>JANPWX010000118.1:1620868-1699512 GCA_024734555.1 Trochalopteron elliotii | reverse complement strand
GCAGCGGCAGCGCGGGGAGGACGGCCCGGCTGCAGCGGTGAGAAATCGAGACTCTGCCCCGGGCCTGCCCAGCCCGAGCGGAGGGGGTGTCGTGAGAGGCGCAGGCGGGGAGGTCGCTGCTCCCTCAGGAGAAGGGGCGCGGGAGGAGAGGGAGCCGCCGGCCCGCCCCGTGTGACGGGGGGTAGTGCCCGCTGACCTGAGGTGGCTCCTCCGCTGGCCGCGGGCCCTCAGCGCGCCGGGGGCTCGGGGTGATGGTTCCGCTGGTTCGCGTTGTTTGGTGTTTGTCTGTGTGTGGGGAGTTCCCCGGGCAGTGGCGCTCCGAGAGGAGAGGAGCTCGAGCACGGTGCAGGGTTTAAAAAATAAAGTTGTTTTCGTGGTCAGGAAAGCGAGAGAGCTGTGGAAGCGTTCATCTCCCTGCCTCCTCCACGGGAAAAGTGAAGTCACTTCCCAGGAGCCCAGACTAGCAAACTACTGTCCTAAATCTGTGCCGTCTGCATGCGTCAGACTCATCTACGTTATGTTTTGTTTTGGGGTTGTTTTCTTCTCCCTTTTTTTTTTTTTTTTTTTTTCTTCTAGTGGTGTGTTTTATTTTTTAAGCCCTCTTCCACTGTCTCCCGACCCGTGAGCTGGTACAAAAATTCTTCTCCTTAGATAAAAGTACTTGAAAACGTGCTGATACCATGTAAAGCAGGTACGGCACTGAAGGAAATGGACTTGGTGGCTCTCCTCGTGTGTAAGTTCCTGCAGTGTCCTGTGTACTTCGCTCCTGTTGTCACTCTCCCAAAGCTGCGTTGCTAAGGCTGCTTGGTTTGATAGTGCTGTGAATAAGTCATATCCTACCACATTTCACAGCTGTGTCCGAGTGTGTATCCATCCAGTGTGTGCCTAAGAGGAGCAAAAGAGATTCAAAACGTCAGTTTTTCTTTAAAACAGAGAAAAACCTAGCGACAGTTAAGAAATAAGTTGCTTAGGTAGGCATTGCTTGTCTTTTTCACTGTCGAGCTCTGGTTTCACAACCACGTTGTTTTCCAGCTAAAACTTTCAGGAGGACAGGTGTGCTGTCAGTTTCCAGACATCTTGTTGACGGTAGAGGCAACATTCTGTTGTCCCTTTTAGTGCAGGAAATGTACTGTGTGTTTATTTAACCAAACCTTTGTGATATAGGTCAAATCCTCACTGCCTCACACCAGCCTGGCTCCAGAATGCATGAAGGTTTACTGGGTGTATGAGGTTGGTTCTGCACATGATGCCTCTGCTTAGGGTTTAAGTAGGACTGTAGCTAACTCAGTTTGTGGGTTAGATGGTAATAATTAAAATGATTAATAATTTACTTTGTAGTTTAAACTTGAAAAGACTACAAATACAGTTAAAGTAAACACAAATTGACTTCAGCGTTGTAAGAATGCTGCCAGCGAGTGTCCAGAGGGGAACCAGCACCAGCTGATGAACCCCAGAACTCAGTGAGTGACAAAGCCTTCCACTACTTTCTTCTATTTTAGATAGAGGTGGGAAATCATGCTGGGTTTGTTTTGTTTATTTGATTTTTAAAATAACTGCTTTTTTTCTGAAAGGACTCCGGGGCTGGTACATCTGAGAACTGTAAAAATTGCCCTGCAGTGTTTGCTTTAAAACGGTTGCAGTGAAATGTATTGCTTGGTTAAAACCAGCATTCAGTCCTTTAAAAAGTGATGCACAGATGAAGATTTGGGGGTGTTAGTAAGGGGATTGCAATAAGATCAAGTTTATAACGTGGCTCTCTTTAGCTCCTGGGGTACTCCCCAGCATTTCAAGACAGTCTGGGTTGTGGCTGCTTCTTTGCTTGTCTCATCAAAGGGATTTCCACGGCCAGGAAGTGAGTAAAAACAACTAATCTGGTTAAAAAGATGTACTTCTAGTTCTTCTTTTTTTTCATTCCCTGGGGTACTCTGATTACAACAACTTCCTGAGCAGCTCCCTTGCCCGGCTGTGTGGACACTGGCTCAGTGCAGAAGTCACAGGTGTTGTGATGGTCCTCAGCTGGGACCTGGCTTTAGGGTCAGGAAGTTGATGGCAGAAAGCAGTGCTGCTAAAAGAAGCTGCATTGTGGTGAAGGTGGCAATGATAGTAAGGGTGGTGGCTCTTTTTTCTTCCAGTGCTGTCTTAGATTGGTTATGAAGCCATGGTGTAATTTTTTATTTGCTTTTGACAACATTAAATGGACTCAAGAGCCATCTCTGTGTCTCTGTTCTTCCATGGGCCCGCACACATTGCTGTGGTTTTCAGTTTTCTTCTTCTCTCTCCTTTGTACATCTGTTCTGCCCTCTGAACTTTTTGGTGAGTTTTTAATTTCAGGGAGTGATCTTGGCATTGTTAAGGGTTTTTGTAAATTTATTCAGCTCTAATTTAAAAATAATTAGTTGTATATTGCTATTACCTCTGGTGTAAATAGGAAGGCTATTTCAAACTTGACTTACCTTAGTAATTACACACTTTCTGATTTCTAGTCTAGATTAATTTGTCATGGGATTATGCTCATTTTATGCACCCAATGGTCTGATAGGTTTTATTGGCACTCTTGATCTTGGTAATAATAATTTTAAAAAGGCACTTTTAACAAAAAGGATGCAAAAATGTGTGGAAGTACACCATGAAAGGTTTGTTTTCTCTTTGGGCCACCAACTACACTAATCATTCCTGTAATAATTCTCAGCTTCTCCCCATGAATTTTAATCTTGACCTATTAAAAAATTAAAATTCACCTTTCAGGCATTAACAGTGAGCTTCCTGGCGGTGTCCTTTTAGTGAAGGTTAAGTTGTTTTCAAGTATATTTTGAGAAGATGTGTTTTTTGAAATTCATACCTTTGGCAGTTTGTTGCAGTCTCTGTCTTGCTCTGTTACACTGGTACAGTTGTTGAAGGAACCATTATTGTAACTTGGATTGCTGAAGGGATTCTTTCTTCTTTAACAGAGTCCTAGTCCATAAACAAAGACTGACATGTTTTAAAATTATTTATTTCACCTTTTTTTTCCCTGTATTCTTAACTTTAAAGAGAAACAAAACCAATGTGTAGATTATTAGAAAGCCTCTGTGGCTTTTAAGGTGTTTATTTAAATTTGCTGTCAGGAGTGTTCCCCGAGGGGGCTTTGTGAAGCTGACAGACTGGTTTGTTGGGTGTGACTGTTTGTAAACAGAACATAAATACATAAATGGGCTTCCAAAATCTGCTTAGTGAAATAGATTGCTTTGAAAAGTGAGTAAAGCCCTTGTGGAAAACATGTTAGATTGTGTTTTTCATGGAATATTTCTGACTCTTTGGAAAGAGTAGCAGGGACAACTGTCTTTTTAATGTTTTTAAGTGGACAGAGGGAAAAAGTAGCTTTTGCCACAAAATGAAATGGGTCACAGCCCTGTGCTTTCCTGCTCTCATCATCCCTGTATCAGGAGTCAGGATATTGAAGAAGTTTTAGATTTAGGGGTTTTCTGGATCAAGTAAGCTTAAAAGGGCAATTTTTTTCTGATGCTGAAAACATGTTTCCTGGTTGTGGGGGAAGCACAGCAGTAAAAAGGGAAGAAGTTCTAAGGGCAAGAAGATAAAACATTGCTACATTTCTGTGTACAACACTGGATGTAGGCTTACTGTATGTACAGGAGAACTGGAATTTTGAAATGCATGATAGAAAGTAATAAGCCTGATGAAAAACCTGCTGAAGGAAAGTTTCTAATATAGAATAATTGGCAGGTCAAATAGTAAATTCTTAGAGTCATTTAAGTTGGAAGAGGTTGGAGGTCATCTAATCCAGCTCCCTGCATATATTAAAGCAGGAATAATTTAGATAAGATTGTTCCAGCCTTTAACACCTTTCTGGGTAATCTGTTTCCACATTTGACTGCACTCAGTGATTTTTTTTCTTTCCTCCCTCCCTTTCCTAGTTGAAATTTCCTTTCCAACTTGTGTCTGTTGCCTCTTAACATGTCAGTGTCCATCATCCAGAAGAGTCCAGTTCTCTCTTCTGCACCCTTTCATTAGAGAGCTGGCAGTAATGAGGGTTCTTTAGAGCTCTTTTCTTGACCAGATTGTGCAGACTCAGTTCCATCAGCCCCTCAGTGCACACCATGTGCTGCTGCCATCTGGGCAGCCTGGCCCCTGGCCGTGCTCCAGAGTGTGTGTGAGTCCTGCAGTGGAGCCCAGCCCTCCAGGGGCTGAGCAGAGGGCCCTGAGCCTTCCCTGGGCTCCTGCACAGCCCACCCTGTGCTCAGCTGCCTTTGCCACGAGGATGTGCTGGGCATTTGTTGGCAAAACTTTGTCTGCTGGGATCTCCAAATACTTTGCTGAAGAAGTGACTCTTTATCTAGTTCATGTTCAGCCTGTCTTGTCACAGGAGGTTATTCTGTCACTGATACAGGACTCAGCACTTGTCTTCACTGGATTTCACAGGCTCTTGTCTTTTTCCAGCCTGTCCAGGTCCCTCTGAGTAGGAGCTGACCACTCCTCCCACGTTGGTGTCACTGGAAACTTGCTGAGGATGCAGCCTGTCCCATCATCTGGATGATTAATGGAGAGACTGAGTGGTGCTGCTGGTTTCAGTGGTGATCCCCAGGGGATATGACTGCAGCTACTTGGATGGAACTTGGTACAGCTGGTGGCTGTTCTTTCAGCTCAGCAGTCCAGGCAAATTCCCAAACACCTCATTGCTCACTTCCCCCATGCCTGTCTCACCAGTTTGGCTGTGGGGACACTGCTGGGAGACTGTTGTTACTGGCCTTGTGTGTCCAGTGCTCTTCCATCATCTGCTAAGCCACTTGTCTCCTTGCAGTGAGCTCTTGTGTTCATCTTGTGTTCACCAGTTGTCCTTGGTGAATCCATGCCAGCTATTCCCTGTCATCTAGTGCTTCTTGAGCAGGGAGATGCCTTCCAGGAGGATTTGCTCTATAATCCTCTCATGGACTTAGGTTAGGCTGGCTGATCTGTAGTTGTCTGGATCCTCCTCCTTGCTCTTGAAACTGGTTGTGATATTTGTCTTTTTTTCTGGTCAGGAGGAACCTCTCAGTCTCATGGCCTGTCAAAAAGTGGTAGAGTGTGGTATCTTAGCTACACTGGCCAGCTCCCTCAGGATTCTTAGATACAGCCCATCTGGCTACATAGATTAATTAGAGCCAGTAGATCCAATTTCCTGAAGTGCTTCCAGACTTACCTTTCTCCTTTGGAGGGAGCTTCTTACTCCAGCAGGCTGGTACTGCTCAGGGCTCTGGAAGGCTTCTGGGTGGATCTTGCTAGTGAAAACTGGGTCCAGAAGATACACGTTTGTCATCCTTTTCCATGGACTTTGTTAACAGGTGACTTGTTCCACTGAGCACAGAGAGCACTTCTTCCTTACCTTTCCTTCTGCTGCCACTGTGGATTTTTCCTAGTGCCATCCTAAAGCCTGTGTCTTTGGGCTGCCCTTGGGTAACTTGTGCATCTGCCTGCTGGGTGCTTGTGAAACAGAGATCAAAACTTTTGTATCTGTAAATATGTAAAGCTGTGAAATAAGTAGAAGTATTGGTTAACAAATGATTCTAACCTCAGCTCACTGTGGTTGAATGGAAGTTGTCAGTTCCCCCTAAGCAAGCAGCAAGCATTATCAAGCTCTTGTATTGGGGTGGTAAGTCCTGCCTGACATGTAGAGTGCAACTTGTACCAAGGAGGCAAAGCTATGAGAAAAATGATCCACATCTCCTTTTTATTATTATTCATTTTATTTCCCCCATCACTAAAATGACTAACTCCATGTAGGAATTTTCAACTTCAGTGTATGCCCTTTTATTGAAAAGATGTAAGTATTTAACAGTGAGATGGGTGGATAAATACTTGATGCCATCTCTACATAAATGCTTCCAGTTGGAATTAATTTAATTATTTTCTGTTGATGCATGAATCCATTTTGGGAATTATTGGGATAAAATAAAATTTTGGAGATTGAGGCATTTTTTATTCAAGAAAAATAAGGGAATGGTTTCTTGAGTTACAGTCTGTGTAGACAGTCTGAAACAAAGTTCTTGATTAGTTTAAATCCTCTGCATGTGCTTGATGTATCTTGCAGTTTCCTAACTGGTGTGATTTGTGCTGATGTTGTGGTGTCTCAGTGAAATCAAGGTAAAGCCTTGGGTATATCAGTTACTGCTCTGGCTGTTCTGTCCAAATAGAGTTTTGGTATCTGGATTAGAAATACCCTTTTTAGCATGGTTGGGAGTTCAGAGATGTTTTCTGGTATAGTAGAAAGATTTTGAAGTGGAGTTTTACACTTTGATGCAAAATAGTGCACATTGACTATGGTAATTAATGGTAAAATTATAATCTGCACATTTACCTTCACGTGTGATCTTTCATTTATTGCTGCTGGCAAACTCTTAAATAGTAAAGCTCATTACTAATGATGGTGGACAATTTCCTGTCTTAATTGCCCAAATTCTTGGTGTCTCCCACGTAATTTCCAACTAGAGGAAAGGTAAAAGGGTAGAGAAAAGGAAAGTGAAAGGTGTTTCTAAGAAGCAGTAAACTGTCAGAGCAGGATTTCAGTCAGTGAGTGAATCTAAGAGTGGATCTTGAGAGCCATTTGCTAAATGGCTTAGTAAGGTTTCCATGTCACTCGTGGGCTTAGAAGTGAAATAAGTTGGTTTCTATCATACAGTGTAAACAGGTGAGGAATGAAATTGGTGTGAGTGTGACTGACAGCAAAGTCCTTTCTCAGCATGTGCTGTAAAACTTGTGTAGTAGTAATTCTTTTAATGAAAGGAATCATTTTTGAGTAACCAGTCATGACCAATCCCTTGGTCTTCTCTTGCAGGCAAATAAACAACTCTCAGAACGTCTCTTCCATTTTGTGTGTGTGTATTTATTCATTCATTCATTCATTCATTCATTCATTCATTCATTCATTCATTCATTCATCACCAAAACCTCTGTGTGTTGTATTGCAAGGTGTGGTGGTACAAGTTTCCAGAAGACAGTCAGTAATTGCAGAACAGTCTTGAGGTTACACTTCTTGTCAGTGATAAGTGATGCTTAAACCTCTGACTTTCAGGGTGTTGAGCTAAGTGAAGTGACTGTGCTTTCAGTTCAAGTATTGCTGACCTTTCTCATTAGGTCATGGCTGTTGTACATACCTAATCAGATTTTTTGGGGTAGAAAGCAAATTGCAGATCTGTTGCAGTTGTACATGTATATGACTTAATTTTTTGTTTTGGAAGGAAAAAGAATGGGAGTTGAGGCTTTGTCCAAGAATTTTATTCAAAGGATTGACTTTTAGTGTCAACTGATTGTATAGTTAATTTTGATAATCCTTGCTACTGTTCAGGGAAATGGATCCTGTTCTGGTAAACTGGTTTTTGTTTTAACCAGAACTGAATTTCCTCCTCTGTTCCCCACAATGTTCATTTGAGAAGTAGTTACATTTGAATCCTTTGCTTTTGTGTTCAGTACAATTACTCATGTGGTGTTACAGCTTCACAGTGCTGTAAGAGTGGCATGTTTCCAGGTGGGTTTGAATGTTCTGGTTATAAATTCTGTACCAATCTGCCTTTTCTGAAGTTCCTTCAGTGGAAAACAGTTTAAAGAAGTTCAGTTTAAATGTTTTGACTTGATTACTACACTTTGCAGAGATCTGGTGTCTTGTTAGCTGCTACTTCAACATAGTAAGTAAGACAGTTCTAATTTGTACTTCTGTTGCCTACCCAAAATATTACTGTTTTTTTCTGAAATTAGGCAAAATGTTTTTGCTGAGATCCACAGATCTGTTGCAGTACACGAATTTGTAAAAATACAAATGCATATTTGTATTTTTAACAAATACATTACAATTTAAAAAGTATGGATGTGTTATTTTTTGCTTTGTTTTCAAACTCTTTATTTTTGCCCCAAGATTTTAATTAAGGGCAAAGGTTATGCTGTGCCTTTTCAGTGCTCAGGCCTCTGCAGGCAAATCAGTGGGAAAATAAAATGCAAATATTCTTAATCTAGTGCTTTGTCTCTCCCTGTGTGCATTTAGATACAAAATACAAGGTTCAGAATTTAAATTTAGAAGTCGGTGGAGAAATTTAATAGCTGGCTAAAATCTGAAAATAGTGTGGAGTTTTTTTCTTTGTATTTAAATAAGATATTGGTGTATGTCCCTTTGTTAAGAGTTTAAATGCTGCAAGCTGCTATTTTTTCCTTAGAAGCTTGGAGTTTTTTAATTAGCTGTTACTGAGAAACAAATACTAGATTCTGTGATTTAGACTGACTGATTTGAAATGCATGTGGCAAAAAATGGACCTTTTTTTTTTTTCCATTCTGTAAACCCTTCATTTTATTTTGTTCCACTGGTGAATACTTTCGTTATTTCCTGTTATTTAGAAGAGAACTCTCAAGTAGCTGGTTGGTGGCAGTGCTGCAGAGCTGCCCCTGGTGCTGGCTGCTGAGTTTGGTCTGTGTTCTGTGCATTGTTGTGCTCACGTTGGTGCTTGCCTAGTGAAGTGTGGTCTTGGCAGAGAAGGGGGGAAGATTTGCAGCTGCTTTAAGGCCATTTTTCACCTCCTGCATCTTCCAGATACTCCTGAAATCTGGGTAGCTTTTAAGTACCATCATCTTCTGCTTGAACTTGAGTGTTTGTGAGCACAGGAGTGCCAAACAGCAGTGGAGTTGAATGAGGACTTTTTGTGTGTGCCAGCAGTTGTTTTTGGAGTTAAAACTTCACTTGGAATTTGGGTCAGGCAGTCTGGTGAAGAAGACTGAAAATTTTTTTTGGTCCCTTCTGTTTGTGTGGACAGTTTGTGTTTGCTCATGGAGGTACACTCATACCATAAGAGGTGTTTTTAACCCTGCCATGCTTGATCCTAATTGTTAAAAATTAGTGTTGGCAGAATAAACTTGCAAGAAGGCAGGAACTGATAACTAGAATTATTCCTGGAGATAACTGTTCAACAATTCTGAGGAAACAAGTAAGGAATGGAAGTCAGTAACTGATTTTTACATTGTTTTGAAGGTTAAATCTTATTGTTTATTCTTACTAGATGTGTATAGAAAGTGTGAGGGGAGAGGGGGAAATGAGTTGATCAAAATGTCCAAGAAAATATTTTGTCAGGTTTCAAAACAGTAATGTGAAGTTGGAAGTTCTCCACAGTTGTTTGGAGTGATAATTTGCTTTTGACCCTTACAGCTTTCCCTTTCTGATTCTTCTTTTCTTTCATCATAGTGAGACATCACTAAGTCAGACTGAACATAAAAGGGTGTGGTTTAGAGTCAAGCTTTTGATAGCAGCCAGAGAAATCAAAGGGTGTAGTAAGACAAATGCAAGTGATCCTTGTTCCAGCAGTTTCTCCCAGTTTCTCTCTCTGGCCTTTGTGATTCTGTTTCTTGTTATTTCTGGCAGTAATTGAGCTCCAGGGGTCTTACTGGGGAGTGTGGGAAGAGCAGGTGAGTTGTTGTGTACATTTCCCAGGAAATTCCTGTGAGGTGCCACAGCAATTCTGCGTTGGCACAAGGCAGTTGTGCAGTTCATTATCACTGGTTTTGCTGGGGCTTCTGAACACCCGACTGGTGACTCTGCTCAGACTCAGCTCAGACGAGGGTGAGGCTGCTGGTGCTGCTCCAGCTCACACTTCACATTCACGTTTGGATTCCTTGTACTGAGGGTGCTGTAGGTGTTCCATGGGTTTGTTCCTGGTGGGGCAGCACTGCCTGCTCTGCCTCTGAGGCTGATTGAGACACTCTGCCTTTGGGAGTTGCAATCAAACTGTGTTTGACACTTCAGTCGCTTGTCCAGAACTTAACACTGTCCTTTAAAGGAGACAGGGGTAGGATGCTGTAGTAATGCACCCCACACCCCCAGCAGGTGCTTCCAAATGGGGAAAGAGTTTCAGTTTACCTTTAGACATTTTAGGAAGTTTAACTAGAAAGTTCTGTGGTTTTTTTGACGGTGATTGGCTTAGTGCCAAGAAAGAAGCATCTGTTGAACCTTTTTGCTGTTCTTCAAATCCTGCACCTCTCCCTATTGGCAGCAGATTGTCCCTCCTAAAACATTCAGTGTTTAGGAAGGAGCACAGAGGAACTGAGGGGCTTTTTAGAGTGTTGCTAGCAGGCTGTCAGAGGTTTTCTGGGACACCTGTGTGTGGCTTTTCTTTTGTTTTCTGTAACATTTGTTATTTTCACTTATTAAACATTTTGCTTTACAAAGCACCTCAGAAGAGCAGTCTGGCTGAAATTATTTTAAGCCAATCTTCAAAGGCTGGACCCTCAGAGGTGGATACATTTACACGTGGTTTATAAGACTCTGGCCACGTGTTAACCTGTATCAGGATGCTGAAAACAAGGTTGTGGAAAAGATGAGTTTAGATAACCACAGAGCACGGCCTTTTGTACTACTTCACCTTTCTGTGATTTTTTACTTTGAGATCAGCTGCCTGTAACTTCCTGTCTTTGTTTCCTTAAATAAAAGTATTTTGTGGAAGTATTCAGTATGGAAACATGGATAGTAAGCTTTCATATCTACATTTAATGAAAACCACACATTATTTGTGTTGAAACTGATGGTACAGTGTGGTTATATTTGGGAAGTTCCCTGAAAGTTTGAGAGACAGAGACACTGATAAAAAAAAAAAAAAGGAAAGAAAAAAAGGCATAGTAAACACAGATTTTTGGCTTCTCGTGTCTTCTTTTATGCCATCAAGTGAATTTATCAAACTAGAAATACAATGAAATGCTTAAAATTCAAACTGTTCTGGATAGCCTGCCTCAACAGACAGATATTGGGTTTGTTCATGACTGTTGGCTGATGTGAGACAAGGAAATTGCGTCAAGAGAATTAATGAATGCTGCTGTATTTTTTGCAAGATTTTTGCAGTTACAATATAAGAAGCTATGTTGTATTATTTTAGATGTATTTCCCCAGCAAGAGCTTATTCTCTGATTTTTATCCACTGTTGTAGATTAACCTGAGCCTTAGGCCAGAAATAATCCACAAGATTAATTCAATGTTCTAAGTGAGGTGTGTAAGAGCTACATAATCTGGCCAAGAGGCCAAGTTTATTTATTTAAAAAAAAAAGAGTTATTTGTCTTTGAGCCCAATGATAGTTTAATCCTAAGAAGGATTTGAGAAGTCTTTTTCGTTTTTAACGTAGCTTTTGTCTTTTTTAGCAATTCTGTTTACTAATTTGATTAGTAGAAAAAAATGCAAAAGCAAATGAAAAACTTTCCTTGGCAGCCCCAGATCAATTGATCTGTTGAAACCTTTTCTTTCCTGTAATTACATGAACGTGAATTTTTGAGTCTCTTCTGTAATACTTTGAGACATATTTGTTAGCAGTTTCAGGGAATTGAAGGTAACTGCAGGTAGTGCAATGGAAATATCTTAGTATAAATTTTTCAGTTACTTGCTTGTATAGATTTGAAGGATACTTCCTTTATGTCAAGTTTGGGGTTTTTTTGTCAGAATTATAAAATACTCTTAATTGTTTATTAACTGCATGAGCAGGTTTTTGTATAGGGATTAGTTTGATTGCTTTCATGCTGCCTTTCCAAGCTGCAGTTCTTACGTGAATTACAAAAGGATTTTGAAATAAGTCGATTAGTGAATTTGATCACATGGAGAAATCACCTCAAGGAACACACTGTCATTTTAAAAAACCAGTAAGTCTCTTTCAGTTAAGGAAATGTACAGCTCATACCAGTTCCTAGAAGAGTTTAGGTAATTTGAAAGACTTTTAACAGTGATTTGAATGTTGAGGCAAAACCTTGTTTTTTTTCTCCTCTTGATCAATGTAATGAGCAAAGTGTTTTACTTCAGATGGAAAAGGCAAAAAAAAAGCATAAAGTGAAGGAAAGAAAGCCTTTACTTTTTTATTATAGTATGATTATGGAGATAGAGTGATGTTAGTACTGGGTATGTCTGGTTAGTTATTGACCTCTTCTTACCAATGGAAGATCATCTTTCTCTTAAGGAAATGGTTTTACTCTCTTACTGTCTCTCAATTCTCCGTTTTCTAAGACCTGTCAAGGCCTTTGGAATTAATAACAGCACTCCATTGTGGAATGTATTTATGAAAACTTGCCCTAGCAATGTGAAATGCCTGCAGATGAGTTGTGACATGGTCAAATAAAAATGAGAGTGGTAGTTGAACCAGTGCACTTGGTCATACATAGAACTGGGAGGAGGGACAGTAGTTAGAAAAAGGGATATTTGGTGGGGCTTTTCTTTGCCATGCACATTGTTCTGTATTTCTCAGCTTCAAGCAGGTGACTTTCAGAAGGTTTCACTTGGTCTTTAAAATAACTATGGTTTCTCTCTTCATCTTTTCATGTTGTGTCTTAATATTCAGATGTTCGAGTGACAGTGTAAAATTTTGGCTTCTAACCTAAAGGGTTTTAAATGTATGTGAGAATTTATTTTAAATGAAATGTTTATTTTTAACTTATGTGAGAGTATTTTGTTTTTACCAAGAAGCTTGGTTTTGTTTCATATTACAGAGGAGGGGGGTTTGTGCTTGTTAAGTATTGGGGACCCTGTTGAAGCTACAGTTTGGATACAACAGCAGTAGAAGTTTAGATATAGCTGTCAAATCAAAACTCCTAGTCCTTGCAACTTTGGGAGATCTGTGACTGAACTATGAAAAAAGCACCTGGTGGTGTTATTCATTTACAGCTTGTGATTTCCTTGGACAACTATTAGAATGAAAGATGTAAGATTAAAGAAAAAGGGAAGGAGAATGAGATTAGAAAGGCCCATGAAGCATTGTCTGGTCCATCCCACAGGCAGTGCTGCACTGACTGCAGGTTAACAGCTTCTCACAAACACTGGCTGCACTTTTTAGTTTAAAGGTACTTAATGAGCTTAAGAACAAAACACAGTGATTTCAAGTTAAATCTGCAAAACCTCATATTCCTAGAATTGCAAACCTCAAGGTAATAATTGTCTTAACTTCCAATCCTGGCTTGGAGGAACAAGGGTTTCACTCACCCTGGAGGCAGTTGGTGCAGGGCAGTGAGTCAGGATTCCTGGAGGGTGTCAGTGGCATGGTGACACAGGGTAAGGCTCTTTTTTTGGCACAGACAGGGGCTGGCACCTGGGATCACTGCTGCCTTGCCTCACACTGCTCTTCCATATGGGCTCTTCTGCTCTACAGCATGTCATTATTTCTGCACATAGTAGCATTCCTGGTCAAAATACTCAATTTATTTAATGGACAGAGGTTGTTCCATTGACTGCATTAGACCAACACTGTCACTATTACAGTTAGGGAATAAACCATTAAATAATCTTCTTTTAACAAGGATTGCATTATGCTTCTGCTCTCCTTTAGAATATAGGTCATTATATTTTTGAGTGATGATCCAGTTCAGTAACTTGGCTGGTGATTGGTTTCAATTTGAATGCTGCCTGCAAGCATCATGTAGCAATGACAAAAAAAGCAACTTGGCTTTGCCAACCTCCAGCTTTGAAAAATTGCATACTCTTATTTGCTGCTTTATATTTTCCAAAGTTAAAAATTAATTACTGGCTGCAGAAATCAAAGTGTTAGTTTTTAGTTGGTGTCAAGGAAACAGTGTAAAAGTGTACTGGAGTTGCTTTATCCTTGAGGCAGATTGAGCTACTGCTTAAATGAGTAAACCTGTTTTCCAGAACTTAATGTATAAAGTGTGGTTTGTTGGTTTATTTTTGTTTTTAATAAGATACACATAAAGACTGGTGACATCTCTGTAGAGTAGCAGAAGAACACTTGTTTGTTATACTCTTTGGAAGGGAATAAATAGTGAGGAGAAAGGTTTTCCTCTTAAGAGGCTGAAAATAAGATATATTTCCTCAGGTTGGTTAAACACTAATTGGATAAGCTAACATCAACTATACTTTTGAACAGCATGAATCAGTCTGTAGCAGCAAGAGGCTAGTGTGCTTGTGTGCTCTGTTCCCCTACTGATGTCTCTCTTCTGTGTGTGTACAAATCCTAGGCCTGAACATTTATTTAAATGTTCAAAAGAATCCCACCAACCTTATTTTTAACTTTGTTTTGTTGAAGGTGTAGCTTGTCATCCATGACTCCTTGCTGAAACAGTACAAAAAACCAGAAGGAATCCCTCAGTTTGCTGGGAGGCTGCCTTTGTAGCCAGCAGCTTTCCTGATATGCTTTCATCTGGTGTTCAGGATGCTTCTGCCACCCAGCATGTATATTTTAGGGGTTGAGATCAGTGGTTTCTTTGTTTTTCCAGTTTGCCTGGCTTGAGTCCTGCTCCAGCTCAGCACCAACCCTATGCCCACCATTCCTCTGGAAGGGTTCTTCACCTTGGTGGTTTTAACTTCAAGCTAAATAAAAGCAGTATTTTTTCCCTCAAGCAACTCCATACTGTGACTGTGTAATGTTTAAGTCATTCAGTGAGTTATGGATAACACAGAGATTCAAGTCAGGAAAGCTGGTTCTCTCCCTTCCTGTAAATGCCTCAGCATTCACACCGAGGTGTGTTGGACAAGTGCTGCTTGTCACTTACTTGAGGAGATGCAGATGTTGTATGTTTTTCAAGGAGAACAGACCTGTTTGTGTAGTTCTCATTTGATTCTGTTTTCCTTAAGTTGCCATTCTCTGGCTATGAGATTGAAGTGTAAAAAAGAATCTGGAAAAACCTCTGTATCTAGGCACCCAGTACAACAATTTCAAACAGTTTGCCATCATGAACAGACTAATTATTTGCTGTTGGCTACATAATGGGGGTTTGCTTTCTCAGAGGAGAGAGTGTTGCCAAAATAAGTCAGTGGTTACTTTCTAGTTGTGGGGTTTTTTTTGATTTATTTTTTGTGGGTTGGTTTGTTTTGTTGTTGTAGGTTTGTTGTTTTTTTTTAAATTTGGAAAGATTTTTGTTTTTAACAGTGCTTTCCTGGAAGTAAGAAGGATTTTTTATGTACATATCTGTATGTGTTTAAAATACAGTGATACAGCTCTGTTGCTTATTAAGTTGATCTTATTCCTGGGAAATAGTATCAGTAAACCAAATAAATGGTTGTTTGTTCTTTCCATTATGTGCTTTACATAGTGCTTCACTGCCAGAGATAAGACTGGGAAACAATTTATGGGTAATACAACAGTTTTTAGTGTGAGCACAGAGACAGTTTCTCATAAAAAGATTACACAGAGAGAAGTCGAGATGAAAGTTGAAATTGAAATTGTAGTGCTGTTGTGGTCAGAGAGATTGAAACAAACTGAATTTATGACACCTGGAATTTTCTTCTGCAAGTGTCACTCGGTCAGTAGACAAGAGAGTTTTGGGGCAGCTGGTGAGCTGTGCTGCCTCACCATGGAGAACCATGTGCAATTTTATCAGGTTGGTTAATCTTCCAGTGGAGAAACGTTGGAAAGGTAAAGCTGTGTGTGTTTGCAGCACTTCTGGCTTTCTGGGGAAGGTGTCCCCCATTAAAGGCAGGGAGCTGGTGGGGTGGGAGTCAGGGTAACACCGAGTTTGGATACATTTCTGAAAAGGAGATGCTGTGGCTGAGCCCTTGGTTATGTGTTTGTGTGTGGAACTGTCCATGTCCTGCTCCCTGAGGGGCAGTTTAGAGAGTTACCACAGCACTTCAGTGATCTGGAAATCTGAGTCATGCAGTGATTGCAGGGCCAGTTTAATGCTCCTTTTGCTGTCATGCACTGTATCCTGTAGCTCAAAAAAGGGAATAAACCATATAAACCATGGCTGTTGGTGTATATTTCTCCTTCAGACTTCAGTTAGCAGAAGATGAATTTCTGCATAGTTCTATTGGACCTTCCTCTTCTCAAAGGTCCCAGAGATTCTCTTGAGGAACCATAGTTCTGAAAATAAGTATAACTTGTTTCCCAGTTTATTTTTTTTGCCGTTTGAGATTGTCAGGCAAACAGGCTTTGAAGCCTGTCTTTAATACAAGCCTGTCCATAATACAGGATGATTTTGTTTCTCTGCTGAAAAAAGGTATGAATTAGCCTTGATTGTCTTCTTTCAAGCAGGTAAGAAACTTCCTTTCAGAACATGTTTCTTGTTGCTTACTGAAAATAGGTCAACCTTTATCTTCCTTAATTGCTGTCTTTTCATAGCTCCACATTTTCTAATTTTTTGGTGCTTATAATGCTGGAGCAAAAGATTTTTTTTTTCTTTCCACAAGTGAACAGTGACTTAGAGCAGTAACTTTGAAACATTTGTTCAACACAAACTGGAAGTAAATACAAAAATGTCTGGTAACTGCTTCAGAAGAGTGATTCATGTGGAAATGTGTTTACTTTTAGAGACCAGTTTGCACAGGAAGTTTTTGAACCTATCAGGTCTGCAAAGCAGTTTCCTTCTGGAAGGTCAGTGGCTTTGCAGAGCCTTTGATTGTCTCTCCTGTGCTGATGAGTGTGTGTTGCCAGCAGTGCCTTGGCCTGGGTTGCTCTGCCCAGCAATCCCAGGGATGTACATTGCTGCAGGTATTTGTGCTGTGCATGTGATGTGTTTTTGCAGGTGTGGATTCAGTGTGAGTGCATGGAAGAGCTGTGGAGGGAAGGAATCCAAAGTGTTTCTGTGCTGTGTCCTTTGCTCTGATTCAGTGCTGGATCCCCCTGGGTTTTCTAGAATCTCTGCTCTTCCCTTCTCTGGCTCTTTAATCATTTAGGCTGCTTTACAAAGGCCCCTGGAGAGAGCTGGGGATGCCCCTCTGGAATGAAGTGGGGAAGCTTCTGGGTTTGAGCCTTCCACAGCTTAGTGCTGTACATGTGTGAGGGTAAGTTCTGATCACTGCGCCCAAAACAGTCCAAGTGGTGTGGCTTAGTTACCCTTTATCCAGGACTTTGTATGAGCCAAACACTGGGAACTGATGTGCATCAGGGAGGTTGGCTTCACCAGAACTATGTGAGAAAGCTCACAGAGAAAAGCAACAATTTTTCTGCAGTTCTTGTGTTGTCACTACGGCTTAAAATGTGTTTTGGAGCAAGATCCACACACCATACCACACCTCCACACACACTCTCTCTTAAAACTATGTCTGAATAATTTCTTTGGTCTTGAAATCTGTTTGTCAGAAAACCTTTTCTGAAACTCTTATTTTTAAAAAATCTATTTCTTTTATCATAGTAGGCTTCCTTTCACCGAGTTTAGAAAAATTTCCTCCTGTGTATTTGTTCCTGACTTTTTGTGTGTGTGAAAGTTTTCACCTAAGTAAGGGGGGAAATGCCTTTTCTCTAGGAAGGAACATGACTGTTTAAGATACTTCTTTTGTAGCAATGACTTCCTCACAGCAGCAGTACACACTTCCCTGTGTTTCCTTCTGTGAAGAGAACATTGACAGCAGAATTTGTTGTCATCTTTTGGAAGGATTTGTTGGAGGAGCTGCTCTGACTCCTGGCTCTGAGGATTTGGGAAGGAACCATCTGATCTGAGGTTTCAATCCATGGGTCAGCATTGGCACAACAGAGAGTGTATTTTTCATTTGGAGCTGAACTCCACCAGCAGCTCAAACTAAGGAACTGGACTTGGAGCTGAGGTAGCTGAAGTGGTTTGGATTTGCTCTTTCCTGGCCCTGACTGTCAGCTCCTCACTGCTGCTTGCTGCCCTCCCAGGAACTTTAAACTGGTAAAGCAAATGCTGAACCTCATTCCTAAGGATTCTGAGCCAGCATTCAGCTCTTGAGGTCATCAGGGAGTAAACCTGATGTGATTGTGGACTGAATAACTGTCTATATGTTCTGGCTAATGCAATCAGAAATAAATTCTTACATTCTTAGCTTTAAACATTGCATCAAAAAGGACAATTAAAAAAACGAGATGATAGAATTTAGTAGTAGGAGTCTGTTCTTAGATTTTGTTCATATCTAGTAGGTCAGCTGTCATTTTTTCTTTGTTTGTAGGAAAAGGGAGGTTTGAAGTGCATAATTTGGTAATGAGTAAAAAAGAAGACTAGAAGGGAAATGAGAGTGACCATCCACTGACTGCAGGTGACTGGAAAGTCCAGAATGTGTGTGTTTCTCTTCTTACTAAAGAACAAAAAAAAATCTCTGGATGTCTTTCTCTTCCTCAAATAACCTTAATGCATGATTCTTCTAGAGAGGTTTTTATTTTTACTGGTTTTTCTCGAAAGCACTTAGCTGAAGTATTAGATCATGTGTCTTTATAATGAAAAAATAGAAAAATTTTCTCTTTAGGTGGCTTACTATTTAAGATGGTGTAAATCTCAATAATCTTCATTAGAATCACAGCCATACTCTTGAGCAAAGTTTGTGCCAGAATTGAAGTTTTTTAGTTTAAAGAAATTACTTGTTCATGGTTTTTGGTGCTTAGTTTGTCTCTGGCTATAAAACCTATTTCTGGACAAAGACTGATCATAAAATATGGTGTATAAAGCTTTTCCCAAATGGCTGATCCCATTGTGTTTGTGTTTCCCTGCCAAACTGCAGCTGAAGTGGCTTTTTTGTACTGCAGTGGGATGGGGGAACACTGACAGTAGGTTGGAATAGTCTGTAATGAAGGGCTGCAATTAGGGGTTCTGGGCTGCTAATTGATCCAGTTAATAGAGTTGTGTGTAGAAGGAGCTGTGTGTCTGCACTGGCTGTGGTGGTTTGAGCTGGTTGTAAAGGCAAGCTTGGAGTACACTCTTCAACACCTTAGAGGCCTTGTAACTCAAAAGTAATTGCAGGAATGTGTCTGGTATGCTTTGAGAGTACCTGACCTGAATAAGGAGCTCCTTACAGTCATCTAATGTTTATAATATTTAGGAAGTAGGAATTCTCTTAAACTCCCTTTACCCCAATGGGGCAAGAATAAGTATTTAGTGTGTCAGTCTGCTTCTGTATTTGCATGATCCTGCTTTTCTTTGGCTTTATAAATGGTACCTTTCCCCTTGTTTTATCATTGAAATACTGCTACAGAAAACATTTCATAATTCACATGGTGCTTGTTGCTTCTTAGTTCATTGCAGAAAGAAGAATTGGTGATAGCTTAATGTCAGCAATCTGCATCTGTCTTTGATGATAAATAAAGTAGAACCATCTTACATTGGAGTTTCTGTGTTTCTCTCCCATAAGTGAGCTCAAAAATAGACTAAACCACAAAAGACTGTCAAAGTAGGATTTGTTGTGATCCCTCCTTTGTGCAGATGTGCTGGAAGTAGTGGTTGAGGCTTCATTTTTGTCATCACCAGGTCCAGCAGTAAGAGGTGTGCACTGGGAGGAAGGGAGGCCTCTGACAGCCTGGACCTTTGCTCCTAATGTGCCTGACACTCACGTCTACTGTTTCCTCCAGTGCTGGTGTCATTGCAAAGATAGGGATTCTTCAGGATATTCTGTATTTGGGGACCATAACTGATGGCCTTCCATTGCCTTCAAAGAGTTTTGTGATAGTTCACTTTGCTTTCATGTAGAGGATTTACTTTGAAATTAGTATTTGGAGCTAGACTTGCTGTTTGTTGCAAACAAGCTCTTCAGCAATGTTTTTACACTTGTTAAAAAATACATGGAGTTAGATAAACTTTTTGTACTTAAAGTCTCGTGTAGTAAAACCTTGTCTTTCTCTTGCCAAGAGAATCTTAAAAGCAAAGATGCTTTAAAAAAATTGGAACAACACCTACTGCAGCAGTGTGTCCATTATGTAGGCTGGGTGGAACTCAGCTTGCATCATTTGTCAGGAAAATATTCCTGCTTGTGAGTTCATGGATGGCCTGGAGATAGGAAAGGTGTCAGAGGGTGTGAAACTGTTCATCACTCTGAATATTCCAGCTGTTGTTTAGAGGCTTTTTTAGAAGGTCAATTCTAACGAGTTTTTATGCTGTACAAGTCAGTTATCTAAAGAACTTGAATTCTTTTTTCTGGGATTCCTGCATACCTTCACTGGGTTGATGGGTAGAACTGTGGCTTGGTTAGGGAGAGGGAGAAGCTCTATGAGAAGTTGCATGTAAGTTATGCCAAGTCTTTGAAAGGCCAAAAAAGCATGTTGACTGTAGTTTGAAAAATGATAGAAAATACTTCAGTATTGAAAGTTGTCTAGTTCCACACTTGCTTTTCAGTCTGAAATTGCTAAACTTTCTCTTCCTGATAACATGGTAAGTAACAGCTGTTGGAAATGGTGGAGAACATGCACATCTTTGTTCTTTTATGTGCTGCTTTTCTGGTTCCCCATAGCAAGACCTCAGTCACCATTCTTCTCTTGATCACTGCGTGGTTGGAATTGGTAGAGAAGTGAGTGTGGCACAGTTCTGCTCCTTGGTGCTGCTGGGAAGGGCAGGGTGAAGCCTAACTTCTTCTTGTTCCTGGTCACAGCAGATGTGGGTTGAGCTCTCCCTCCTTGGGCATTTCCAGCCTTGCAGAGGTGACAGTCACAGATTTTCCCCCCCTGTGCTGTGTGTGACTCACATGAACTCTGAGTCTTAAGCACAATATATCCCAGCACTCAGGCAGAGCAGTATTTTTCAGGAAACTGGAAGTAGACCATACGTAGAAGTGCATGCTCTTTATTAAAGTTTATGAAGTCTCAAAATGTATTTTCCCTTTTGACTCAGAAAATATAAAAATAGATACATTTAAAATACAAAAAAATTTAAGATTCAGCTCTTCATTCTCTAAGGAATGGGGGAAGACATTCTCAGTTACTGTAGGTCATGCTGTCTTTATTTGGTGGATACCTGCAATAGGTGTCCTCATGCTGGGAATGTTTCAGCTCTGTATTTTTATGTGAACTGTAATTTATAGGCTGGCCATTATTTTGCCCCTTTTCTTTGTTTCTGGATTTATTTTTTTTTCTTGTGCAGACATGGGAAAACTTGTTTGTGGTTGCCATAATATTTATAGTTTTGCCGTGGCTTGTGTTTATATGTTTTTAAATGGTGTCGTGAATTTTAACTGTTGTGGGTGGTTTCTGGGAAATCAGGTGAGAAGGATCTGATTGTGGTTTAGTATCACTTTTGACTTCACCACCTTTATAAAGGGTAACAAAAGCCCCTAACATAAGTGATTGCTAAATAATGTTTTTATGTGCAGAGCATACACCTGGTATGCAGCTTTTTTGGAGCTTAGTCTTCAGGCAGTCTGTATCTCCACATGACCTTTGTGACACTGTGGGTAAGGAAAATACCTGTATGAGGGAGAGCCAAGGGCACAAATGAGGGAGGTAGAGGAAGCAGACACTGGAAGATTAAAAACAGGGGAGGTCAAAGCTCTGGGGTGAACCTCTCCATCTGTTACCTATATGCATAGAGAGCAGCCACTGCTGTTAAATCATGGGATTTTTAAACACCAACCTAAAAATCCTAAGATTCCTTATAGCAATGAAATCAGAGTTTGACAAATACAGTAGTATCATTTTAAGTATTACATTATTCCACAATAACTTAATATTATACCTATTAACTTAGTGTACAGCTTCAAAACTAAACTAATTTTTTTTTTCATTATTAGGTTCTGGTGGCAGGAGGAGAATAGTGACCTGAGATGGAAGTCAAAACATCATTTAGCAAAGCCAGCAGGATTCCTGAGACCGTATCCACATTAATTAACGAAGAATTTGTCTTGGTTCATCAGAAATCTGAGGATGCCTCTGGAAACAATGAAAAGCCACAGCTAAAGGTTTGCTCTGACTTTGTTTTTAAATGTGTAGCAAGGTTTGAATTGATGAAAAGAGTGCCTAATTGGTGGGTGCTTGAGGAGAGTCTTAGTCTGTAATTTCTGTCCTTGCTGACTACCAGTGAAATTAACAGCTTAGATTAAACAAATCTGTCCAAAAGTGGCAGTTCAGGTTTTCTTTCAATAACTTCTTTGGGGGTTAGCTTGGTTGTATTCTGTGGGTCTATACATTAGTAAAGGACTTTAGAAAGAATAAGATTTGGTTTAAAACTTAATATTCTTTATTGAGGGGTCAGAGACTATTATCTTAAAAGCATGTAATTAGACTGTATAGGAATGGATTACACATTGTCTTGGACTTTAGTTTCTAGTTTAGTTTTCCTCCTTAGTGCTACTTCAGGCACTAAGACCTTTTCTAAAAGCTTTCTACCTCAGAATAGAATATTTCAGCACTTGGGTGACAGCTGATGGGTTAAATACAAATTTGGCCATTTGAGCTGTAGTAGCTGATACACTGGTTTTGGTCTGCTTGGAGCAATAGGAATTTGTTCCCCCTGAAATGACAGTAAGTACCTAGTCTGTCTTTGCACTACTCTTTGGCAGTTATTTACAGCTGATAATTTCTGTCTGTGTTAGACATTATCTGCTTTTTTACTCTGGGAAGGGGCTGGTGAACTGGAGGCAGAATCCTCCAGTTGAGGATGATGCAGCTTTGGCCACGGTTTCCTTTTGTCCAAAAAGCTGGTACTTGTGAAAGATTCTGTTTTACTTTTAGGGAGTGTGTTTCTCCAATTCTTTTTTCATTTCCTTAGGCTTGCACCACTCTTATGTGTGGGAAAATTGGTGTAGCAACTGAAGTGGACTGCATATGACTAAGAAAGTAAAATTTTCTTCAAGACAAATGATTAGGAAAGTCTCTTGATCTCTAGTCAGAATGGAGGCTCTAAATACACAAACCTGTTATTCTAAGAGAAGTCTGTAGTTTTTTGATGGATGGTTTTTGGATTAGCAATGAGAACATGTGCATTTTATGTAAGGGGATGTGACACTGGATTATATTTGGTTCAATTTTATTGCTTCTTGGTTTGTTGTCTCGTTCAGCAAAGTTTCTTAACTTTTGCAGTTAGTAAGACTGTATGTTTGAAAACTCATAGTGAAAGTAAAACTACAAATACCTTCAAAAATGTCATCTCCTTCTGCTCACAGGTATTTTCAAATGGAGATGAGGAGCTGGAGAAGGCAATGGAAGAGATTCTGCGGGATTCTGAGAAGGAGCAGTATGTCCCTGCACTCCAAGAAGGTTTCAGTGATGCCAGTGGCCAGGCAGCTGCAGATGGGTCAGCAGGACAGACAGCCCAGCCATCTCTGCAGCTTGTTCTAGACCCTTCTACTACAGGTATTGCCTGAGTTCTTTCCCCCTCATCACACATGGCAGGTTTTTATCCTTATGCAGTTTCAAGTTAACCCTAAAATGAATATAAAGCTTTCCAGAGCTTCATTCCAAAACTATGTTGGACAATACCCCAGGGCTTTCTCTTACTATTAGTTGAAGATTACAGATAAGAATAGATCATCATCAGAGTGATACCTTGAGCTTGATACCTTGATCAAGATAATGTTCATTCTTCAGCCAAGGATTAGTTGGCACTAAGGATTGTTTGAGTTGCTGAGTGGATGATAGTTGAAGTGGATCTGCTGCTGCAGATCAAGAAGTTTCAGGGCAGTGTTGATTGATGGTGCTACCTGCAAATGAAATACACCCTGAGCAAACTGATTAAACTGTCAATCTCTGATGCTGTCACCAGGCTACCTTAGGATTTGATATTTTCTAGGAATGATTGTGGTACTTGCCTGGTGTTGCAAGTTTTCATGAAAAGGGAAGGACTGAAAGCTTTTAATGTAAACTATATTGTATATATTTTAAGTAAAATATCTTGTAGCTTTTTTTAGATACATACAAAAACCTGCAGTATAAAAATCCATGTATTCTGCTACATATATTAGGAATACAAGGCTGTGGTCATCTTTTTATGCCTTGGACTATAATTCTTTTTGCCTCAATAGCATGCAAGGCACTTCTGTGGTATTCTGTCAGCTAATTCCCATAGCATCTGTTGGAAATAAAAGAAATATGTTCTTGTGGTAGAATAAGATAGTTTATATGAACAGGCGACACCCATCTCTTAATTACATGTCTGTTGTATTTCTGAGAAACTTACTTCACAGTCTTCCTGTTTGACATTCTTCAAACAGAACCCAACCCTTAGCATGCACGAACAGAGAAATACTTGTAGATGTTTCTCTCACTCCACTCCAGCCCCAGCAGGAATAATTCACCTTTACAGTCTTCATGATTCTAAGTATTATGGCAGTATCAGCTCTAGTAATAAGCAATAGAAGTAACAGGGCACACAGAGAGGTTGGGACTAGGTGATTTTTAAGGTCCATTTCAACCCCCTCACATTCTGTGCTTCTGTGACTGCTTAGAAAGATTTAGAATGTCTGTGCTGTGTTCCAGTGGTGCTAAAGAGAATCAAAATGCAGTTTGTCCCCATGCCACCCTTGGAAACATGAGTTAGATTAGAACAGACTTCACAGTAATACTGAGCTGCCAAATGGATTTCTTGCTGTTGGAGCTGAACTGTCTGCTCTCATGTCCCTTCCTGGAAAATGTGGGTGATTTTGCTGTGCAACTCATTGGAAAGAAAAAATGCATAAAAGTAAAAGCAAATGGCTAAAGAAGCTTTTTGTTAATTTTCAGAAATCTCTGCACCAAGGCCATGTTCTCCCAGTGAGCCCCTGGAAGAGGACAGCGTGTTGTTTAACAAACTGACTTATTTGGGCTGCACAAAGGTGTCAGCCCCACGGAATGAACCAGAAGCTCTGCATGCCATGGCAAACATGAAATCCTCAAGTCAAGCCCCTTTACCTGTAACACTCTATGTTCCAAACATTCCAGAAGGCTCTGTAAGGTAACACACAGGAGTTTCATTTGTTACTTAAGCAGACACGTAAGAAAGTGGTTTCTGACTTTGTTACTTTCACAGGGAAATAGAATTGCTGGATTTGTGCCTGAGGTTCTTGCTGAAGACAGTTAATTTTGAGAAATTCCTCTGAAGCAACAAAATGTGTGCTCAAATTTACCATGCAGTGCATGGCTGGTGGTACCAGTTGCCACATAGTGTCAGCAGAAGCATCTCTTTCTACCTTAATATCTGTTCAAATACGATAATAAGAGAGATACTGGAAAGGGAGAGCTGATAATACCTGTGCTCCTCTGACCTCCCTAGTCTGTCAGCACTTCCAAGGTCCACGTCTTGCAGGAGCCCTTCTGGCCTTGGGTTTGCTGCAGAAGTGTCAGTTTAGACTCTCCCATATGTGGTGCAGAGTTGGTGTGCCAGTCTCTGACTCCGGTCACTGCTGCAGAAGCCAGCTCTGACCCGTGTCTGCCTCATGATGCACATGCTGACTGTCTCCAGATACTAGAAAGTGCTTTATTTCCCCATTTTTATTATTACTTTCCCTTTTAATTAGTGATGAGGGAGTCAAAGGTTCCTGATCAGGGTGCACTAAACATGCACCTGTAGCATTCTTGCATCCAGAAGTAGGGAACATCTCATATCCAAGATGTTTATTTTTAAGCTCTGATACCAAGGTGTCTGAAGGATGTTACTAGATTTCCTTCTTTTCCCAAGCTGTGTTTATGTACTGACTATCATCTTGTAGAGGAAGAGGACATTCAAGAATCTGTATTATTTTCTTCCATTTTGTTCTTTGAACCCAATTTCAGTTTCATTTGACATTGGAAAATGTTTCATTTGTATACTTCTCTAATGGCAACAGTCACCCAGACACAAGATGTAAGGTGTTCTGTGCCTATTTTTGCACTCAATGTGGCCATTCAGGAGGGTTGTTCTGCAAGTGAAACAGCAGGCTCCTTTGGTCTTTAGTTTCAGAGGAGATCAGTAAATGTGGGACTGCCTGAGAACATGCACAGAATGGAAAGATGAATGCACGTGTGACATAACATATTCCATCAAAGCTTAGGTGATACCAGTGTTGGCTTTGACGAGTGTGCTCATACCTGCTGTCTGAATACTTGTCCTGTGAGGTTCCAGTTGTCCTGTCCCACCATAATTACAGTGTGCTGAATCCTCCCAGGGCTCTAATTGCCTTTAGATTAGTCCTATATTTTTATTGTTACAGACTTGGGAGTTTAGGTGACTAACATTTAGTGGCCCTTGATGTGAATGTGCATATGGGCAAGTAGTGAAAAGACAGAGAACACTGTTATTCTTTAAAAGTCACTATCCTCCAGTCTGTTCTGAAACTCCACTCTCCTGCTTTTAAGTTTCTGAAATATTCTTTGAGTTCTGTGTTGGAGAGTATTTTGAAATTTTGGATGAGGTCTTAGATCTGTGATCAATACTCACCTGAATGTGGCAGCATTTGCTAAACTGTATAGTCCTGTTGATTCTGAAATCATTTACATAACAATTTCTTAAACAGATATTTAAATTTCTTTTTAATGTTGCATTTTCTTTGATCTTTGTATACAAATCACGTTTTTATGGTTTTCTGTGGTTTCTGTGTTTCTTCTTTAGTGTTTTTCACAAGCAATGACCATTGTTTACTGTCTGATCTAGGGGTGCTGTATGTCTGGATTATGGCATATAAAAGAAATTAAGTCAGTGTTACAACCCAGGAACATTTTACACCTTAAATTTGAGAAACATAACATTCCTGTTCCTGCTGCCCATCTCATCTACTTGAATTTAGCAGTAATTAGAGTTTAGATCCTTGTTTATCTAATTGCAGAAAAGCCTTTTAGGGTAGGCCTGTCTGTTTTACTGACCTATTCCTTTGATCTTCCCTTTCTTGCCAGGATAATTGATCAATTAAACAATTTGGAGATAGCCTCGTTTCCCATCTATAAGGTGTTGTTCTGTGTGCGGGGGCAGAATGGGACCTCAGAGAGTGACTGCTTTGCATTTACTGAGAGCAGCTGTGGAACAGAAGAGTTCCAGATCCATGTTTTCTCCTGTGAGATTAAAGAGGCTGTAAGTATTCTGTGCTGTGCAGTGACTGGGAAAAAGGATACAAGCAATGGTTGAAGAAGTCATTTCCAATGTGGAGATGGTTTATAGTGCCTTGAAAAATATGTTAGCACGTGTGAATGGGTTTTGCAGAATGTGCAGCTAGTCATACATGAATGTTATTATAATTTTAAGTTTTTGCTTTTAGTATTTGAATGAAATTCCCAAGTGTACTGTAATGGGAAGATCTGGAAAGCCTCATTTGGGTATCTTCCATGCTAAAGGTGCAATGTGTACCTTTGGAATTCAAAAGAAGCATGTTACAGTGATGCCTTGGGAAGGCTGACCTGGAACAGAGCTAGAGAATAAAGCAGGTATTTATTGAAAGGTCTCCAGGGTACACCTGGGGCAGGACAGGGCCTGGCCAGGACTACACACAAGGTGGACTAAGAATGGTCACAAAATGGCTGATGGGTCATGAGGTCTCACATTTTTATAAGTTTTGATTCATTTGCATATTGGGGTTTAATTGCCCAATTACAGCTCCAGGTTGTGAGGTCCCATCCTTCTTGTTCCTCCCTTCAGTCCACCCTTGTTTGTGCTTTTGGGTCTGAAAGTTGTCCTTGGTCCTCAGCAGGAAGAGGGTTTGTTTTGTCTCCCTGCTCTGTGAAGAGCTGAGTGACACTGAATGTGAGGCTCAGAACTGCACCCCTGGGCAGCACAGAATGTGAAATACATGAAAGCTGAACCTTAAGGCATCAGTGGTACTCTCCCCTAGATATTTTAGAACTGTGTGACAGTCTGGGAAAAAAGGACTTCTTAGGGTGGAAAAAGGGAGGCTGAAAGAGAAGAAAGGTCCTTGGGTTTTGACATCTGCCAGAGCAAGCTGTATGTTGTGTTGTTAAAAACTACGACCTGAAAAGTACATTATGCAGGTCCTCTAATGAGCTGCATTCCTGATCTCTAATCTAATTAATATGAACTCACTGGGCATGACATGAGCAGGGAATGGATCAGGAATGGAAATAGGAGATGTTGTTACTGATGTGGCTCGGTTATTGAACACGTGATGTTGAGTGCTTTGTGCTACATGGGGCATGATTTGTGTTCACTATAAGAGGCAGGTGATTTTTTGACCTTCAGAAACATCAGCGTGCCTCATTAAGAACACCCTTATTTCTGATCAAAATGTTAATAATGATTTGGCTTTTCTGCAGGTCAGCCGAATTTTGTACAGTTTCTCCACAGCATTCAAACGTTCTTCCAAACAAGCATCTGATCATGTGAAGGACTTTGTGCTGCCCACACCAGACAGTGATGTGTACACTTTCAGTGTCTCCTTAGAAGTCAAAGAAGATGATGGAAAAGGAAATTTTAGGTAATCAGAGTGGAAAGGGCAAAGCAGAAATCTCATTGGAAAAAGCACACAGTTACTTTCCACGTGCACAGCTACTGTGTGGGAACAGAATTCATTTGACCTCTTTTCATGAGCAGACGTGCTGTAAATAAGGAACTGCTCTTTTGATGTTATGGTTTTCTTCTCTGTATTTTTCTGTAAAAGGATTAAAATTCAGGCTACCTTTTTCCAAGTGAGTTTCTTTTCACTGCATCATTTCTTTTAAGGATGCTCAATGGAGGCCTGTGCAAATGGAAAAGATAGTGAGAGATCTGTTAAAAACCTGAGTCAAACCAAGTTTCTTGAGTAAATACAGTCTAGTGGCCTCTTTCTGGATTTTTTTAAAATTTAAGGAATTTTGAATTAATTGAAAATTTAGAAAACATAAACCCTTTTGTGTATTTAACAGTTCATGTTCTGTACCTGCTGAAACTTGTTTTTATTCTTTTAGCCCTGTGCCAAAGGATAGAGATAAATTGTACTTCAAGCTTAAACAGGGAATTGAGAAGAAAGTGGTGATCACAGTTCAGCAGCTGTCCAACAAAGAACTGGCCATTGAAAGGTAAAAATCTTGCAGAAATGATGAGGGTTAGATTTTTGAAAGAACAGTATTTAACATAGTTTTCTCTGACTTTGCAAGTTATGTGATAGGAAAAAATGTATCAATAACACAAAGTATGATTGCACAACAGAATTAATGCCACCAGATGGCAATCTTAGCAAAAGAGTAACAATGGGAGAATTTGGGTCTAGTGAAAAGGAAATTCAAGATAACAGGAGAATCAAGAAAAACCTGCCCCCCAGCCCTCCCAAATCTGACCTCTTGACTTGGTTTTAAGCTTTTACTTCAGAATGGAAACTTAAGTTTTAGACAAAGAATATACAGTAGAATTTTTTATCATTGTTTTTGTGTTGTAAAATTAGGCTTTTGCTACTCATTGACTTTAAAAAAAATTCCTATTTTCAGTGTAATTTTAATTTCTAAAATTTTGCCTTTAAGATTCAGTTAATGAGGCATGTATGAATAGCATTTGATTAGTGCTTTTCTCCCCAAAGTAAAACTAACTTGCTTAGAAATTAGCTTTTATTTTGATGGTGTTTAGAATATTCAGTTGGGGATGTTACTTTTATCACCGCAAGGTTTGCTGTAAAAAAGTTATTTAATTGGAATGGTATACACAGGCTTGTAAGTCATTTTATGTACTTACCTCTGATAAACTAAAATCCAAAACTGGTGAAAGGTGAATGCAGCTTACATCAGACTGAGCTTCTGAGCAAGTTAATGCGTCTTCAGAAGTATTTTGAAGTGGAAATTATAATGCAAAAAATACTTCTGAGGAAATTTGGTCTCTGGTCTAAAGATTTGAAGAATCTTTTGTCGTGGTTTCAGGAGATCAAGCTTGTTTGCTGCTCAGAGGAAGAGCTCCCTCCTGGTGTTCAGACAGAGCCTGGGGTTGAGTCAGGGTGATGGAAAAAGTTCCTCTCATGTGTTGCTTTGGCCCTTCCTGCTCCTGTGCCCTGTTTGACCTGGGGTTTGCCAGTTTTTATTTGGATCAAAACAGCTGAAGAGATGCTGTTCATTTCTGAGTCATGTGTGTCACTGCATAGGTTCAGTCCCACAGTGGGGGATGTCAAGTCTCAGTTGTTTATAGGATTCAGGAAGATTGTGGTTCATGATCAGGGGCTTTAAGGAAGTTGGTCTGAAGAGTGAAACAGCCTTTCATTGTCAGAGCTGGAAGGAGTGACACTCTTCCCAGTGCAGTGGTGTTCAGATACAGTTTGCTACAGTCATACATGAGTGTTAATCCTGAGTTATGTAGGAATACCTGAGGTTAAAATCTGGGCTGGTGTCTTAGAACTGAATTGCAGAATATTGGTTGGTTTCTCATTAGTAGTGGAAACTCTTCAAGATCACAGAATACCAGGATGGTTTGGGCTGGAAGGGACTTTAAAACCATCCTGCTCTGCCATGGGCAGGGACACCTTCCACTAACCCAGGTTGCTGCAAGCCCTGTCCAGCCTGGTCCTAAACACTTCTGGGTGTGGAGTAAACACAGCTTCTCTCACCACCCTCACAGGGAACAGTTTATTTCTAATACCTAATGTAATCCTGCCCTCTGACAGTGTGAACCCATTCCCCCTTGTCCTGTCATGGTGTTAACTTAATGCTATTAGCCTTATCCATGGGTAGCATTTGTATTTTCATAAATGAAAATATACATTAGTGAATAACAATTACAGTTTTGTTTTTGTTTTCATGCTGGTGTAGAAAGTAGTGCAGTATGTGCTGTTGCACAGAGCTGCTCAGTAGCCACCTTTGAGTGCAGAAATCCAGCAAGTCTGAGGTGAAACTGAGGCCCACAGTCTGTGAAGGTCATTTTGAATCCTGGGTGTGTGGTTGAGCCTCCTCCTGTCAGAGGCTGAACGTGCTGACAAGTGTTTCTGTAAAATCTGTCTTCTGCAAGTGAGGGGCCTGACCTGGTTTGAACTCATTTTCCTCTTTGAAATCAGAGTGAAGAGAAGCCCTGACTCTTCTTGCAGCAGGATGCTGCCAGGCATCAGAAGTCACTGCTTCTGTCAGAGTCAGGGTTATTTGTTCCTGACTCCCATTCTTTTGGAAACACACTTCCCAAAAGTGTTGGCTGTCACACATCAGAACCTGTGTACATCTCAGTGATGCACAGCAGGAGGGGAATCTGGGAGCTGCTGTCTTTGAAGGGCACAGGTGTTTTGCCTGCCTCTGCATCTTGGCCTTAGATTTCTCTGTAGCAGCTGTACCAGGAGCTGGTGACCCCCCTACTACTGCCAGTTGTAGCTCTCTCAGAGCTATTTCTGCCCCAGGAACAAGAAGTAGTAAGTCTGCTGTTAGGTTCTGCCTGGTTTGATTAGTCTCTCAGAGAATCTGGTTTGTGTGGCTAAATCCAAATCCTGTGTCTGGGCTGCCTTGGGTGCTTTACATGGCACTGCATTGTGGATATAGATAAATCAAAGTCCTTGTCTCCTGGTTTATTTATCACTTAGATTTTTTTATGATTCTTGTAGTGAAAGAGTATGGAGAATGGAAAATACTATTGTGGATGTTAGTTAAGTATAATAGGGTGGAAAATGAAAACCATATACCCCTAATATAATAGGAGAAAGCTAGGTGGGGTAGTAATTGCATAGCTTGAGAATTTAACAGTTAATAGTGTTAGTAAAATTTTAGTTACTGGTGTTCATATGTCCAAGCAATGTTTTTCAGCATGTTACTTAGTTCTGAGAGTCGGTGAGGAAAAGCAGTTTGATTACCAGGGAGCCAAACAAAAGAAAAATTCTTCAAACAAAATTGAAGAACTCTTAAATCTCTGAATTACAACCCCAATTTTCTATATTATTTCAAATAGCAATTACTTTCAATTTTTTTTGCTTTTTTCATTTGAGATCTAAAGTTTTTTAAAAACCTGTGCAAGACAGCTTGCAGTTTGTTGCAAATACATAATTCTGTTTGGTGTTTTTATTCATAATAGAGTATGTTCAAAGGAGAGAAAGAAAGAGATGATCTGCAGAAACCTCAGACCTGGATTTGGGCCTTCAGTAGTCAGGAAGTTTGAAAATCTGAATGTCTGAGGACGTTTTTGGGTTTTTTTCTTCTTAAAAATATCAAGAGCATTTTCTTGTAAAATGGTTGAACTGGAATTCTGGAATTCAAGGCCCTGTATATATATCACACAAATTCAAATTTTAAAAAATGAGGAATGAGGTCTTAAAATTAAGGAAATTGTTGTTTCTTGGGTTTTTTTAGGGGTCCTTGATGCTGTGTGATTTTTTGTAGCAGTGAATGATCGAATGAATGAATTTGTATTTTTTCCTATGATTGCATGAGAATAATTTTTAAAATGAATTGGGGAGAGAGTGAATATTTTCCTGCCAGTCTCCATCACTGATGTGTACAAATTGTTGAACTCAATATTATAAATGGTCTTTAGGAATAATTGAGTTTTCACAGGCCAGATGCTAATTTCTGCCATCTTCATTCTGGAAAACAATTTCATTGTCTTTTCTCTAACATGTATTGTGTCATTCCCCAAGCGTTGCCATAACAATAACAAACAATTTCTCTGAAAGGTACTCTTAAAATTAGAAGCAGTAGGTGGCTGTCCATTATGTTCAAGCAAAGACTCTTGTATTGTGAAAAGCTAATATATGTCCTTTTTTTCCCTTATTTGTTTGTTTTTTAAAATAAACTTCACAGGTGCTTTGGGATGTTGCTAAGCCCTGGACGAAATGTGAAGAACAGTGACATGCATTTACTAGACATGGTAATACTTAGCTCTAATAAACTGTTAAATAAGATAAGGTGATTTGAAATAAAAAAACCCCACAAACTCCAGCAAAATGAGCTTTTAATATCTTTTGCTTTGTTTGGGTTTTTTTTTTTTTCCCTTAAATCCTGGGATTTGGTATCTACAATCACAAGATGGACAAAACATTTCAATTCATGTCAAAACCTGTGGCACCTGGCTTTCGTTCAATTAGTGAAGCAGAGGTTAGGTTGGTATAAATAACTGAGCTTTCTGTATTGTGTAAAGCATTTTCCCTAAAAATTTAGAGCCAATATTGCTTTCATATTTGGGTGCCAGGGAAGTGCTCTTATTTTTGCATTTATTTCCTTCATTTCATTTGAAATTCTTGCCCAGAGTTTGAAGTATTCACTTGTTTTCTACAATATTCCATTTCTTAGAGTTACTTCTGAGAGGACTGCCAAACAATGTAATCCTTTCTGTGATAAAACCAATTTACTTTCTCTCTGTGGATAATACAGCCATTTTCAAGTTATGAAGTGCTAGAGTTAAACCCATCAGACCTTTTGTGGCTCTGCAGCTGTGCCAGTTCTGCCCAGTTTCTGTGCTCAAGCTGCTGGTTCTGTCTCTCAGTATTTAGTTCTCCTTTCAGACTCGTTTATTGGCCTGATTGTATTTACCAGCTCATTTTTTCCCTGGTTTTATTTGCTGAAATCACTTCAGATTTTCCCTTTTTATTATTTGATTATAAAACTGAATAAATTATGACTTTTGGAGTGGTGTTGTTCCTATAAATCTGTACACCACCTTTTAACTGTATTTGAATTCCTGTCTTTACTCCACCTTGAATTCTATTTACATTCACACTCCAAGTACATGTAACTGCTGGATGTAATGAATTGTTTGTTTCTTGGCTGTAGCATAGAAAAAGACATTTGTGATTTCCTTTCAACCTCTTTCTCCATATTTAAATCTAGAGAACTTTTATTTCTCTGACTGAAGTGCAGAGAGGGAACATCAGTCTCCTTTTATGTTCTGTCTAGAGGCTCCCAAACAGGCCTGTGTGATCCATAGGGACTGTTCCAGAAACTTCAGGAAGCATGTACTTGACTCAGACTAGTAGTAGTTCATTCCATTAATTCATTTTCTTGAAGGTTCCTAGAATTATTTCTCATCCTCGTGCCCCATCTCTTTGATCTCAAACCACGACTGTAGTACAATCCTGTATGATTTTATTTTTAGGAATCCATGGGAAAAAGTTCTGATGGGAAGGCTTATGTCATTACTGGAATGTGGAATCCTAATGCACCCATGTTTGTGGTACTTAATGAAGAAACTCCAAAAGGTAGTGGAACCTAATCTGTGTATTTGTTTTACCCAGCAGGGGTTTGATGTGGCAATCACAGTGCATGTCTAAGTACATGAAACATTATGTTCCAAGAGTCCATTGCTAGGAATTCTTCTGTATATAATTGTTCACTGAACAGTGTGGTGCTGATGTGGAGGTGTTACCTTAGTGTTTGGGCCTGATGTGCCTGTCCCAGGTTATCCGGATTTTTGGTTGTAAGCATTTGCAAATTGTTGTACTCAGCAAAGCAGTATGAACAGCAGGCACTGGGGTTCTCCTCCTTCTAGCTGTGAGTTTATTACAAACAGCATTTCATTCCCTGCATCTTGGGGCATCTGGCAATGATGCATTGAAGTGCTTGATTATACAGCAGAGTTTCTTATTGCAGGAACTTACATTACATGATGGGATTTAAGAATTTGGAATATAAATCTGGAGTTTGTTTTCTGTCCTGAGGCAGAGCTCAAGTCATTTGCTTAAAGGCATATCCAAGTACCTCCACCAGTGTCACTGTTCCTGCTGATGGATTTTCAAACCACATTATTTCTAGTAGTCTATAACAGACCTCCTTACACTTCACAATGTGACCTTATCCTCTGCATGCTCCTTTTGTTGGATGGGGCTCATGTACGTGTTTTCTTTTCATGATGTCTTGCCCATGTCTTTAAAACAAGGACATAATACCTTTGTTTTTGGAGTTACCAGAGTTCCTTGGTACACTGGTTAATTCACCCTTTCATTCCGTGCAACAGGCATGGAGGATGTAGAACTCAGGGAGCTAAAACAGGTGCAGTGAATCATAAATTGTAGGAATGCAGTTCCCACACCCAGCAAGTGTTTTCCATATAGGAAAAAGTTTAAGACTCACCCCTTGCATTTCTTACAAAGTAAAGAACCCAGAAACTTCTTTGCTGTCCTGACTGTAATTGGCTCAGTGCCAAGGGAGAAGAGCCTGTTGGACTTTGTCACAGTTCTTCAAATTCTGCATCTCTCCCTATTGGCTGCAAGCCAAATTGTCCCTCCTGAAACATTCAGTATTTAGGAAGGAGCACAGAGGAAGAGCAGTCTGGCTGAAATGATTTTAAGCCAATCTGCAAGGGCTGAACCCTCAGAGATCCATACATTTACACCTGGCTCATAACACTCTGAGCACGTGTTAAACTGTATCAATTAATGAAACAGAAGGACTTTTCACTTTGAACAGCAGTTTACAGATTTGACCTGTGAGTGATTTTTCCCATTTTTGTGTTCCAGATAAGCGTGTGTTCATGACTGTGGCTGTGGACATGGTTGTGACTGAGGTGGTGGAGCCAGTCAGGTTCTTGCTGGAGACTGTTGTGCGCGTGTATCCTGCCAACGAGCGCTTCTGGTACTTCAGCAGGAAAACCTTCACAGAAACCTTCTATATGAAGCTAAAACAGGTAATGCCTTGGCTTTGTTACTCAGAGCATTTGTCTCATAGTCCTAATTTGGCCTTGGCGAAAGTTTGCATGGCACCTGCTCCTCAGCAGTTTGTTTCTTTTAACTGTTTATTTCAGAGGTGCTCTAATGCATGAGGATTCAGTAGCATGTGTATGGTTTGAGTGCCTCTGTGTCATGGTTTAACCCCAGCTGGCAAGTAAGGCCCCCACAGCCACTCCCCCACTCCCCCACGGTGGGATGGAGGAGAGAATCAGCAGAGTAGAAGTGAGAAAACCCGTGGGTTGAGATGGAGACAGTTCAGTAAGGAAAGCAAAAGCCATGTGCTCAAGCAAAGCAGAACAGGGAATTCATTCACCATTTCCCATGGGCAGGCAGGTGCTCAGCCATGCCCTGGGGAGCAGTGTAACACTGCCTTGGGAAGACAGATGCCATCATTCCAAACATTCCCCCTTCTTCCTTCTTTCCCTCACTTTACATGCCAGGCATGGTGCCATATGGTCTGGAACATCCCTTGGGTTAGTTGGGGTTAGCTGTCCTGGCTGTGTCCCCTCCCAGCTTTCTGTGCACCTTCTGCTGGTGGGCTGGGATGAAGAGCAGCAAAGCCCTGACTGTGTCAGCAGATGCTGAGTAAAAGCTGGAAACTCCCCTGTGTTATCAACACTGTTTCCAGCAGAAGCCCAAGGCACAGCCTCATCCCAGCCACTGTGAAGGAAATAACTCTAACCCAGCACACTTTGTAAACTGAATTTTAAGCCTTTGGTTTTGTGGGCTTAAACTATGTTGTACCTGCCTGTTGAATTCTCTTGAATTCTCTACAGTCTGACGTCTAAAGCAAGTCTATTTGACTGGTAAAATTGGGAAATTACTGTAATTGTTCATTTTAAAATCAAAGGGCTACTGACATTCACAATATGAAGGCAGATGGCTGTGAGAATGTGACCCATTAAAGAAAAAAGAACCTAAGCAGAGGTTTAAGAGAGTGAAGCTGCTGTGATTGGAGCTCAGGTCCCTTCTGGTTTTGGCATTGGCTGAGGTCCATGCAAGAGATACATCTACCAGGGTCACTGTGCAATGATGTGCAGCTGCATCCTCCTTCAGCCACTGCTGACCTGCTGTCTCCAAAGACATGTCTTGGTATTGGCTCAAAAAGTGAAGAACAGAAGCCAGTTGTACCATGGGCATTGGAACAGTGTTGCATCATCTTCGACTAATGGAACCAAAGAGCAGTGATTTAATTTTACTGGGGATGATGGGACTATTTGAGTTATCATCTTTTTGTGGGGCACAGCAATAGGGCTGAAAAAAACAGGTTGTGTTGATGTTACATGGGGAAATTGCTGCTGTGTTTAACACTTAGGGAGTAAATCAATCTCAAGTAATGTTGTATTTCTTCTAGAGATTAGCATGGCAACTTGGAATTTAAGAAAATCTGAGAAAGCCTACTGTTGTGTGCAAATAAGAATATCTGCATTTTGACATTAAAGAAAATAAATTTAAAAGTATTCTGCTCTCAGCAGTTGGATACTTATCTCTAATCAGTTCAGCTTGCCTTCTAAATCACTTGCAACTGCACCATTTTTAATTGAGTAATCTGGCTGGTTTCTTTTTCTCACCCCTTATAATGTGACAAACATACACATGCCTCTCTTCCCTGAAGAAGCACGTGCATTTCTTCCTGCTGCAAAATTCAGAGTCTGTTCTGTGGATCTTTAGAAGAAGAATATTTTTAGTCCTAGTAATCCTTCTGCAAGATGATGTCCTGACTGTGGTTGCCAGGGTCTCTTTGGGTGACTTGTATCAAGTCTTTATTTCACCAGCTCTCAGTGGGACAGTTTGCATTGCAGTAGCTGTTCCTGCCAATACCTTTGGAAGATCCTGTAGCTCAGGGCACTGTTACTCCTCGGGATATAACTCTGCAGATGGCAGTGGGATCAGACATTTGTGAACTTCTTGGGAAAGCAGTTGAGCATTAGGTGGATTCTAGAAAAATCATAACCCTTCTGAGGAAGGATTCAGCCACATTTGACAGTCTGAAGTGACATGGGTAAGATGCAGTCAGATATAAAGAATGATAAAAAAGGCTGACAGAAATGCAGGTTAATGTGTAATTTAGGATTGTTCTTTCTAGCTGTCTTACTGTATTGCTCATGCACATTTTCATTGTTGGAACACTTCTTTGTAATGGTGGGTTCATGCTTCAGAGAAAACCAGTAATTGATTTTTTTGCATTTTATACAGGTGGGTTTTGCAGTTAACCAGAACGTGTGCAAGGAGCTGAAGACTTGTAATTATTTTAACATACAGCAAAACCCACAGTATCTCATGCCTTACTCTCTGAAAAATAAAAGCTATGGACAGCCATGGTTAATAGCATTAGTGGCATCAATACTTGATTGAACTAAGTGCTTTGTAATTACTCAATAATGGTGTTATGTGAGAATAAAACAGGGAAAGCAGCTCTAACGTTATCCTGCTCAATTTTACAAAATGTAGGCTATTTATGCCTACACCCCAAAATTCATTACACTGACTTCATGAGAAATTCAGTCAGCAAAACAGGCTGATAATTGCAGCCTCTGCTTTAAGGGAAGTGGGCCTGAATTATTAATCTAAAATAAATGAGGAAAGGTTTCTCACTATAAAATAACTTATATTGTGTCAGTCCAAACAGTCCCTTTTTAAGCTGCTCATCTGCATAATTTCACCAGCTGATTAAAATTGCAAGTGTTGGTCAGTAGTTCATGTATATCTCCAGTGTAGGTATGGTGGAACCTTTCAACTTCATTATATTTGTTTTTCAAACAAGTTGAAGGTATTCTAACTGAAACTGTTCTTTTTCATGGTTAATTTGATGGTTTTAATATGTTCCAAAAATTACCTTATTTTAACTGATTAGGAAAGATGCACAAAGAACAAAATAGCACAACATTTTGGGCTGCTTCATTTAATACTATCATTAGTTTGCAGTTATATACAATTCTCTAAAAATACAGTAATCACTGCATGTCACTGAAAAATAACTGTGTTCATAACTGTAACTAAGGGGAAAAACTAATCCTCTTTTTATTTTCAACCTTGGAACTGCCTAAACTACTGCTGTAGTTAACTGACTTCTTTTTCATAAGAAAGTCATAGAATTATGGAATGCTTTGGGTTCATAGGGACCTTCAAGATCATCTACTTCCAACCCCCCCTGCCACGAGGTTCCATTATGTTTCTCCATTGGAAACGAGTGTATTTTAAATTATATTCTGCAGAAGAAAGATAATTTTTCCTGGTTTTTTTAATGAGTGAAGGACCAAAAGGAGCTTTTCACAATTTAAGGCTTTTCAAAAGGGTGAGGTTTTGTTCCTTCTTTAGTCTTGTCTTTACCTACAAAAAACCTCTTACCATTATTCCCCCCCCCCCAGGCATTCAGTTCCTGTTTCAGTTACTCCAATATTTTTCCTCTTTGTTCTCTCCTCTTTTCATTAGCTGAGATTTCTCTTTGACTTAATCTCATTATAGCTGTTTAAATTGGAAAGCTTTTTTTTTTAATCATTGTTCTGAACAATACTGAAAATGGTTATTAAGAGGCAGCTTTGGAAATAATGCAGTTTATTTATATTTTCTACCTGTGAAACTGGGAGAAACAGAACTATCAGATACTGCCATCTCTTTGTGCCAAGGCAAAGAAATCCGAGGCAGTCCTGACCAAACTATTGTTTAGCCTTTCATAGCCTTGTTTTTCAACCTAATACATACCCATATTTTGGTTTAGTCTGAAGGAAAAAGCCACACAAGTGCTGGAGATGCAATTTATGAAGTTGTCAGTCTGCAAAGAGAATCTGCCAGAGAGGAAGAATTACTCACCCCAACAAGTGGAGGAGGGCCTGTGTCATCCCAGGAGGATGAGGCAGAAGAAGGTAAGGATAAACGAGCACCCACAGTTTCCACAGATAGTACTCTTGTATTTCTGCTGTTAATTTACTCAGTTAATTCTTAATACAACTGCTTTGGACAAAAAGATCAGCAGGTTTTTTCTATTAGGAGTAATAGTATTTTTCCCAAGCCATTGTTTGGATGTCTTCCAATAGCAGCAGCAGAGGATGTGTGTCCATCTTTCTGTGCTTCCAAATGCGTTGCTGAGGCACCTGTGCTCTGCCAGCAAGTTAGAAAATGTTTTTCAAAGGTATTTTCTCCTGGTCAGAGGTTATTTGCCTTGAACATGCTGTGCTGCTAAAGAGTGAAACATGAAATTAGGCTGTGAAACAGCAGGTTTTTAAATGCTTGTGTTTGAAGAAAACAACAAAAAAATCCCAGACAAAATTTCCTCTGTCTGCTTAACATGTGACTTGGTCTCCCTCACTTCTCTCTAGGGCTTATTAAAATATCACCTGCTTCAGTTGGGGATTGCTGCAGATCATGGACCCAGTGTATTTGCGTGCCCACAAACCCTGGTGGTTTGGGTTTTTTTCCTTGGGGGGTGGTATTTTTTGTCTGTTTGAAGGCCCTTGGGCTATTGTTGCCTCTTTGTACTCTGAGGGTTAGCCCAGAGCATTCAGAATGGGCTGTCCATGTGCCATTTTTGATCTGGATGTCTGACCCACCAGGAATTGTGATCGTTTTACCAAGTTATTCTTCAGGTTTCTGGCAGTGCTCTGTCAGTACTGTAAAAAGTCTCACTCACTACTGTGGAAAAATTGTTGATTCTTAGTTGTAGGTAAGTATTGGATTTTAGCTGGTGCAGCATGAGTCAGACCCTGGGATTAACACAGGCTGGAGCAGGCAGGTGTGGTTAGTCTCAAAGCCAAACCCCCCCACATATCCCAGGTGACCCCCAAGCTTGCAAAAACCCCACAGTCAGGTCCTCTTTGAACTTTGGTCTGATTCCTGAGAGGGAGGGGAATAGGCACAGATTAACAATGTCAGTCCCCCCTGTGTACCCAGTACCACTTGTGAACAGTAAAAATTCCATTTTCTCTGAAGGAATTTTTCTATTTCATTGGTGTTTGGGATTGCTTTGCTGTTCATAGCAAGAATTAGTTCAGATTTGGCCTTTGGAACTTGTGGATCAGGGTAGTATAATTCAGCTGTTGGTGTTCTTTCCCTTGCTGGATGTGTGAGTTGTGGAGCCAAATTGATTTCTGAGACTTGTTTGATAAGGTAGAGTTTAACTAATTGAATACTCTCTTATTTTTTCAATATTGCTGTTACTGGGAAGAATGCAACTGTTCCAGAATGTGATGAATGCAGAACAATTAGGAATAACATGGATACTGTCCTCTTGGTACTATTACAGAATGGCTTTATTTTATTACAGAGCCAAAGTTTTCTACTGGAGTATGAACCTAAGTTAACTTTGGTTTAGCTCCCTAATGCTAGTTTCCATATTTTAAATGTAGATTACTTCCTAAGAGAAGACATTAAAAATATGATGTGCCTCTGTTCTCATGGAAACCACATTTAGAGTTCTGTGCTGAGAAGTTCTTTATCCTGGAGGATATGCAGGTTCAATGAGTCATTTGCAGTTTCTCTAAATAAATCTCTTCATTCTTTTTTTTTTTCTTTTTTTTCTTTTCAGGGTACTAATTATGATGATGGAAAAAAACCCCTTGAGTTTACAATGTCTTGTCTTAGCCTTGGAAGAAGGCTTTTTCTTTTTTAATGTTAAGTGTGATAGCTACCTGGATATATAGGTCCTTTTTACTTTTTTCTTTTAAAATATTTTTTTCTACTTTTTCCTTATATGCCCACAGAATATTATAATTGATTTCAAATGCACTATACATTGCATTTTTCTTGTGTAAGAATGCACTGTATCTGATTCCTGTGTATTCTGCATGCACACTGGGATGTCTTGTGCCATGGGTATATGAATAAAGATGGTCATAAAAAAGAAGGCATTTTCCAATATTCTTTTCTTTTTGTTTTAATGAAAGGCTAAACATGGTACCTGCCAGTAATGATTTTAAATAATCACTATACTAAAGTTAGGCCTAGTATCTTTCAACAACTGCTTGTAGAAAATGGAGATCATATCCTCTCTAAATAACATTCTTAGCTTTTAATATTTTTTCTCATTTCAGCTTGATTTTTCATGTGAACAGATATATAAAAATATTAAGACCTCTGCTAAGACTGTGTAATTGTTACTTCAAGATCTTTCAAGTCAACTTCACTTTTGTTTTTTAACTACTGATATTGTAATAGATATTTCTGGCAATCCAATCACTTTTGGTCCCTTGCTTTGGAGGTGATAATATTAAAAAAATACTTAATTTTAATAATCTCTTGTCAAAACATAGACTAAAGTAAAGTGCACTCCTTAGTAAGATGCTTTCTATTAAATTCTGAATATAATTTTTAAAATATTAAAATGTATAATGAGGAAATTCTTACACGTTCTGGAAAGGTTTCAAATCAAGTGGATTTCAGTGCCAGCTTTTATTAACATGCAGAAGAGTTCACTGTTTATATTTAATCTTGGATAGAACCTTGTAACAAGGTGCAGAGCACAGCTGGTTGAACTCCTTTTTCTCCTTTCTGGAGCATTAAGGAAGGTGAGAGCATGGCCAGAATTGATGGTGTGGGTACTGCAGGATTGAAAAAAGCAAAGCTCAGAGAGCATTTTATTGTAGTATTGTTCTGCAGAGGATGAAGTGGCTGGCTGCACTTGAGACCTTAAGGACTGGGGAAAAATAGCTTTCCAGCAGAAGCATTTAAAGGAAGATGTAGTCCCAGGAATAAATAACAAATGGAGAATGGGATGAATAGGTTGGCTGCTTTTAGCAGCAGTGCTTGCTCAGACCACATGTGAAATGATGACCTTCCTTTGACTCTAATGTTTGAATTATTTTCTTTTTTTTAATGATACATAACACTTTAGGAGAACACTAGATAACCCCATTTGAGTTTCTTCTGGAGTCAGGATAAAGTTGGAAGGTTTAGGATCACTGTAAGCAGGAGCAGTTCTGTTCAAAACCAGAAAACATTCTCTAAGCTGATTCTTACTGAGTTGAAGATGCTTTTGCTGAAGCTTTCTGTGGTCCCAGGTGCCTGGTTCAGAGCTCTTGCTCCCATCTGTGAGTTGGCTGCAGAGTAAACACAGAATGTTTAGCAGATACCCTGAAACAGGTAAAAGGTAATTCAGGTAAAAGATGCCTTGCATACCAAAAAGAAGCTTCTGAACATGAGCTGTGGGGTGTTTCTGGAACACTCTCAAATGACTTCTAGGAATGCAGAACTGTTTCCATTTGTGTTCTGTTTGCCAAGAGAATAAATTAAAAACTGAAGGAAGTAAAACTTTTATCTTCTGCTCCCTCTAGCTGTCTGAACGCTGAGAACAAAGAGACAGACAATAGAAAAATTACCCTCAGGGCTATGGAAGTTCAGTGTGGAGATGGTAGGATTTGACATTGAAGATGGACATAAAAGAATAAGGGAGCATGAAAATGTCAGAGCTCTGGTGCTGTTGTGCTGGTGACACAAACAGAAGGTGTGTGCAGTGGGTGAGAGGTGGGCAATGCTGAATGATCAGGGGTGATGGGCCAGAGGAAGTCTGAATGCTGTGTCAAGTGTTGTGTGTGGGCAGAGGCTGTTTTCAGGACTCAGGAAAGCAGAGGAGTAGAGGAGGTGATGCTTTAGGAGTGAATAGAACTACTGAGAGAGTATTTAGTGCTAAAATAGGGGTTATGATGTGAACAAATCAGGGTGATTGTGTGAGAAAAATTACATGACTAGCGTTGGAATAGTCAACTCTGCATTTTAATCCCTATTAAAAATAGCTTTATGTACTTCACAGGAACTGTTTGTTATATTAACCCAACACAGAGTAAAGTTGGTGGCTCCTAAATAAGATCAATTAAATCTGTCTTGGAGTCTTTTTGCTATCTCCATAAACATGAACTAGAATGTCACAAATCTTAAATTCATGAGGCCATTTGGCCAGTAGTGTCTCCAGACAAGAGCCCTTTCTGCAGTTCCACAAGAGAAGAATTTTAAAATACAGACACTAGCATCCAAATAGCATCCAAATGAAAAGAACAGAATTTTAAAATACAGACTAAGAACAGCATCCAAATGAAAAGAAAATATTCCTGATGTCATTTTATGGACTCTGCTGTTCATAAAATAATCCAAGATGGACTATTTACACACCTTACCAGTTCTCTTATGTTATTAAAAATCATAAAATTATTGCACTCATTTGACTTCTACAGCTGTTACTGGGCTGCCAGGAGGAAGGTGATCATGTGATACTTTCCTTAATACATAAAAAAATACTGAGTGCAGAGGATTTGTTATTTTTAACGTGGTGGCAGTTGATAGTTACAGTTGTATTTAGATTTGTTCATGCAAGTATAGCCTTTGTGTTACAAGGTGAGTATTTGAAATGTTTCGAATTTGAAGCACTTCTGTGGGTTGCAGAAGTATTTAATGAAACTGCAAGGTTATAAATTAAAAGGAAAATTGGGCACTTTAAAGTTGTTTTTTTTCTATTCCAGGAAGGGGAACACACCCAAGGAGTGTGACTTACCCTGAGCTCTTTCATCCCTCTCTTCTTCCCCAGAGTCCCCTTGACACTCGTGCACAGTGTGTGTGGGAACACTCTGGACGGATTTTTCCTTTGATAAAATCTGTTCCTCATACTTTGTGAGGCTCAAGGCAAAACATAATTCCCTAATTCTGGCCTGTGGTTCATGAATGTCCAGGGAAATCTGTTGATGCCTTTGGTTTACTTTTGCAGAATGATAGAAAAAGACATTTTCAAATAAAGGTAGGTTTCAATTCTGTGGGATCACAGTGAATTCTGTTTCTTGGATTTCAGGCTTTTTGGTTTTTTTTATAACTTTCATAAAACCTCTTCAGATTGTGGCACAAAGTAGACACAAAATGAGCATAAATTGGTGTTTTCATCTTGTCTGGAAGCAATTGCAGATTATTTTGAATGATATGGATGCTTTATTCATTAGTGGTTGTCTTTCCTTGTCTATCTGTAATCAGTATGAAAGCAGTTTGAAAAAGGATTTGCAATCCTGCTGGCTTGTTAGGAATTCAAATTTCCTATTGCTAAAGGATCTTCTCAGGTTTTCAGTCATCAATTTTGGGTGGCCTGAAGCTGCCACTGCTTAGATAATTGCACATTTCATATAATTTAAAAAATTAACCACTTTTATATAAAGATTATTAAAAAGACTGTTCTCAACCAGCAGTTCCCCTAACCTCAGTGTGAGATTCTTCTCTTTTTTAGTTTTGGTCATCATTTTTCTGGTATTTTGTGAGTGTAAGTGCTTTCTAATCTAAGTGCCTGGCATACTGCCTTAAATGTCAGGCAATACATAACTTCTGAGTGTTTCTAACACTGATACTTGTTTTTTCTCATTGATTCTATCAAAGATGGGAGTAGATTCTAATCTACAAATTCATAAATTACTAATGCATTGCCTTAGAGTTGTGACAGCACTTCCAGTTTTGTTTCCTTGCCTGTTTCCTGAGATGGCAGCAATCAGACAGCACAGTACATGTGGAAAATGTTTGTGTTTACAAGGCTACCTCCACTGTGCAGCATTTCGTTGGCTTTGTCATCTGTGTGGGAGCAAAACTACTGAACTGAAGCAGTAATTCTTCTCCACTTCCTTTTATTCAGCTTTAAGCATTTGTACATCAAATTTAGAGATGTCACAGTGGCTCAATTTTATGTGCAATACATGAGGGGAGGATCATCTCTTGGATGCCCAGTTAAGGGGGTTTTTTTGGGACATTTTAAAATAATTCTCATTTCACATGACAGTGATGCTGGGCCTGTGTTGGAAGTATGTGACATAGAACAATGTGTTTTAAAGGTAGGGCATGTAAGGATATAAGATGGGGTTTAAAGTGCAGAATTTGTTCTGAAAAGAAGAAGGTGATTTTTGGTTGGCCATTGCACACAAACCAACAGGACAGGGCTGCTGTCAAGTACAAGTGTGGATCTTTTGGGAGATTCTTGCACAGTCCTTAACATGTGAAAACAGTGCATTATGGCATGCAGTGAGGGGAAGGCAGAGGTCATCCAGCTGCATGCTGTGCCACCCTCTCAGTGTTTATCAGATACAGGGCTTGGGATTCAGATTTTTTGTCACATAAAGAGGCAATTAAATATGCAGCCTGTTTGCAAGGTAATCAAAATTTTGTGATTTGTCAGCATTGGGTTTCACTTGAATGATTCTAAGTGAAAAATGTGTATGGTATAATTCATAAAAAGCAATGAGAATCAGAATAGTGGTTTTTTTCTATTACTGCTTTGCTTTTAGTGAAAAATTCTCTTACCTTTATTTTTTGGTTTTGCTCTCTTTACATGTATTTCAGTAGTTGCCAGATTAATTTTTCAAGTTAGTTATGTAACTAAGGTAAGCAGAAAGTTCTTGTGAGCAGAATTCAGTGCAAGTTGTCTTTGTTCAGATTCATTAGTCTGTATTTTTTTTGTTCTTCATTATTCCACTTCCCTCTAAATAAGAGAATTTACTGAGGATTGTCACTTCATAAATCAGTTATTTGGAAGGCACTTGGAAATCCTTCTGTATTCATCAAAATATTTTGTAATGCACTAAAAGTTGGACATTTGTGAAAATCTGCCTTATCCAATATCAGAATGACTTTGTGCCTTTAGCTTAGTTTCACTCTCTCCCTCCCTGGCAGAACTATAGTTCATTCCCTGTTACCTTGTAAATTAAAATTTGCCCCTTTTTTTTATGGCCTTTCTCACGATCCTCTTTTATCTTGTATGTATGGAAAGGTTCCATGTCAGCAAGGCTCTGTCTTGTGCCCTGATAATATGCTGCCAACTCCAGCTCCTCCTTCAGTTTTGTTCTTCTCTTACATAAAAATCAAACTGTTCATATTTGAAGTATTCCACTTCTGTTCCCACCTATCTTAAAAACCAGATTTCCTTCTCCTTCAGACTGCTCCAGCTATATTATTTTTTAGTTCCACCTACTCTGATTTCACGTGTAACAGCTTCTCAATTAAAACACATTAAATCTCCTTTCTTCAGTGCTCAAATCCCACCTGTTCATTTGTTATCTGCTTTATTCATGGTTTTCTACTCACTTCAGGAGATACTTCACTTATTTACTTCTGTGCTCAGAATCTGTGAAACGACTCTGTAGTTTTCCACCTCGTTTCCATTTTTGTTAACTGAAAAAGGAGTTTGACTTCTGAGGTATTGTCATATTTCAGATGGACTAGTAGAATTTCCTGAAGAAGAACTGAACCACTCAGAAAAGCTGCTCTATAGCTATATAGTTGGTGTAAAATATGGATGAGGGGAGTATTGTTCAAAGCCAAATTTTGAAGTGTGATGACAAAAACAACCATCCCAAACCAGACAAACAAAAAAACCCTTTCACTGTAAAACTGGGAAGATGAAAAATGAATTTCAAGCACATTAAATACCTCAGTTTTTGTTAGTATGAGTCCTTCACCAGAATTTATTTCCTCAAGCCAAAAATGGGAAAGCCCATGAATGAAGTTGAGTCTGTTAATCCCTGATGAGAGAGAGGAACCTCTGTTCTGACTGTCTGACTTTGCTCTGAGTTGGTTTCCCATAGATCTTTTTACAGTCTTTGCCTCACCTGTCAGTGCTGCTCTGGGTACTGGGCCTGTCCTCTGAGCATGACCTCTATTTGATATTATCAAAATAAGAGATGGGAAAGAACATGCCAAGATTTTGTGTTCCTCTGTATAGGTTTGGGTTTTTTTTCCTGTGGGGTACTAGTTTATGCTAGTTACTGTGTGTGTAATTCTTCTGGTTTGAACACTGGATGCCTCAGTGTTCTGTTTGAACATCTCTCATCAAGAAAAAATACAGACTGGAGGAAAAAATGGGAAGTGAGCAGAAGTGTGGAGTGCAGGAGAATTTGTCCTTTGAGGAAATAAGTAGAGTATCCTAGAGAACAAACCATAAAGGCTAAGGATTTTTTTTTTTTTGGTAGGAGAGATGTGCTAAAATTGTTTAGGAGATAAAAAAAGTAATTGGCATAAATTGCAGGTTAGAAAAAAAATTAGGCTTGAGCTGAGAAATACAGTCAAAAGAGTAGTAAAATCCTTGGAATGAATGGACAAAATTATGTACATCCACAGAATGCCAATCTTCTTTTCTATTAGATTCACTCTTTTCTAGCTTGTTCTTGAGTGTCCCTGCAGGTTTTTGAGAGAGATGACTTTTTATCTGTAGGTGCACTCACAGAACAGACTACATGAAAAATCTGGTGTCTGGGGATCCTCTCCAAAGCCAAGGGACACCTGTGCAGCCTTCCATATTCATCTCATGCAAATGGCAAATATCCAAAAGAAGCAAGTGCCAGGAGGAAGTTCTAGTTCAATCAATCTGCCTCAGTCTATGGGATTGGTTATGGAGCAAATTCTCCTGAAAGGAGCTTCTAAACATGTCCAATGGCATCGTTGGGAACCCCCAGCATAGATTTATGAGGGACAAATCTCTCTTGACCAGCCTCATCACTGTCTGTGACAAGGTGACCATGCTGTGGGCTGGGGACAGGCAGTGGGTGCTGTGCACCTTGCTTTTAGCAGAGACTCAACACTGCATCCCATGGTGTCCTTATCATGAAATCAATGAGATAGGCACTGGACAAGGGTGTAAATGGTGTGGTTGGAAGGTTGGTTGGATTGCTGGGGTGAAAGAATCAATCAATGGTTCAAAGTCTGGCTGGCTGCCAGAAAATAGTGGTGTTTTTCAGGGATCAGTGCTGTTAAATATCTTTATTAATCACTTGTGTGAGACCCAGTGTGCCTCCAGCAGGTGTGGGGACAACAGCAAGCTGAGGGGAGGGCTCAGTGCTCTGGAGGGCAGGGCTCCTGTTCAGAGGGACCTGGACAGGCTGGAAAAAGACAAGAGCCTGTGAAATCCAGTGAAGACAAGTGCTGAGTCCTGTATCAGTGACAAAATAACCTCCTGTGACAAGACAGGCTGAACATGAACTAGATAAAGAGTCACTTCTTCAGCAAAATATTTGGAGATCCCAGCAGACAAAGTTTTGCCAACAAATGCCCAGCACATCCTCGTGGCAAAGGCAGCTGAGCACAGGGTGGGCTGTGCAGGAGCCCAGGGAAGGCTCAGGGCCCTCTGCTCAGCCCCTGGAGGGCTGGGCTCCACTGCAGGACTCACACACACTCTGGAGCACGGCCAGGGGCCAGGCTGCCCAGATGGCAGCAGCACATGGTGTGCACTGAGGGCTTTAAGGGAGCTGAGTTTGGTTTAGGCTGGAGAGGAAAATGTGTTGCTGTCTACATGTGCATCAGAGGAGTGAGTAAAGATGGAGCCAGACTCTTCTCAGAGGTACCTGGTAACAGGCTGAGAGGCACCAGGCACAAGTTGCAACCCTGGAAATTCTGGTTAGCTAAAAGAACATTTTTGGTGGGTTGGTGTTAGGATCCCAGTTACCACAGAAGAGTAAGGACAACTAAGTCTCTGTGAATTAAATGGATCAAACCCAGAAAGGTTAAAAATACACACCAAAACTTTATTAAAGCCAAATGAGGTTAGATGTTGGTGCCAAATAACTTGATTATTTTATTTAATAGTAAAAGAGGCAAAAAGAACGAAAGAGAGAAACAGAAAAAGAGGTGTGTGTGGGTGGGGGGACACAGATAGTGTGACAGGGGTTACATAGAAAGATGTCACCCTTCTGAGGGTCCCAGTGGTGTCTCATGGCTCCCCTCCATCTGGTCGTCTTGCTGGTGAGGGCCCCCCCTGCCCTGCACTAAAAGTATAGAATATATTGGATTAATATACCTGTGGGCCAGGTGGGAATGCCCCCGTGCCTCCTGTGGGGAAGGCCAGTTTGACAGTGTCCCTTGCAGCACTGCAGATCTGTTGCATCATGTGCAGTGCTTGGGTGCAGTGCTGGGGTCCCTTTTAGGGGGGCCTGTGATGTGCCATGACACCCCCTCTGCTGTCCCTCACATGGGTGTGGCTGTTCCCAGGGTGAAGGGCCCCACACTGAGCTCCTCTGCACAGTGGATGATGGACATTCACTACCTCTGAGCAGAGGCTTTTTCACCACACACCCAAAACCTCTCCTCACCCACCCTTTGGTGTGAGGGTCAGTGTGAGTGTGGCAGCTGATAGCACCAGGGCTGTGCTCTCCATCCCCACAGTGCTAAGCTTGAGCCCTCTGTGCATAAATTCTTCTTCCCCAGCCCAGACCTGAGTCACTTCATCTTACCTGCATCAATGTGCAGTGTAGAGTCCCATTTCAGCATGTGGTGGTCTTTAGCTTCTGTTTTTATACAGTTTTGCTATAATAGGCAGAAGTCCATGAAGATGTTTAAGCTGTAAATTGTAATAGTTCAGTCTCTGACAGGTGGTTGGCTTGTTTGTTTTTAGACCATCGTGTGGTCAAGTAGTGGAACAGGTTGTCCAGAGAGATTTTACAACCTCCCTTCTTGAAGGTGTTCAAGGCTAACCTCATATTGTGGTTTAGCCCTGACTGGCAACTCAGCCCCACACAGCTGCTCCTTCACTGTTGCCTGGTGAGGTGGAGGAGAGTCAGAAGGGTAAAAGTGAGAAAACCCGTGGGTTGAGATGAAGGCAGTTGAGTAGGGAAAGCAAAAGAAAGCTGTGTGCTCAAGCAAAGCAAAACAGGGAATTCATTCATCACTTCCCATGGGCAGGCAGGTGCTCAGCCATCCCCTGGGAAGCAGGGCTCCATCATGTGTAACAGCAGCTTGGGAACACAAATAGCATCACACTCAAGTTCCCTTCCTCCTTTTCCCTCCTGCTCTGCATGCTGAGCATGATGTCCTATGGTCTGGAACATCCCTTGGGTCAGCTGGGATCATCTCTTCTGGCTGTGTCTCCTCCCAAATTCCTGTGCATTCCCAGCCCCCCTCTCACTCAGGTCCTGGAGTGACCTGATCTAACAGGAGCTTGGGCTGGGTCACACCAGCTGATCTCCAGAGGTCTCTTCCAGCCCAAAGTATTATTCCATGCTGATGGCATACAGAGCAATGCTCGCTGTGGGAGTGTGATCCTTCAGGCTTGCTTTAAAAAGGCTCTAAATTCAGGGAGTTGATTCATGAAACATGACCTTTTTGTGAATTTTGTGAGTCACGTTGCAATTGAAAACAAAACAGAAAACCTTTGAGACTTAGTTGCCTGGGGGTGATCTTAAAGCCTGTTTGTGTGTACAGTGTTCACAACCCCAGGGTTTGCTCCCTTGAGATGTGTTCCACTGTCCACCTGCTCTGACAAAGTTGAAGTTTTATTGCCCAGCTGAGGGCTCTGAGAGGTCAGGGCAAATACAGGAGGAGGAATAATACACAGAACGTTTCGAAGAAGGGATCTGTGGCTTTTCCAGCAGAATAAGGGTGGATTAAATAATTCTTAGGCAAATTCTGCTGGTTTATAGATCCTATGGAATGTAGAAAAAATTGCAGAAATACTCAGAGAAAAACATCTATAGTTAAGTATCCCTCCCATGGCATCTTTTCTTTTTTTTCTTAGCTCATACCTTAATGCTCTAAGAGGTTAGAATATGTAAATACTCTTTAGAATGGAAACAAAGTCGAGGTTTTTAGGGCTGTTTATTCTCTTCCCTTTGCCCTGTTCTATTTTGAAGTTTGACGTTAGTGTCTTTTGAAAGGGAGCATATGGCATTTCTAATTAAGGCCCGAGATTTTGTGACATATTACTGAATAATACATTTCAAACACTGCCAAGCCTTCCAGATGAAAGAATTTTCTGGCTGAAGCACTGGAGTGGATGTGCTGTGTAACACTGGTCTCCTTTAGAACTTCGAAGAATTTTGCCCAGAATACCAGCACAGTGAGACATCAAGGGCTTTGTTTCTTGAGGCTGATGTCAGTATTCCTTGAGCTCAGGTTTGGATCTGATAAGAGCTGCTGTGCTTTGTTGCTCAAAGGATTCAGTGGAGTTTTGAAACGTTTTTGGTCTGCCTGGGGATTTTAGTCATCTTTATCAGATTTCATTCCAGACTGCAGGGTTTGTTTGTGTGTATTTTCAACATTAACTCTTGTAGAGATGTGCTGTAGTTCTTCAGTCTCTCCTAAGAAATTCTAATCTCTTCCTTTCAGCATTTGGTGCCAGATTTTCTTCCTTTACTTTGAATGCATAAAACCTTTCTGAAATTGTGGTATGTGATAAATTCCTGATGTGAGCTGGGTTTCTTGAGATTCTTAATGCACACCACTGTCATTGAGATGCACCTTGTGTCTCTGAATAGCAAATGGGCTCATCTCAGAGGTTTCCTCAATTTTTTCTTCTTTCTATGGGAACTAGAAGGGACTGCATTTATTATTGGTCCCTCTGACACAGTTGTGCAAATCAGGAAAGAAGAGAATTCAACAAATACAACGCATTTAGTTCCTTTTGTTTTGTTAGTTATTGCCATGTCTGTGTGGTAAGTGAGGAAATTGGCCTTTACACTATTTCTGGTAATTTTAAGGGGGGAGCTGAGTCTTCAAATATATTTTTTCCCTCAGGACACAATTGATTCCTTTGGTTACTGGGAGGCCTGTCACTGTGATACAAAGTTTTAGTTAAAATTACAAACTTGGGAGTTTTAGATCTTCTTATTTCCATCTTTAGGTCTAGTGAATGCATGCAAGAGATTGGGAAACCTTAAAATCAACGTTTTTTGTAGATTTGTGATGTGGAGGGGTAGTTATTTTGTCTGGATTATTTTTTATTGTAATGGGGAAGTATTTAAATGGAGGTTAGGCTGGTATTTGGGAACTGCAAAGCTATGCAAACAGGTTCCAAGCTGAAGCCTTTCACCTATGTGTTCATTTTGAAACACAGAGATTTCTGATACACTTCTCTCAGGGCAGTGTTGTTGCTGTTAGTTGTCCTTGAAATACAGTCTGTGCTGTCTTTGTCCTCACAGCCCACTGTCAAGTTCAAGCACTGGTGATATTTTATTAATGGCTTGTATTTGACAGCTGCTAAGAATGTAAATTAGAAATCTGTAATTGAAGTGGGAATGATAAGGATGAAGAGTTAACAAGGTAATTGCACAAGTACTGAAGATCCTCTTCTACCTGAACTATGTTGTCGACATAAAGCTGGAGTTGAAGTGTTTAATGGACCTGAGGGAATTCAGGGTATTAGATCAGCAACAAGATGTGACAGAGCTGTGTGGAAGAGAGTATTGAAGGAGTTTGGGGGGCAGATGTAGCTTTGGTTCTTGTTTTTTTGTTGCATTTTAACTTCTGGAGACAGTTCAGACCATAGGAGAGAGCAGCCCTGGAGCCCTGTGACATCAAACTGTCCATGGCTTCAGCAGCCTCTGGAGATAACTGGAGCTGCACCAGCCCTGGAAATGTTCCAGGCCAGACTGGACAGGGCTTGGAGCAATCTGGGCTAGTGGAAGGTGTCCCTGCCCATGGCAGGGGACTTGGAACTGGATGAGCTTTAAGGACCCTTCCAACCCAAACCATTCTGGGATTCTGTGATGATGATAAGGGGGCTGTTGTTGTGTCTCTTTTTGGCTTGTGTTTCCTACTAAAGACACTGAAAGCTGGAGCCTGTCAGCATCTGGTGGTGTTGAAGTTGCATTTGTTTAATTCTTATCAGTATTTTATTCAGATAAAACTGGGAAAAGTCCAAATAACTGCAGGACCATATTTGCACAGGGACTTGTCATATGGAATTAGACTGTCCAGCTTCCTGTGGGCAGCTGCACAAGCCTGTGAGACACTTGGAATCCTAATGAGCACTTGGGTTGGGTGGTTTTTTGTGCATGCTCTTCCAGGCCCACACGATCCCTTCTGGGTTTGGGTGTTAGTCATATAACAGCATGTATCCCTCCCCAAGTGTTTCCTTCCTACTAATGATGAGCTTTCATTTGTAGCAATCCTCTCTGTTCCATGCACTCTGACCTTTAATGTCACAATCTTGGGGTTTTTTCTGCTCAGCCTTGCACTTACTTCAGTAAAAAAAAAGATTTTGTGGCTCAGAAGAGGCTTCCTGAGCTCAGGGTACCACAGGACAGCCAGAGGGACGTGGTGTAAGGAAGCAGCATTACCTGCTGTGCTTTATCAGAGGCTTCTCTTCATGTGAAGTCTGTGAGACTTCTCTTTTATGTGACTTTTAGGTAACACTGTGAAATTTCATTAAATGGAGAGTTCACAGCCTTGGAAGTTTTCTCACATAATGCTTTTCTAGGTCCCAGTCCTTTCTCTGGTGACACTGCTGGGAGTTACTCCCTAGTCTTGTTCTTTTAAACTTTATGATAACTATTAATACACTTGTTTAGTAAAGTCTGCTAAACATTCTTTATGATTCCATTAAAGTTTTGTATCTTTTTATGCTTTTAAAAAACTGATATATTAAAAAATTCATTGTGTGAGACTTGTATGTATGCATCTCTAGTGTCTGTGCTCTTGAGTAGACCTGTACATGCTTTTGTTTTCTTTTTTTTTCTTTCTTTTTACAGACAGTGATAATGAACTCTCCAGTGGCACAGGTGATGTGTCAAAGGATTGTCCTGAGAAGATTTTGTATTCCTGGGGAGAGTTACTGGGGAGATGGTAATGCTTCATTTCTTACATTAGATTTTAGATATTTACCTTTTATTTGGTTTATGACAGTATATGCTCCTGAGCAGGAGGTTTCAAATTCTTTAGCTTACACAGTTTAAAAGCTAAAATGCAAGACACATTGAAGTGTAGTTTTCAAACTTAATTTAAAGGGGACCTGTATGGATAACTTGGAGGTTTTTTTTGACAAATCTTTCCCGTAGGATGTGCAAAAGTCTGTTTTGTTTGGTGTTTCAGAGTGTATTTGTGCATGCTCACACAGCAGGTATGAGTCTTCACAGGCAGAACTTTCTGGTCATTTGGGGCTGGCTGTTAATTCCTCATGAGACTCAGTGCCAGGACAGGACAGACAGCAGCTCCCATGTGTCCCATCTAAGCCATGGATGCCAGCTGGTGTACATTTAATTTGTTTAGAAGCACTTTTTTTTTCTATTTTTGTTAATGTGCTATATGTAAACACTTGAAAAGGAATCTAGAAGAGCTGTGAATCCTCACTGAAATGCTTTCTGTTGGTGAATAAAACCAAGAGTATTTGTAAGCCCAGACTATGTTCTCCACAGTGTTATTTCTGTTGTTTAATTAAGTGCTTCAGTAGCAGTGCACACTGTGCCAAGAGAGGAAAAAGTCTGTTTGCTGCCTCAGAGAGACCTGAGCAAGTGCCAGAACCACTTACTTGGTTTTCCCTGTGTCAGTAATAGCTCTGGCTGCTGGAGACAAAAATAATCAGAGGCCCTTAATCTGGAATTGTCTGTTTCCTTTTCCTAACTCCAAAAAGAGAGATGAACAACATTTGAAGGATTTATGTAGGCAATTTCTCCCTTTACTTGGCTACTCTGTAGCTTTGGAGAAACAGCCTCTTACTACTGACTTGGTGTGGTGATCTCACATGGAGGTTTCTGGATGAGGCATCTCAGGGTTTTGCTGAGCTTAACTGAACCTTCCCCTGGAACCCCCTCCTTCTAACCAGAAGTTAGAAGTTTCTGACTTCTAAGTTTTTAACTATTTTTGAAACCTTGTAAGTTTTTAACTATTCTGTCACCCAAGTTTCTGACCTTAATCCAGGATCCAAGGTTGGAAGATGCTACTTCTCAATGTAACTTTTTTTTAAAACTCATTTGTCAGTTGATTCTTCTGTTTTTAACCTGTGTCCTTGACAAATACCTGGACTCTGTGGATGAGCATGCTGAAGTACAAAGACACCCACAGCTCATGGTCTTAAGTTTCATGTATCCTACTATTTCTTCTGGTTACCCGAGTATACTGATCAACAACACAAAGCATTTAAGACTTTTGGAATAAACTATTTTGGAATCCTAACATAACTTACACATAAATCAAGAGAATTTTGTAGTTAAAGCAGCTTAAAATCAGTTTAGAATGGGGTGAGAAATGGGAGATGCCAGCCTGTTTGAAGACCAGCAAACATTTCTTCAGGAGTGTCTCAAGCAATATTACCTCTGGAGAGAAATTGAAATCTGTAAACTACTTCAGTTCTTGAATAGTGTTATGTTACGTTTGAAGAACAAAACTTAGAGTAACAGGTGAGAAATGGTAAGGATTTGAAAACTAAAAATAAATCAAAATCTTCTAGTGTGTTGAAAACTGTGCCATATGGGCACTTGTAAAAAGATCTGTGCACTTGTAAAAAATGTAAATAAACAAAAATTAACATTTCCACTTGGGGAACTGGTGTGCTGATTTGTCTCTTAGATGAAAAATTTCTTGCATTTTAATTGCTTTTTGTCATTTCATTAAAATGTCACTGTAACCTATTGGACTCAGCAGAGACGCTGCTCCAGGACTCTCCTTCAAGGCATATAAACAGAAATAAAAATAAGATATTTTACCAAAAAGATAGAACAAACAATTGAAAAGTAATGGTATATCTATTTATATTTTGCTGTTTACTGCATCCTCAGCATTAAAGTTGTTCTTGCCAGCTAAGCTGCTTTAGATGACTGGTCAACTCTTTCTTAAAAAAAAAATAGTAGCAATGATCAATAAAAGTCTTTGATCAGAAATTTATGTTTGTCAGGTTGGAGCATAGTCTGTGCATTACTGCTCTGTCCTTGCTCTCTGATATTTTAAAATTGGATTCACAAGTCTGTGCAGGAGAATTGCAACGTTTTGGAACAAATTAAAGATGTCAGCATCCACGAATGGTGACCCCCCACATGATAAAGGATAAGGTAGAATAAGAGAAGTTTTTATTTTATGCTCACTTCTGTTGTTCTGAGCAAGGATTATGGATGTGTGAGCTGTTTCCCAAAGAGCCATGCAGTTCTTGGAAAGTTGGCTGTGGAAGTTAGTAATGCTATCCAGCATGGACTCATATTGCTAAAGTATTACCTCTGCCATAAAATACAAATCCAGGACAGAGCCAGTGAAGTCTGATTGTTTAATTCTCAGTTGGGATTATTATGTTCAGCATGGTGTTACAGCATGTGTGCTGGTTGTTGCCTTATTTGTATTGTTTCCTTGGTGTTGCTGAAAATTTCCCTGTTCTGTTTCTGTGGGAATGTCCCTTTTTGGCTGTTCATTGGATCAGCTTGCCCAGTCCTCAGGGTAGCCCTTCTTTGTTTCTCACATAACACATATGACCAGATCCACGTAGTAACCAAACTAATCCACAACTAGAGCTTCAACTTTCTGATGTATTTACTGTATATTTATTCCTCAACATGCATGTCATAATTCTGCTTAGAGTATCTGGTCATAGAATCACTGCATAGTTTGGGATGGAAAGGACCTTAAAGCTCATCTCATTCCAGCCCCCTGCCATGGGCAGGGACACCCTCTGTTATCCCAGCTTGCTCCAAGCCCCATCCAGCCTGGCCTTGGACATTTCCAGGGATGTCAGAGGCAGCCACAGCTTCTCTGGGCACCCTGTGCCAGGGTCTCCCCACCCTCACAGAGAAGAATTTCTCCCCAATACCCATGTAACCCAGCCTCTCTGTCAGTTTAAAACCATTCCCCCTTGTCCTGTCACTATCTGCCCCTGTAAAAGTTCCCTCCCTCCTTTTTTATAAGCTCCTTTAAGCTACTGAAAGGCCATAATAAGGTCTCCCTGGAGCCCTTTTCTTCTCCAGGCTGGACACCCCCAGCTATCCCAACCTGTGTCCATAGCAGAGAGGTTCCAGCCCTTGGAACATCTCTGTGGCCTCTTCTGAACCTGTGCAAGTAATTCAAGTGTTTAGTGCTTTTAATATTTCTGTGAATATTGGTTTTCTTTCTAGGTCTTTCCTATGGCAAGACCGTTAGGGTAATGTGACTGAGTGCAAAATGGACTGAAAAAGATAAAAGAAACTAGTTTTTATTTGGGTATCTGAGTGATAAACATGAAATTACTTGTACTGCACTGCACATTTAAAAATAAAAATATTTATTGTTTTCTAAAAGACTAACAATATTATATAATCACACTCTTCAATTCTCAAGTCATTTGGAAAAACAGGGATATCATCCCCAAAGCACAGGCAAAAAAATAGGTTACAGTGTCTTTTACATTTAAACAGCAGTGGTAATCTGTTCATGTCCTAGTGACCTGCTTCATAGAATGAGTACTCTTAATATTCACTGCAAATCCAGGGTCAAATTGCAGGTTATTGAGTTAATCACAGCTTGCTGGCATTTGGCTGAACAGCCACTCTCACTGCTCTGCTACCAGGAGAGCTGGGAAACACCACAGTGGTCAAAGCACTTGGAGAGCACAGCACTTCTACAGCAGAAAGAGCCAAAAATCACTTTGGGCAGTCTTCTGCTGCGTTACTCTGAAAATTGCCACCAGTCTAAGAGTGCTTTCATCTAGATCAGCAAATACTGTTATTTCCAAAAGAGCTTTTCAACATCTGGGACTGAAAGCTCTATTATATTGTGCATGTGCAGTGATTTTTGTATTTCCACATTTCTTCTTGTGTGTGTGTACAACCAGGTGGTAAAGCACCAGCTCAGACCAACAGAGAGAGATTCAATTCAAATAGCAGGATTGTACAAATGTGTGTGCAAATGTTCTGTTTTGTGGGAACATACTCTTGGCATGAAGTGTGGAACTAGAACTTCAGTCTTCATAATAAGACTCTTCAAATTGTCTTTTATTTGTTTTCCAAAATTTATTTTTCTGTCCAGCTTACGTTATCTTTAATTTATTTTTCTTAACCTAAGCTACAGCATATATGTTGAACAAATACTTAAATTGAATTGTCTGCACAGATGGCATATTTTTCTCTTTCAGTTCAAATTGTTCTTCATTAGCCAATTTCTGCAGCTGTTTATTGTTAATTTTCATTAATGTCTCCACACCTAGAGAATTTGGATATCACCATATTTTGCCACTGGTTCTTGCTGTAAATCCTTGCAGAGTTCTTGCATTCCATCTGACAAATATTAACTACTGTAACCATTGAAAGAAAAAGTCAGCCACTTGCTGACTCTACTTTAGTGAATAACTTCAAAGATTTTTAATGTTTTTAATCTTTGTTTTGACTGCCGTAGTTGGAGTATAACAGGCAAACGATCATCTTTGTTTCAGGCACAATAACCTTGTTGTGAGACCAAATGGATTGTCCACTCTGGTGAAGAGTGGTGTTCCAGAAGCACTGAGGGCAGAGATCTGGCAGTTGCTGGCAGGATGCCATGACAACCAGGCAATGCTGGAAAAATACAGATTACTCATCACAATGGTAAGGGACTTACTATTTGTTCTCTCCTTCTTTTGTTGGCTTTCCTTTGGTTGAGATGAATTTTGCTGGGCAGCAGTTTTAGTCAGTGGCAAGGCAGCAGGAGAATGAAACAGCTTGACTTATTTTAAGCAACTGAAATTGTGATTATGTGACTTTTCCTCCTGCCAGGGGTACCTGCTGCATGGCATTAGCAATAGAAATGGCTGACCTATGTCTGTAGTAATGCTTGACCTTTAGCTTTCTGTTCTCTTGCTGTGATGCTAAGAAGAACATCAGTCTGTTCAGGTGTTTGCTTGTGGGTTTTTTATAAACTCGCATCCATCACTTTGTTTTTTCAAAAGTTTGTTTTGTGTATGCCTTAATTTCAGGCGTTTCAGTTCTTAAAAAAACCTCAAACCTGAACAAAATGGCACAAAATTGAGTATTTTTTCTTTCTGTTGTTTGTTTTAAGAAAGAATGTTAAAAACATTTTGACCTAACAGGAAACCAGTCTCCTTGCTGGATGGGTGTCATTATAGGACACGAAATGAGTGACACACACATAGTCAGGTCATCAGGGCAAAAGGATTTGTTTTCCTACTTTGATTTATGTAGATTTTGGACAATGACCAGGGATTGGACAATGAGGTTAACACCTCTCTTACCACACTGGTCAAACTAGAAGTCCATGAATTGTTGCTCCTCTATAGAGGAATGATAAACAAAAAGAACAGTTTACAATAACATCACTTTTGTTTACATGAAAATCTGTGAGAAACTCCACTACAAAAATGCAAACATCAGAAGGCTGAAAAAGATCAGAACAACAGGTGGGTGAGCTGAGAGGAGAATCCTTTTGGGAGTCCATTCCCATTCTGTGTCCATCAGTGCACTCAGTGAACATTCTGAGAAGCCTGTGGAGCAGTTTGATCTTCTTAGATCCGTCATGGCAAGAGGAAGGAGCCCTGTGTTGTGTAGCACAAGCTCTGTGCAGGATCAGAGGTGATCTCAGTGTTTGGGCACATGGAGCTCTACTGCTGCAGGGCTCTTAGAGCTCTGAGAAGAGCAGCAGTCTCAAATATGCTTTTAATGCCAGGAATAGATGGAGATCATTTTCTGTGCTGCTCAGAGCAAGTGTTGGGTTTGTTAGTGTCTCAGTTTGGAAAGACAAGGTGTCTGCCAGGAAAAAGCCGGAGCTTCCCTTGGAATGGAGAATGAACCCCCCCCCCCCTCTGAATTATTATAATTTTGAAATTAAGGGGCTTTCAGGCAAAAATACTTGAATAGGAGTAACAGTTCTTTACTAGGAATATTAAAAATGTAGTAATACAAAAAAAGCAAACAAACAAAAAAAGAAAAAACCCCGACAGAGTCAGAATACAACCTGACACCTTGTTGGTCAGGGTGTTGGGAGCAGTGCAGTTAAGTCCTCCTGCAGTGCCAGATGTGGTTCTGTTGGAGCAGAGATGATCCTGTAGAAGGGTTCAGTGGTGGTGAGATGGGTCTGGTCTCCCTCTGGCAATCCAGTGCAAACAGGCTGTGCTGGTGTTCTGACTCCCAGGTTTTGTCCAGGCAGGAATGCTGGGCTCCTCCCCCTGGGTGGAGCATCTCCCCGTGGGATGATGGAATTGTGTCAGCCCTGCAGTGAGCCTGGATGGCCCATGGACAGCAGATATCCCCTGCAGGGAGGATGGGTCCTGGAAGGGATAAAGAAACACTGCCCCACCTGGTTTAACAGCTGCCCTTTAACAGGAGACACCTGCCCCACTCCCCCAGAGTTATGAGGAATGGGTTATACAAGAGATAAAGAAAGAAACACCTCCCCAGCTGGTTTCAACAGATGGGAATAGAATACACCTTGCATTGAGCCCAGGACAGTTACCTGGGTTATGAATTACCTGTCCACACAGAAATTCTGGGGTAGATGTTGTTACTCAGTTTCCTTTCATAATGTTGTCATATTGTTTTGCTACTTGTCCTTTTAATTTGACATAAATTAATTATGTTTGTGAAGTTTAGAAGCATCCCCAGAGTGAGAGCTGTCCTGGTGGCTTCTTTTTTTCTTTACCAAGAAGGAAGAATGTTTTGGTAGTGTAAATTTTTCATTTTGATGTTGTAGCTGTGTTATATTTTCCTTAGAAACCATTCACAGGACATCTGTCAGCTGTATGTTGCATCAAAGCCACCTCCATTATTTGCTCCTGCTTTCCAAAAGTGGGAAAGATGTTTGTTGCATGGTGGAGGAGGGAGTGGAAAAGTTCTAAAATGCAAGGTTTATCTTGATGCTGGGGCCTTGTGCCTTAAAAATATCTTGTAACACTTGGCCTTTTCACTACAGAAATATTGCAGTGATGTGTATTTTGGAAGATTATATTTCATACAGTATTTAATATGAAATATTACAGTGTTGCTGATGAAAAACTTAAATCCTCTGCTGAGCTGGAGCATTTATGCAAACAGAGGGGTTTTTTTCTAAAGTGAATAATTTTCTTCCTGAAATGACAAAACTTTTTCTGTAGTCTGTCTGTCTAAACTGCTGGTGATCACATTATTTGGCAAGAAAAGACTCATGAAAGAAATGAACAGAAGAGAGTCTGTGCCATACCAAAGCTGGGGCCCATCTTTGGGAAGAGTTAATATGGGATGCTCCAGAAAAAAATGTCAGCTGATTTTTTTTTAAATGAATTATTATCTGATATTGATGTCTGTGAACAGAAGTTTTCACTTTCATTTTGGTGTGTCAGTAATGTGAATTAGGCAGAGAGAGTAGTAGAATATATATTCTAGTAGTATATACTACTAAAATCTTAGTTGTAGTGTTAGCTTATGTGTGTCAATAATAACCTGATAAGTTAATAATGTTAAGCTTCAGAGTAGTTTGGTTATTAATTAATCAACTTATTAATTAACTTGCTTCTCCTGTATGAGAAAGCAGAACTGATTTCTTTTCTCTGCATTATTTGTATGCTGCCATCCTAATATACCAACAGCACAAACTTCATTTTTTCCGTGATTATTTATTCTTCCCATCACACCCATCATTTTCATCTTGGTTCTTTCAGTTTATGTACATGTTTGCACAAATTCATTGTCTCCTTGTGTTTTTGTCATTCTGCTTAACGTTTCTCCTCTGGGAGCTGGACATGTTTGTGGGTGCCTTGACCACTTCAACAGTATATTGTCATTATAGGACATGAAGGAAAGATGAGAGACTCCAAATATTTCAGAAGGCAAAGAGCATAGAAAAAAGGCTTTTATTGTCTAATTCTTACTACCTTTTATAAGGTGTTCCCATACAGACTTAACATGGTTGGTGAACAGGAACAACACCTCTCTAATCCCATTGGTTAAACCAGAGAAACAGCAAAACACCACCTGGAGAAAGATTGTTTTGAGAAAGGAGAGTTGTTTGCCAGGATTGTTTTGAGAAAAAAGCTTTCTTGAGAAATTTTCTTTGGGAAAAGTTAGCAGCTGCTGGGAGGCTAAAATCTCTCAGACCCAGAAACATCAGGCCCACAGTATATTCCATAAACATGTGTGTTCCTGAGCTGTTGCTAGGTGGGGAGAGCTGCTGCTGCCCTGCACTTGCAGTCCTGAGAATGAAGTGGGTTCAATATCAGAAGTAGAAGGTGATACAAACATCTGTGAACTTGAACCTTTGCCTACTGACACCCCAGAAGGTCCCAGAACTTCCCTCTCCCTCCAACAGCTCCCCATTGCTGCCCAATTCCTGGAGCAGTCCCCAGGGTTCTGTCCCATGCTGCCCATGGTACAGATCCCTTCTCTGAGCCTGCTCTCCCAGCACTCCAGCCCTTCCCTGCTCATCCAGCCTCACCTGCAGCCCTGGGTTTCATTGGTAACTGCAGCACCTCACTGAGAAAAAGGGCACTGGAGACCACTAGAAAAATCTGTGCTATGATACTGTCACAGCTGGAAAGATGAACCCGATACCTGGAATTGTCAGTACTGAAAACTTGGTTTATGGCTGCCTCTTCTGGGGACAGAGTGAAATCTGGTGCAAACTCTGACTCTGCTACAGTGTTACAGGTTATCTTCTGGTGGAACTGTGCTCATTAGTGAGAGTTGCCTTGTTGGCAGGCCAAAAATGTGTGCCTTGTGATACTCTGAATGACAGCAGACTCTCAGCATTTAAATTTAGTTTAGAGACCCTGGTATAGACACATTTGTTGTTCTTTTCCAGTCTTGTGCAGCAGTGCTATGTTAGGTTGGCCAGCTGTGAGTCCCATCACCTAAGAAATCTGGCTGTGCATTTATTCTGTATATATCCTGGTGTATGCAGAGCTCTGGAACATGCTGCAGCGTTCCTCAGCTGCAGGAGTGCTTGGTTCAGTGTGTTCTGTAGGACAGGGTCATTTGGGGCTTGCTTTAGAGTCTCAATTCAGCACTGAAAGCAAAATCTCTCATTTAGAAGAGTCAGTTCTTCACTTACTTTCTCCAAAAGGTCTCCATGTCTCCTAGTCCTGTGCACTGGGGGTCAGCAGTCTGTCAGGAATGATCTGGTGAACTGTGTTCCCTCTTCACTAGATCAGAGCCTTCATTTCCCATCCTCAGGTGAGTTTGGAGTTCCAGGAGAGAAGGGAGAAAGAAATACTTGTGCTCTCACAAGTCCTGACAAGCACTGCCTTGCACTCTCTTAGCTCTGCTGACTTCCAGCTTGATGATCACCCGTGAGTTGCTCAGGAATTTTGACTGGAGCACAATAGTGGGCCTTGCATGCAATTTTAGAGAGTAGGAGTTGTGATTTGGCAGCAGCTTCATTTCTGACACATATGTAAATGTGTTCTGTATGACAACCCAAATCTGCCTGACTTCCCTTGCCACGGGCTCTTCACAGTGCTGCATGTGGCACCTGACTGCAAGGGAATATACAGATATATATCAGTAGGGATAAATGTGTATTCTTTTTTATGTAATTATTGTAAGGAAAGTAAAATCAGAGTGAGAAAAATCTGCTTATGACAATGAAGGTTTAATATTGGCACTTACAGAGCTTTTGAAAAAGCATGTCTGATCTGTTTGTTAAAAGAATATAGGTAGAAAAATGTGCACAAGCTGAGGTCAGTTCATTGACAGAGTGTTTTCTCCTGCCTGCTTGGCATTATTTCATGTTCACTGGTTCCTCTCCAGAGGCTCCAGTGAATTTTTCCATGCTGAGGTGTATTCAGAGCTCTGATAAACTGGTGGGTGCCAAGGCACAGTGTAGCCTGTTTACAGCTGGAGTGATTGTCTCCTGCAAGAATGGTGCTCCCCTTGCCCCACTGTCCTTGTCAGAGCAGGTTTCAGGCACTGTCAGTGTGTAAATGAGAAGACATTTGCTGTCACTTGATGGCAGTGATGGCAGCAGCTTAGCCTAAAATACTTGTTGCATCTGCCTGGGGACAGATGTTTTATCTATTGTATCTTACACTGCTTGTTATCAAACTTTAGCTTCTCTGTTTGGGATGGTTTCATTCTTGTAGGAATTCTCACTGCTGAATTTGTAGGGGGAGACTTCTTTCCTGTCAGGGCTGCCTGTGGTTGTGTAAGTAAAATGAGAGCAGAAACAGGAGGCTGTCACTCACACTCTGTGGTTTGATAACTTCTGGGTAGACTGTTTTAAGGTACCATTTCTGAGTCTAAACTGTATGATTTATTCATAAAAGACTTGCAGTTTGCAATAGGAATTCCCTTAAGAAATGAACTGTATGTTCATCTAACAGCATGTATAGGCTTATTTTAAATGCAGCTGCTGCTGTGGTTTAAGGAACTTGTTTTAAAGCAGAACTTGTTTTAAATTTATCATTATTATTTTTTAAAGTAAGGTCAGAAAAAGTAGATGTTGGTAGTATTACATTACTCAAAAGAGTGAAAGTTTGTGTAAGAATGAGAATGCCTGGTTTTGAACTGGATGGTGACATTGAGTTGAAGGTCCCAAAGAAAGATTGAATAGTTGTCCTTCCAAATTACTTGTAAAAGAACCAAAAATAAGAATATATGTTTATTGTCATAATTTCCTTTGGCAATATGAGCATGTGCCCAGAGCAGTTAGAGATAATAACTAATTAAAGGGTCAGGCTTCAGAAGGCTTGGCCAAAACCCAGCTTTTTCTGCTGACTCTACTTTCTGGTGTTTTGTGTCTGGACCAATAACATTTCACATCACTCTACATAAGAGTGAAAATCCTAAGAATTCTTCCAAGCTCTGAGAAGCATTGATTGGGGGACTAAATATTGCCATATCATGAAAATAACAGATTTCAGTAATTTAATAGTTAGAAAATGGCACTAATCAGAGGTATCACTACTCCAGCAGTGTAATTATCATGCAGTGGTGAGGAAAGTATTTTCCATTGCTGCAGAAGGTGGAGCAAAAGAATTGGATTTGGGGCTGGATGAAATGAATGGATTTAGAGTTAATATATGTAATTTATCTGTTCAGTTTGGGCCAGCATTATTATTTCTAATTCCTACAGGACAAATCCTCTTTTTTTAAAGCAAAAAGAAAAAAAACCCAAAAGTAAAGGTTGCAGGTTTCTGGAGTCGTGTCTTGTCCAAAATTAAAAGTTAGAAATAGGATAGATGAAAATAGCAAATCCTGTTGTTGAAGTTTTCAACATGTGCTTAAGCACAATCTTCCATGTATTGAATTAACTCTAATTATCTGTTTCTTGGTGCATCTGTCTTTGAGCTGAGCTCCAAGGACTGAAGATCAGCTTTCATGAGAACCTAATGCACAAAAGTATGAATTTTTTAAATTTTGAATTTAGCCAAACTGTTCAAACAAGAAAAGGTTCTTTGTTTCACACTTAATATTTACTTGGCTTTTTAATTTGTATTGCCAGTTTGCTTGTATAGTTGGTAAAAGGAAAATTGAAGAGATCACAAGTGAGTCATTGTTTCTATCCAAAGAAGGTTAAATGCAGTTGACTTTGGTGCTTTGGTGCCATGTTTGGGTGGTTTTGTTCATTTAGGTTTTTAATTTATTTTATTTGTGTGAAGCAAATACAATTTGTGTGAAACTGTTTAGCTGGGAATTGGGAGAATTCCTTACACAGGAAGGCTGTTTCAGTGTGAGTAGAAAATGAATCAAGTTTGTTATTTGCAGCAATACCAAAGGATGTTAAGTTAGCACTAAGAAGGGGAAGAGGAATATTTTTTTTGTCCCAGTGGCATCGTGCAGGGTTCCACTGCTCAGTGTTCTGAGACTAATTAATCAGTAAGGGTGTCTAATTAAAAAGATGACTGTTCACCAGCTGCCACAGCAGGCTGGTTAATGGACTGAAACATTAGAGTATTTTTGTAGGAAATATTTGTGTTCAGAAGGCTGCATCTGTTTGTCCTGACTGAAAATGGGTGAGTTTAGGCCTCCATAGTGAGGAATAAGGGTTTGGGGTTTTTTTTGCATTTTTATTTCATCTCCTTGCTAATTAGGAGTTGTCTCCCTTGACTTCTAAAGGAAACAGATCTCAGGGATGGCATAGCAGTATGCTAAGCAATTGTAAAGATCCTATTGCATAAGTATCAATGATCATTATAATAAAAATGTGATTTTTTTTTTCTAGTTGACTGAAAAGAGAAAGAGCTTATACCTGTTACTTTGCTTTTTGAATGAGGCACTTGGGTATTAGGCAAAATAATTCTGAAGGAACTGATCACTTTTTCTGGATTTCCTGTTTCTTTTAAATTCAGTATGTATAGGCAGTTTCTTAGTTTCTTTTTGCTTTTCCCCACCTTTTCTTAAAAGGGTAAGGATAAGATGACTGTTACTTAACTCTTCTCTTAAACTGAGATAATTCATTTCATGGCAAGTAGAGTCTTGATATTTTTATAATGTAATGTGGTTTGTTGAGACAAATCAGCTCATGCTGATTGGAGTGATGGGAAGCTTCACTTTTGGTGTAAGCTGATCTGTTGGTGCTGACAGTTACAGTGATACTTTGAATTGTTTTAGTGCTGCTGCAACACTGTGGAACAATAAAGTATATATGAACTGAAAATACTTACTAGAAATCAGTGAAAAATTACTGTCTCTGAAGAGTAGAAGTTGATACAATTTTAATTCTTTAAATAGCTTCATTTAAATTCAGACTTCAGATAAAAGGTTTAGTTTATGATAAATGTACCAGGGTACCTAGTTCCACAGCAAATGTTAATATTACTCTTACAAACTCAGGAATAAAATGTCCCTAAGGTGAATGTAATTTGCCAAGTTTTGATTCATTTAGCACTTATCTAGAGAAAGTCTTTCAATTTTGTGTGCACAAAAGGGAAAATTTTATGCTCAGTCTTCATCTTCAGAGGAATTCATCAGTTTAATGACAGGTCCCTTCAGGAAATAAATGAAGAGCATCAATTAGCAATTTTTATTTTTATGTTATCTAAATTTTAATGTTTATGTATGATACTTGAGGTAGAAAATATCACCAGTAGTATTTTATTTTCAGGGCTGCATAAAGTTATAAAATATTCTGCTGCATTAAGAATTTTTCTGCAGTCTCTTTTCCATACGTAATCACATATGAGAACCCTAAAATAACACAGTACAATTCCTGGCTCTTGAGGTGCTGTATGACCTCTCTGCCGTACAGGTCACATCAGCTGACACATTTATTCTGAAGGGTGGAGCAGAACTGAGATTTGCATGTGCCCTCTGTGTTCTGTTTTGTCTGTGTGAATTTAGGATCCATTATTTGCAAACTAGGGGAGCAGAGCTGCCCCTCATTTCCAGCAGTGATAAAACCAAGGGTGTATCAGTGTAAAAATAAAAATAAATAAAATCAGTGTTCTGGCCTGAACAGGTTGAAATGATGGTTCCTGGAAGAATTGATATTACACCAGATAGTGTCAGAAGCTCAGGATATATGAATATTGATGCAGATAACAAGTGGTTTTTAAGTAGGATGGAATTGGGATGTGTCATTGCTGTTCCCTCAGAGTGTGGTAAGAGCTGCTAGTGCTTGGCACCTCAGAGCTCATTTGAAAATCCCTGATATTCCTTCCTAGATAAAACATAAATAGGTATCCCAGTTGAATTTGAACGTTGGTTTGTTAGTCAGTGTTCAGTTTTCCTGTAATGCTGAAAGAGCAGCTGTACTAGAGACATTTTAAACCATGGTTTTCTACACCCCTGAGTAAAACTGGATCATTTTAGAAGTTCCCTGCAGGGTGTGTTGTCTCTATGGAATTCTGTGTGTGTGATCTTCCCTGTTAACACGGGGCACTGCTTACCTGAAGGAACAGGTTGTGTCTGTGTCCACTGCAAGAGCTGGGGTTGCTGAGGGATAGTTGTGTTTGAGGCAATCATCTTGCTCTTGGTATTCCTCTTTCCTCTCAAATCCACTGCTTCCTAACAGGCCTCTGCTTTCAAATAAAGGTTGCATAACTGGCATTCAGGAGGCTGCAGCACTCCAGAGCTGGAACTTCAGAAATCTTAAATACATTTATTGAAGAGAGCAAACCTCCTTTTCCTGACTCTCAGTTGCTGATTTCAGTATGTTAATGTTTGATGCTGTAAAAATTAAAGAGTGCTCTAAATGCTTAGAGAGGAACACTAAGAATCCAAACATTTGGTGTTTAAACTCTCTTAAAATGCCTTTGTTAACACCAGTAATGGTGGTCAGTGCTTAATTAGGGCATTTTTTACCAGAGCTGTGGACAGCAGTTCAGAACAACTGGAATAGTAACAAACCCAGCAAGGCTTGAGCTGCATGTGTAGAGTATTAAAGCATACAGAAGTGCTGAATACATCACTTAAATCCAAATTTGGATTTAATATAGGAATTTGGAGTTAGATATAGGGGTGAATTCTGAATCTTTTGCTACCTTTATGTATGACTTCTTCATGCTAAAACCTCAAATGACAGAGTTATTTGTGTGTTCTGTAGGATATCCTTCTAAGGGCCTGAGCTAGTGTTAAGGTAGATTTTACAGTGATCACTTCAAAAGAAATTAGAAACCAGTAGGTCTTTACAGTCTGCATCCATTAAGGATTTTTTCCCCTTTGCAGTGATGAGTATGGCCATACAAATCAAGAGTCATGTCAGCAAGCAGATTTGCAGCTGTTGAGGTAAACTAACCAGAAGGAGATTGATTGCAGTCTGCTATTGCATATACTCTTTCTAACAATCTTTTATCTAAGTTTTTGTGGACATAGACAAATATTTTGGCAGCTAGGAATTTTTTTTCTTGCTGAGGGTTTTCATCAGTTGCTTTTTAAACTGACAGCCAAATGCTGATGATGTGGAGCATCACATATTTTAATCATATCCTGCCTATGACAAAGCTGTCTTCAGATGGGTGGTTTGTCTTCAAAGCATTCCACTTTCAAAATACAGCCTTTTTTTGTCTCAGCAGTACAAGATACAGCCTGCGTTAAAACTAAATAGTCATTAATGGGGAATGCAGTTTCAGACAGCGTGCTTGCCACAAGAGATTTCTTTTACTGCATGTTCCATCTCTTTTTTATACCCTTACCTAACATTTGCAGGGGTGGTCACTGTAATTGTGGATTGTTTTCTGAGAAAATTTCCTTCCCCCCCATTTGTCTCAGTGAGATTCACAGTTCAGGTGTCAGGGTGAGATGGGAGCAGGCTCTGGGGCTGGGCAGGATGGATGGGGGAGCCTTAGGTAGGTTAATGTAACACTGCAGTCTAATTACATTTTTTGGTACCTGTATGGCAGAGGAATTGGAGGTACCTTTTGGAACCATGCCCCCTTTCTTTCAGGAGTTTGTAAATGTAATTCCAGAAAGCTCTTTTTGGTCTTTGTTGTCACTTGTCTAGGATTTCCTCTTCCTTTCTGTGAAGACTCTCCAATTCTTCTTTAATGGAAATTTGAAAATATATAAACACACATTAGGGATAAAACACACCAGAAATGCTGGAATGAATATTCTTTGGTGATGCTTTTTTATATGCATGTATGTGTGTTCAATGCAGAATGGCTGCCCCTGATGGAACAACAATACTGATGCTGAATGCCAGCAGTGGATTTACACAGCTGGCAGTCAAGAAGTGATATTTGGATGTCTGCTCATTTTTTTTTCAACTCAAAACCATATATTTCAGGCAGCCATGCACTTGATTAAGTTTAGGCTGTTACACAATGAGGAAGTTAATTTCATAGAAAGCTCAAAGCAGCAGTTGCTGGTTGTCTTTTGAGGACTGTCTGCAGTGTCTGGTTGAGTCAGCAAGAAGCCTTGGAAACAGGCAGCCAGCTCCTTTAGCCCAAGCAGAGACATACTTCTGAAATTTGGATTTAAAAGTCTTGATATTCCCACGTCTAAGAGTTACCCTTACTCCTGAAAATGTCTGTAAAGTGAGTGTTGTGCATGGAGTTTGCTTTGCAGAAGCTGTTGCCTTGGTCATAAATCCATTAGGTAAGATATTTACCTACATAATTTGCATTTCTAGAGATGCTAGCTTCACATGATTGAGAGGGGGTGACTTAACTGTGTATCCAGCCTCAAGGATTAATACTGGGGCTGGGGAAGCAAAACTACAGAAATACATTTGAATTTTCAGTATTAGCCTTGTTGCACAGCCCTGTGTATTATTTGAATTTCCAGTGTACTGGAAATCTGATTTTTTTCTGCAATGAGGAATGAATCTGATTCTTCTCCTTTTAGTGCAGGTGAGAAGCCTGACTTTGAGCTGTGGTTTTGGCCACGCTAGTCCTGCTCACTGAAAGCTCTTGTGGATTGTGGTGTGAGACTTTTCATGTGGTTCAGAAAACAGTTATGAATACTGCTAAGTAGCAACCTTAATTTTCAGTGCAGTGAAGCCAAAATTCAAGGCACATGCTGTGTTAAAATACCAGCTTACACTGGGATCCCAGCACATGCTACATACATGGTTTAAGTGCAAATATTTCCAGTACAACTTACTGTTTCTAGTCATCATTTCCTGGAGTATCTGTTAAATACTTTGCTTATTATTAATTAAGGCTTGTCTCAGTATGGCTTTTGGAATATTTCATGGTGTGCACAGTCCTGTTAATTTTCAATAGAAATAGCAGTTTTGACAATCTGAGAAATAATGAATAGGAAAAGAATTATCTGAGAATTGTTGTGAAAGTGCTTGTATAATTAGGAGCCCTGTAATGGTGATCAGGATGTATCAGAAATTTAAAGGTATTATCATCTTGTGGTCATAGGCATCTTCCATACATACAGAGAGACAAAACTCTGCTGCTTCACACAAATACATTTTGATACTTCCTGACTTTTCAGCACTTAATTTAAAATCATGAAGTCACCTTTATCATGGAATCCTAGAATGGTTTGGGTTGAAAGGGACTTTAAATCTCACCTTCAGGCCATGGGCAGGGACACCTTCCACTATCCCAGGTTGCTCCAAGCCCCATCCAACCTGGCCTTGGACATTTCCAGGGATGGGGCAGCCACAGCTTCTCTGGGCAGCCTGCTGTATTTTATGGATCTAGGTAAGGTCACCAGCACATCAGAGAAGTGCTAAGAGGTTTGTTTCTTCCTCCTGACTGTGAGAACTTGCAGTGGGTAATTTTCTACTCACCTTGAGATGCTCCCTTGCATTCCTTAGAGTTCTCTGGAATTGTATTAATTGTGATCTCTAAAGCAGAATCCCCCTCAAAAAATCCAGCCTCTATTTGTCTCTGAAGCTCTTTCTGTAAATTGAGTCATAGATGTTACATTTTAAGCCAGCAGAATGTTTGATTATTCTACTTTTGACTGCCTTTAAAATTCTAGTTGCCATAACAACTTTATTTCTTTATTTTTAGCACATCAGTTGCCATAACAATAAAATATAGCTTTTTGAATGTAATATTTTTCCCTTACTTTTTTTTTTTTTTTTGCTTTGTTTTGTAAAGAACCTTCTTTGGGGGTGAAAGCAAATGTGCTAAAGCTCATCCCCTGTGAGCACTTGGGTTAGAACATTAGGTGAAAAATAAGGCTTTTTTTTTAATCTAGCCCTATTCCATTTCTATGGCATTTTTTTCTGACTGTTGAATATTTTCATAACTTAAACAGAAAAAATGAATGCAAATCACTTGTGTAAAACCTTTCCTTTGTAAAAAATTGCTGTTTCTCATTCTTACTTCTTTTAGTTAGTGTATTAGAAAACCTTAACTGTTAAGAGGGTAATTTCTAATATCTTTATTTCGATATATGGAATGGCTATAAAGTCACTGAGTTAGAGGCATTCAGCATGCTGATATTCTGTGTTTGGGGCAGTTTGATGTGATTTATCTTTAAAATATGTTAACGAAGAGATTGACTCCAGCTTCAAGCCATAATCTTGAGCAGAGGGGAGAGGTTTATGTGTGAATTTAATATTGGTGAAAGAAGCTGGCCTTGAATGTGATCTATAGACTTGAGTTCTCCATTCCCTGATAGTGCCCTTTCCAAAAGGATTTGTAGATATCAATGTTGTGTTTATATTTAACCCCTTCTTAATTATGATTAAGTGTATATTTGACTTCATTTTATTTAAGAGATGGCAGATAATATCAGGTTTGGTATTTCTTCTAGAATAAATGATTTCTCAACTCAGGTAACATTTTACATGTGCCAATTTCTGGCTATAAATATAAATGTCCTCATTATCTAATAAGACAAAATTTGCTAGTTATTGGAAGTTGAATGTATTTAGATATCATTAATCTTGAAAAATAGTTATCAAATGTATGATGACTTTATAAATTTTAATTAGCTAATTTTTAACTCAGGTTTGTGGGGGGGAAAGTCAGTAATTCATGCTTTCAGTGGCATTTTCCTAACACCTCTCATTTCTGGGTTCCACGTCTGTGAGTTACCCGGGAATGTACTTCCCCTGTTATTGGCAACATTTTCCCTGTAGATCACTCTCAGTAGGAAGCTGTTCCTTGTCCTTTCTCATGTATGGATATTGATGCAAGTGTGTATGGATCCATGCTGGAGGAGAACAGAAGTGATACCTCTTCAGCACTTCCAGCTGGGAGGAAGATTTGGTCTAAATGAAGCTGAGCTTAAAATCCATAAAAAGAAATTGTGCCACCCTTCAGGTTATAAATAGTTACTGTGCCATATCCTTTCCATGTTTCTCTTTTCTGTTTCTTCACAATGTGGTAGAGTAGTAATCCCGAGTAACACTTAGTTTAAAATAGCCCTGAAAATCCACTCTTCACTTTGATTATTTTTAGCTTTTTTGTTCTCAAGAAGCAGTGGGAATGGATTTACTGGGATTTGGGGTTGCCCATCCCAGCAGACCCTGCAGTAAAGCAAAGAGCAGCTCTTAAGTTCTGAACTGATTCTGCCCATCCCAGCAGTTGGAGCTGTGACTTCATTACCCAAACGATTCTGATTGCTCAGTGCTTTTCTGAGCCACCTCTGGTATCCTTGAGGAAGAACTATTCTAAAAGAAATCTATTAAAGGAAAAGTTTGGAGTGGAATGTGTCAATTCTGTAATCAACTAAAACATCAGTTGTTAGTGTGACCAGGCAGGTGTTTCCAGCCAGCCTGTCTGGCTTAGACTGGATATTCTGGGAGGATGTTCTGTGGTGCTTTAACCCAGGCCACGTCCATGGAGAGTGGATTTCAATCTGTTCTTGCTCTGTGTGTGTCCATGAGTTTGTCCCATAAGAGCTGGCAGTTCACCAAGAACTACTAGAAGAGAGTACTTAGAATACCAAGAAGAGAGAATTAGACTGAAATGGAACTGTTCTGTGGTACATCCAAACTTTGGATTTTGAAAGACAGGGGTATGTGGGTTCGATCCTCGTGTTCTCTGTAGTTGCTTTTGCATGGGTCTTGAAAGTTGGCTGCCTAATTAAGGCTGCAATAAATTATTCATCAGTTGAACTCATTAAATCAAAACTGCTTGCCTTTTAAAAGGTCATGCTGTAGTTTTAAGAATACTGTTTGGCTTGCAGTGTGTGAAAAACTAAAGCAGGCGATCACAATGTTTGGGATTTTTTTTTTAATAGCTTTAAAATTTCTTGTTCTAGCTCTGCTGAAATGGAATTACTGCTAATGCTGACTGAGCTTATGCTCCTGCCAGGCGAGCTGGAATCCTTTTCAGCATACACTTTCTTGGTGACCACTTGAAATATGCTTTTAGAGTACCAACATCTATGGAATGTAATTCCTGGCTTGACACAGACAAAAGTATTATTAAAAGTACAACTTATGTCAAAATATGCCTCTAGGAGGTTTGAGTGAATGCAGTACTAAAATCTCTTATGTATTATTTTGAAAAACGAAAAGTGATTCCCACAGGAAAGGAAGAGCAATGCTACCTGCACTGGGCAGACTATTCTCTACATTTCAGTATTTCTTTATTTACAGTTCTCTTAATTGCTTTTGTCCTGTGATTTAATATTTTAATCATCTCTTGAAAGGTGGGAGCAGTGGAAGATAATAAGTTGGTGTTGTTTTACCAGCATACTTTTGTTTTTCTTTTTTAAACTGCTGCTAATGTAAGAGCACGTGATTTAGTGTAAGTGTCACGTGCATGAAACTGTGAGGGGACATGTTTAATTTTTTGCTTTTCCTGCCATCCTCAGAAGTTTCTCTGGTGCTTCTTATCATGTATGATCAGTCAGGAAATAGCATCCTTCTGTAGCTTATGTGCTGTTTAAAGCAAAAGCTCTTTGGTTCCTGAGAAATGTTAACTACCACCATTCAGTTGGCTGCACAGCATTTCCCTGAAGTAATTTCACTTCTTGATTGATAGTTTATTGCACAGAGTTTTATTTCTATTGATTCAGGGCACAGGAGTTTGGTGGTATTTGTCATCTGGATTGAGCTTGTTAAGTGGGTTCAATTTGTTGTAGGACCATCAATATCATCTTGAGGGAAGCTCCTCCTTAAGGAAAATGTTCTTTTATATGAAATTCAGAAATATATTTGCTTTGTATGCTTCTTTGGGTGGCATCCCTGCCTGTGGTGGGGAAGGTGGGAACAAAATGATCTTTTAAAATCCCTTCCAACCCAAACCATTCTGGGATGTTATGAAATATAATCCATGAGATCACAGGCAGTAATGTTTAACTGGAGATTGTAACCATTTACTCCAAAAACTTGCTTAATATTTATGAAATACATGAATAATATTAGGAATAATTTGAAAGTTTCAACCTTTAGAAGCATTCAGTGTAATTGTTGCTTAACAGCATGAAGAGACTGCATGATAAACTTGCAAATGTGAATGCCCATCTCTCTACTGATCCACATTAAAAAAATGATTTGCCCATTTCTTCTTTTTCTGCATCACAGCATCCTAATTGCCCAACACTTATGTGATGCTGGCTAATATTTGCATCATTAGAAGCAGTGCTGGAAAAGGACTGAGCTGTGAGTCCAGCAGAGGATCAGGCTGAATCCTGCTGCAGTAGTAAAAGGCAAAGGGATCATTAACTCCCTTCACATCTCTTGACCCTTTAGAAGGCCACTGTCCCCTCCAGCCTCCTGAACTGCCCCCACTCCTGACTCCAGATTATCCCAGCCTCTTCCTTGCCCTCCTTACAGAACCTACTCTGCTGCTGCCACCAAATCCAGTTTGCCCTAATGCAGAAAAGGCCTGTGCTGGCATTTTTCCTGTACTCAAAAGGGTTAAGAGCTCCACAGGAGCATCTGCATTTCAGAACTGCAGCTGTGTACCTGGTGCCTCTTGATCTTTGTTGCAGCACAGGGTGTGTGGGCCATAGCACTGTAAAATGATTTATCCCATCCCATAGGGTGGGAGGGAGGAGGAAAGGAACTGGTCTCTGATAGCAGAACTGAAAAATGAGACTAGCAGGTGGAGAAATGGTTTCAAAGTTTCTACAATATCCTATTTCTTTCAGAACTGACCCTTCTGGGTTTTTACCAAGTGTGTTTAGTCTTGATGACAGTGACAAACCACAGCAAGAAAAATTCTGAGCTGATGGTGGGAGTCACAGGGAGAGTGGTCAGACATTGGAACAGGCTGTGAAAACTCTGTCCTTGGAGATGTTCACAGCTCAGCTGAATGTAGAACCCCGCACAACACGGCTTAAATTTGCTGTTGGATCTGACTTAGGACTTTGGCCCTCCCTTTGGAGCAAGGCATGGGGTCAGATGGTATCCACAGGGTATAAGGGCTTTGAGAAGCCTAAGCTTGTTTGAAGAAAAAAAATAAAGGGTTTATTTATATTATATAGACAGTTCTTATATCTCATCATATGCCTGCACTCAGGTCAAACTCCCCGTGTGTTGTGTGTGAGCGCGAGCTCTCGGGCAGGTTTTAAATAGACAGCTGGAGTGGGTGGATTTGGGGAAGAGGCTTTATATTCCAAATAACAAATAGAACAGACTTCTGCCTTAAATACAGCACTCATATGACTTCATAGAGCAACTTCAAACGCCAATATGATGTAGAAAACCCTACACATACACACAGTTTTTAAGGCAACGAATGATTTTTGTTCCTCCTCTGGGACATTACACCTGCAAGCTTTATGGAATAGAATTATTCTGGAGGCATTAAAAACAAAACCTGGGTGTCCATAAGATACATGGACAAGTAAATGCCAGAGGTACTTAAGTTAAAAATAAAGCAAACTGAAAGAAATGCCTTTGTTCTTTAGGCTTAGGAGAAAGTATATAAAAGAAAAAAATGCTGTAAAACAATGAGAAAATAGAAGGTGATGAGCTGGTATGTTTATCAACACTGTCATTCAGGTCTGCATCTAAATAAATAACTACTGTGTTCCTCACCCTGCACTCTCAGCTGCAGCTTCTTGCTCTCATCAATGCCTTTCAAAAAGATTTTGCAGTAATTATTGTTGTCCATTTAATCCAGCTGACTGTCCAATAATTGTAACAAGGGAAGACTTCAAACTAGAAAAGAGTGGTGTGATTGAGATGCTGCTTTGTGCACTGCAGGGATTGCTTCTATCAGTCCTGTTTCCTTACAACAAAGGATTGAGCAAATAAATATTGCTATTCTTTTCCAAATAGAATGACTAATAGATTGTTTTCTTGCTTGGAGCTTCTAAATCTCCTTCCATATGGACTTTTTCTGTCTGAGAAGCTTTATCTGGTTTCCTTTTAGGGTCACACATCACCACTGCTTTCACAGCCTTGCTTTGCATATACAAAGCTCATGCTCCTACCACATCCCCTCTGTTTTCAGCAGGATCAGATGGTGTGAGCCTTCTGTTTTCTGTAGCGACCTGTGTTGTTTCTAGCTGGTGTAATTTATAAAGAAGGTGTGGAATTGCTCCTTCTATTCAGCTTGAAGAGTGCTCAGTCCACCAGCTGGATGTAACCAGCCATGGGAACTTGTGCACCATGTAGGATGCTGCCTTGATGACAGTAAGACAATTCTTCCAGTAGAACTTTCCTCTTTCTCACTTCCTTTTCTTAAAACACAAGTTAAAAAAAAAATCCTGAAGCAGATTTTGTTTAAAACTGTGCCAGAGGCCCAAATATACCTCTAATTTCCAAATAAAACAACTTTTCTCATAGAGCTTTTAACCTGCTGCCTGTGATACAACATTCTGGTATTGCTACATTTTGTAAACTTCCCTCTGTAACTGCATTGTTTCATCGGGATTAGCTGATTTCTGCTTAATTTTCACTTGCCTCTAAATATACTGTACTTTATAAATGTCCTGTATAAATATACTGTAAAACAGTACAGCTTGGTGCCATCAGCATGGTGCAGTTTAGAGCAGGTGCCTGAGGTGATAAAGCCACTGGTAGTTTGCAGCATGGCTGGTTTTTTGGTAGTGAAGGAAGACTGCTCGTATTCCCAAAGAAGTCAAACTTCCCTGCTTTTGAACCACTTTGTCCCTTTAGTTAAAATTTCTTTAGAGGACACATTTTACCTGCATCTAGAACCAACCAGCAGAGGTTGCCATTGATTTTCCTGCTCAGCAGAGCCTGGCTTTCTGTAGCAGACCTGAAGCCTGTGGCTGCCAGGAGTGCTTGTTCTCAGAGCTGAGCACTCTGGGCACACTCAGCAGGCACCAGCTGGGGCTGACCTGGCAGCAAGGTGACTCAATGGTCATTGTGACATTTGGAAGCTTTAGTTAGTTAAATCTGTGTGGAGCAGGATGTACTGAGCACATAGTTCCTGTGCTCTGCTTTGTCAGGCTGTACCTTTGCTTAGCTCGTGCCCCTGTGTACCTTTGGGGCTCCCTAAATGTCCATTTTAAGGTGTTTTGGCCCTTTCCATCCGTGGTGCCAACCACAGTCTGTCCCAGGGAGAAGTATTGGTCACTGCCATGCCTGTGAACAGTGTTTGTCCTTCTCCTCCTCCCCCACAGGAGGAGTGGGAAGAGGAGGAATAAAAATTGCTCCTTCTTGTTGTGCCCTGGTATGGATAACTGGGGCTTAAAGCTGTGCTCAGGGTCTAAATTTAGTCATTAAGTCTGTTGTTGCAGCCATTTACCATTCTGAGGTATTGGAGATAGTTTAATTTTTTTCTTAAATCCTCTGATAGAAGACATTGGAATGATCACATGCCCTTACTGCAAACCACTCTTACACTGCTGCAGTTTGTGCTGCTTCACATTGCTACAGACTTGTCATTCGGACTTGGACATTCGCTCCAGGCTGTACTCGAAATACAAGATGTTAACTCAGGAGCAGCTTATTAAAATTTTGCCTTTGGTTTGCCAGGGAACTAGAAGGACTTAAATCACTGTAGTTCCTAATGACTTGGTTGGTTAAAGCCTCCAAGACACGTCTTCTGCTGATCCATAACCCAAAATGCTGTTCTGTGGTTGGTGTTTTGGTGTCTAAATTTGCTATTTCAGTGTCTAAGGATGCATGGAGTGTCTGTGTAAGATAACTGTGATGGTTGTACTTCTGTGACTGGGTTTATTTTTAGGAAGCACGAAGTAAACAGAAGTTCTGAGTACTTAATCAGGGAATAGCTGCATCTGTTTGCAGGAGTAGAGATCTGAGTTAATTGGTTCAGTTTGGAAAATCATGTGTTACAAGTATTTGTATTTAAACTGATGCTAAAGCTAGTAGGGTACTGGTACAGCATAAAAAATGGGTACTGGTGAGTTTTGTAATATACATGTATTAAGTTTGGAAGTAATTAATGTGGGGGCTGTAATTCTGCCCTTTAAGGAAGACTAGAAAATTTGCGTGGAACTGTGGCAGATACTTTTTACCAAGCTAAACCTCAGCAGGTGATACTTAAAAGGTGCGTGCCCTTTAATTAATTAATACCGTGTGGGATTGTTTTAGTGAACAGTTCAGTGGGGTGATGCCGCTGGTGGATTAGTTTGTGTCTGGATTATGCACGCACATCTCTCAAGGAGGGATGTGTTGGATCCCGGAGCGCGGGGCTTCGGGTGCCCGGCTCGGGGGCTCCGGTGCCCGGCTTGGGGGGCTTCGGGTGCCCGGCTCGGGGATTCGGGTGCCCGGCTCGGGGGATTCGGGTGCCCGGCCCGGGGCTTCGGGTGCCCGGCTCGGGGATTCGGGTGCCCGGCTCGGGGG
>JANPWX010000118.1:1592538-1620468 GCA_024734555.1 Trochalopteron elliotii | reverse complement strand
AGCAGCAGCAGCAGCAGCAGGAGGAGCAGGAGGAGGAGGAGGAGGAGGAGCGGGCTCAGGTGCAGGCAATCATCACACGGGAGGGAGGCAGCCGCTCCAGCCGCACCGCGGTAACAGGACTCCCTGACAAGTATTGGACATAGCGGCTGCTGAGGATGCGTGTAGGTGAGAAAGCTTCTCTATTGCTTTAGCAGGGAATTGGAGAAAGGAGTGATTTTTGTACGTGCTCTGTTGCTTATAGACAAAGGGAGCAAATAGGCGGCAATGTTCGGGGATGTTATAAAATCTGAAAGGACTTTTCTGTACAGCGTGGCGATGCACGGCAGGAAATTAACTCCAAAAAGAATGCTTTCTCTCAAAGTGCTGCGACACAATTGAACATTTGGCTTTTCTAGTATCTGAAATTCCTCCTGAAGACACGGCAAGGACTATCAGAAACATCAGAGAGATCCTGGTACTTTTAAAGAGACTTAAAGCAAATGCCAGCCGAATGACCTTGGAGATCATTTTATGTGGATTCATTAATTTTCACTGCTAGTCTCAGGAACTCTAGGATTAATGATGGTTTTAACGTTTTAGGGGCCTTTGAAAAAACAAGATTGTATACATTTAATTACCTGCCTAATGATTCCTGAACTAATCAAGCATTTACTTAAAACTGAACACAGAAGATGCTTTCTTTTAATGTTTTCTCTCTCCATAGCTGTGAATAAAATGAACAAGGTACTGTCCTGCAAATAGAAGAATAGTTTTTTAAAGCAACTATTTATTATGCAGATCATCTAATAAGTATAGAAACCTTAAACCCCTGAGAAGATGAAGCTGAGCAACAGAATAATGGAGTAGTAAACAATGGCAGCTTTTCTAGTCAAATCAGCATTTCATTAGCTTCCCAGCAGAATGCAGATGGAAGTTTCTGAGCTCGTTGTGTGGGGGTTTGTGAAATGATTCAGTTGTTGCTACAGAGGTGAGCAATATCATGGATATACCTATGAACTCCTAGGTACTGATCCACTGTAGTAGGTGTGGCAGAGTTTCTAAAGGTGATTCTTTTAAATTGCCATTGCTGAAATTAAATTCAAGAGGATTTATTTTGTCTGTGGGGACACTGAATTATGATTCTGGAATTCATAATTGTAATGGACTATAACTGTTTAAAGGAACTGTAAATATTGACATGAGTCTCCAAAATCTATTTTTAAATTATTTTCATTTTTAAATGAATAGACACAATCTTCCTCATTGTATGTGAGATGTATGTTTTCTGTCTTGGGAGCCAGAGGACAAATCTGCCTCATCCCCCCACCTGTCTCCTCCTAAATAAAATTCATTATTCATACCCGAATAGTGGTGAGTCTATTGGAATTAACCTTGAAAAAACTGTTTTCCTTACCTTTCCAATGAATAGCATGGATGAGATGGAATACCATCTTCTGAATCGAGCAAGGAAAGACAACATTAGAGGATGAACTTTTTCCTTTAATCTCCAGACAGTCTGTGATTTAACCTAAGACATAAAGATTATCTCCAGTAGCTGCTGGTCCAGGAAACCTGAGCTGTACTGAGGTTCCTCCTTCCCTTCCTCTCCCCAGTATATACCAAAGTAAACGACTTTCTCAGGAAAAAAGTCAGAGATTTCTGTCCCCTCCTTCCCTGGGAAATGAATGTGTCTCTTTTGTCAGTTTTTATTTCTGTTTATTTTAGAAGTGCCTTGTGTTTGCTAAAGATGGGTCAAGAGCACTGGAGGAGCTGATCAGTGGCCTTTCTCTTTCTGGCTTTTGTTTTTCTTTTCTTTCTTTGTTTCTCTGTTTCTTTCTTTCGTTCTTTCCTTAAAGCCAAGGTGTGCCAGAGGTGATGCACTGATGCTGAGGAGGCATCAACAGCTATGGGACTCTAATCCTCTCCCATGTAAGCACTGGCAGTGTCTGCAGAGAGAGACCGTGAGACGCTGAAGCAGAGTTTAGCTGCTGTTCAGCAGGTCACCTGCTCACTAAGGCTCAGATTGCACTGTTCCCTAAGCACAAAACATGAACCAGTCCCGATGGATTGAATGGAGGACTCTGAATATGAGCAGTAGTGTTATGAACATATCTGAGCACCTCTCCTGCCCTCTTGGATTTGGTCACTACAATGCAGTTGACATCTGTATCCTTGAGACAGTCGTTATTGTCTTGCTAACGTTTTTAATCATTGCGGGTAACTTAACTGTGATATTTGTTTTCCACTGTGCTCCACTCCTGCATCATTACACCACCAGCTATTTTATTCAGACCATGGCCTATGCTGATCTTTTTGTCGGAGTCAGCTGCTTGGTTCCTACTTTGTCACTGCTCCACTACTCAACAGGTGTCCACGAGTCCTTGACTTGTCAAGTTTTTGGATACATCATCTCTGTGCTCAAAAGCGTCTCTATGGCATGTCTGGCTTGCATCAGTGTGGATCGTTATCTCGCTATAACCAAGCCTCTCTCCTATAACCAACTGGTCACACCTTGTCGCTTGAGACTCTGCATCAGTCTGATCTGGATATACTCTTGCCTGATCTTCTTGCCTTCTTTCTTTGGCTGGGGAAAACCTGGTTACCACGGAGATATTTTTGAATGGTGTGCTACCTCCTGGCTAACTAATGCCTACTTCACTGGCTTTATCGTGTGCTTACTGTACGCTCCTGCTGCCTTTGTCATATGTTTCACCTATTTCCACATCTTCAAAATCTGCCGGCAGCACACCAAAGAGATCAGCGACCGCAGAGCTCGGTTCCCCAACCAGGAGGGGGACGCTGCTGGGGAGAGCGGGCACAGCCCCGACCGCCGCTATGCCATGGTTCTCTTCCGGATCACCAGCGTCTTCTACGTGCTCTGGCTCCCTTATATCATTTACTTTCTGCTGGAAAGCTCTAGGGTGTTGGAAAACCCGGCCCTCTCCTTCCTAACTACGTGGCTTGCTATAAGCAATAGTTTCTGCAACTGTGTGATATATAGCCTCTCCAACAGCGTTTTCAGGCTGGGACTACGGAGACTGTCAGAGACAATATGTTCGTCGTGTGTGTGTTCAGCAGACAGGGATGTACGGGACCCTAAACCAAGGAAACGGGCTAATTCCTGCTCCATTTAAAGAAAACTGGTGCATGTAATCAAATGCTGAGTTTTGGTAGTATTTGTGGTATCTGGCAACTTGCCAGAGAGAAATGTTTACTTGAACAGCTTCTTGTTGCGGTGTTAGAGTGAGTTTAAAAGGGATCCTGGAAAAAGGCAAAGGCTGTAAGAAGGGTCACTGAACTCTGGTGAAATTGTCGGGAGAACAGTTCAACAGAGATGATGAAGAAAGTCAGAAATAAAAATCCTCCAAAGGGCATGAAGTAACTAGCACATCCGAGAAGGTTCCTCCTAAAACAAATTAGTTAGTTACTACCTTACATTTTCCCCTGGTAGACAAGTTGTCTTTGTGTCAGAATGTACTGTAGCCTTCAGAATTTTAATACATTTAAGAAGAAGCAGTCAGCACCAACAGTATGCATCTATCTGTAAATTATATACTTGAGGACAGTAGTAGATACTGCAGCTCTGTCTTTGCTCACATATTGTACAATTTTAAGTTGTACAAGAAATCTGCAGTGCATAAACCTCACCCTGGTAATGAAGCTTTGGGATAAACTGGCACCTTTTGGTACAACTTCCACAGAAGCTCTCCCTCTCATTTCCCCTTTTTATTTCCATACCTTCCCCTTCTTATTCCGTTATGTCCAGGTGGGTGAGTTTGAGGGCACCTGTGAGGTAACCTGAGTCCCAAACCATTCTTTCTGCAGGAAGCAGTGGCCCTCCTTGGCTGGCTGTAGCTGCCCATGTACCATGACTTCTCCAGTAGTTCACTCTCTTGACCCAGTTCAATCAGCACACGGTGTCCATGTAGTGTCCTTTAGGGTGTACTGAAGCTTTTCCTTACTGGTTCCACAGATGCTCCTAATGCAGATATGACAATGGCACACAGCAGTGTGCAGCACTGCTTAGAAAATTAAAACTGACTCTTTTCTTTGGGAAATCTAAAGAGCTTATTGTTGTAGCTGTCAGTCTGTTGTGTGAACCTCACTTGCACATACTGTGGTTTTTTTAAGAGAAAACTAAATTGTGGTCTGTGCCTAATGTTTTCATAGCACGTGGAGTAGGTCAATGCTACAGGATCAAAAAATTTACACTTGCTTTAAGAGAAATACTTCTGTGCAGCTCTTTGTTAGACAAGTGTTCTCAGAGGAGGTGAACAAGATAGTTTAGTGCTAAATACAGGCCAAGAGCTTTGATGTGTCCTTTTGTACTGAACTGACTTTCAGGTCCACTGATGAAATCTTTTTGATTTTGCAAAGGCACACATTAGGTTTGTGTAATAAATTGCCAGGGGTTCAGATGCATGCCGATCGATACAATATTTAAATTATAACTTTGAACCAAATGTAATTTTCTTAGATGGTTATTGGCTTTTAAAAAAGGCCCAGTTATTGATTATTGGTGCCTTTTAACACTGCACTATTATTCCTTCCTTCACCAAAATGCGTATGTAAAGATTGTGCCTATTACTTTTTGTAATGAAAGCTGACCACGTGTGCACACTTGTGGTTTGACTCTTTGTTCTGTTGAGGTGGTTCTGAACCCCTGTACATTTTTTTTAAACCTGTAAGAAAGTTGAAACAATGGAATAAAGTAGTATTATGTCAATCAAACTCAGCCTTGGCGTTAGTTCCCTGATGTTACTCTCTGTTCTCTGGGAAAGTCCTTTTGGGTTAGGACTCGAGTGAACAATTTCAAACCCAAATTTCAAAGCTGCTTCTTTGATGTCTGAAATGTTGGTATTCTGGTTTCTGGCACAGCACGTCTTCAAAGTAGATTCAGACATGACTTGAAACATTCCTTGAGCCAAGCTGAGCTGTTGCTGACTCCCAGTTCTCACAGATATTAGGGAAAAGTGGGTAGTGTCCTTCACATGGATCTCGTAATGCTCCATGTCTGTGGGAATGTATTTGCTGCCTTCTTTTGACAAGTTCATGTTTATTTCAGGAGGCTCTTTTGGCTCACTGCTGCTCTGTATGGTTGTGTAACCCCAACTCTTCCTGCAAACATGACTTGGATTCATTTAGTTTTGTCATTCTTTTGTCATTTTTTTCCTGCTTAGTAAGCCCTCAGCAAACAGGACTTAGACAAGGAGCAAGGAAGTGTCTTATTTCTCACAATTCACAGGGCTGGTTTCTTACCAGTAAAGTAATTTTATATCTGTGCTCCAGAGCTGGCTGCTTAGAGCTTCTGATTTTCGTTGGCATTTCTGGTGACGAGTTTGTGTGGGACCTTCTGGAATTCAAGAAAAGTTTTTAGCAAGTTCTAGTGCTTGAAGTGGAACTAACATTTACTGAACCCAGGCTGTGGGCAGCAGATGTGTTTGTTGTGACTGTGCTGCTGTAACTCCAGATGTGTCAAACACCCGAGCAAACTCGCTTGGCTCAGTTGTGCCTTAGGAAAACCCTGCTTGTGTGACCTCAGCAAGTGCAGTTGATGTACAGCAGCTTCAAACTTTATTGCCTGAAAATGGGGGGTCAGAGTCAGGGCTTGGCCTCGGGGGCTGCACCACAAAGTCTGCTCACCCCAAAGGGCACAGTTAGCAATACGTTCCTCTTTGCCATCCTGTGTAGTGTGTGGATTTGTTGGGTGGAACTTGAAATTTCCTTTTTCCTCAAGCTGTTCTTGGAGGGAGAGAATGTAAGAGAAATCCAGTACCCTGGAACCAGTTTGTAGGTTCCAAGGTTCTTCAGCCCCTTTTTAAAGTTTTTTAGTTTGTTGAACAGTTGCTTCATGTTGTTGGTGCAGGAACACTAATTTGCTTACCTGGACTCTGAATTTCAGCTGCTGTTAAGTCACATGTCACCCTGTTCTCTATAAGTCTCCTGGAATCTGTCAAATTAAACATCCTCAGCAGATTGAAGTATTGCTTTTCTTCTTTCTGTTTCCCAGGTGACAGGATTTGACTTGGTCAGTCACATGAATCTTTAAATTTACTCTCTGTGTTTCATTTTATGGAAGTGTTTTCTAAACTCATGATTTAAAATCTTTATTTGAGGGACATTTTGTTACTGTTTACTAATGCTGTCTGAGGATTCCAGCTGGTGCTAAATTCTCTTCCAGAATTAGAAGGTTGGGCATTTTAATGGATTTAAAAAGCCACAGAAATTCCAGTCACCCAATCTGTCACTTCTGATTTTCAGTCTGTCATTATATCAAGCTGCATGTTCTTGTATGAAAACCTGATTAAACAATGATACTTTTAAAGCTGGCTCCCACTTTCATGTACCTGAAGATCTTTATGATTTATGAAATACCTGGTAAATAGGAGATCAGACACTGACTAAAGAAGTTGATGTGAAAAAAATCATTGTTGATAATACAGGTAATAAAAAAGGAAACAGATGTAAAATACTAAATTAAAAAGTGAAGCTATAAGCCTGATAGATAAGCAAAACAAATATATATATATACAAAAAACTCCTTTATGCAGGTAGATTATGTTGTGCTGTTACATTTCTCTGGGACACTTACTCTTGCAGCATACCAGGGGCAATGTCAAGGTTGATTGCCTTACCATTTTTGGAACCTCATGTCTGCAGCCTAACAAAAAGTCCAAAAACCCGTGTAATGGCAGCAAAACAACTACCAGGAAAGTATTTTTTTCTTCACCAAATTCTGTGTGCTTCCTTATTTCTGGCTGAGTAAATTTCTTCTTTAAATACTATTCTTTACAGGAAAGGGAACTGTAGTGATGAAAAACACATTGCTATCTTTTAAGGTTTACTTATTGTCTTATAGTAAGATATTTTTCCCAGTTTCTGCTTAAGAATCCATTTTGTAATTGTACTCAGTAAAGCATGAGGTACTGTGCAAGTTTTGTTTTTTGCAGTCTTTGTGCTTCCTCTGTTGAAAAGTTGGGAAAAGTTGCTTTATTATTATTTAAAGAGCTGCCTTTCACAGGTAGTTTAGTAAGACCTTTTAAAAATAGTGGTTTTATTGGTTTTATGATTAATTGTCATCATTAGTGTTTGACACTGAAATATCCTTGAGTACACTTAGTTTTTACACTCAACAAAAGCAGCAAAGTGCCCTTGTAAATTAACTTAGCAGTCGATATTAGCAATCAAGATTTAATGATGAGTTATTTCAATAACCACTTCATTTCAACGTGCAGCTGTTTTATCTTTCCATGTTACGGTTGTAGCTAAACACATAAATACATAAATCCTGATTTGTTTCAAGTTGCTGTTGGAATGCTGGGGGTCTGTACCTGTGAGCCCAAGCCCTGCTGTTCCCTTTAGCAGCTTTCCAGCTGACTTGCAGCACTCTGGGCAGCACCACACTCCTGGGGCTGTGTGCCAGGGAGCAGTGCCAGAGGGCCAGCAGGATGGTGTTGCTGTGGGGGAGAAATGTCACTGAAGGTGGCAGTGGCCTTCCCAGTCATCCACCAGCACCAGCTGATTTGCAGATCTTTCAATTTTATTGTCCCTGTCACCAAAAGGAGAAGTTTAAGCCTTTGATTTCATCTCTGCTCCCTGTTCTATCTGGCTCTTTTTTTATGGGTAGAATGGTGCATCTTTCTACTGAAGAACTGAATTTGATTGTTTTGTTGGGTTTTTTTTTTCCCTGAAAATTTTCATGTGTGTCATTTGAGTGGCCAAACCAAACACTGCTTTGTTAGCTAGGTGGCAGTTAATTTGCAGACCTTTCCAGAAATGGCAGCATCACTGGGGTAGTGTTTTCCTGTCATTTGCAACGTTGCCTGAAGCCTTGCTTAAAGATAGCACTTTCCAAAGATTACATGTTTTTTGCTAAACCAAATAGGGAGTTCAAGTAAACCTAATTTCCCCCTCTCATTTTACATAGACATACATAATTTTTTTCTAAGTATGTACTAAATTTGTGCATAAATCTCATCATTTTAACCAAAACCTATGCCAGTATTGTTGATGGGATGAAAGCGATCTAGAAGGGTATTTAAGAGGAGCTTCCTACACATAGATTTTTCTAGTAATTCTGTAAAGAAATTATTCCTTTCCCCACCTGATACTAGGACAATCCCTTGAGCTCCATGAGCTCTAAGTGAGAGAGGAGTGGGATGTTAATGGAGAGGAAGCTGTTAGTGGCTCCATGCCCCAACACAGTCCTAAGGAAATCCTGAAAACCCCTCACTTTTTACATACATAATTTCTTTAGGCTCCTCCTTTGTGCAAGTACTGTGAAAGGTAGGAGGAATATAAGGTGCTTTCAGCTGCACTCATGGGTGGCTGGGAAAAGTAATTTCAGGCAGTAAAATCTGTGGGACTTTATCCCAGTCTTACACTGTCTGCTGACTGTGACAGCAGGGCTGCAGGGTTTCATTTTAACCACCCCAAGACTCTGTCTGGACAAAAAAAAAGGTGACTAGGAGCAAAAGGAAACTTTCCCAAGTGCAGTGATTACCAGGGAAAAGAGTTTCTTTTTTTCCTGTGTGATGTTCATCCCTGCCTCGAAGCTCACAATCTGAAATTTACGGTGTTAGAAAAAGAGACAAGATTTTGAGAAGGGGAAGCTCAGAGATGTCAGTGTTGTCATCTGAGGGCACTCCTGCAACTTGACAGCATTGTTCTTTTTTCCTTTAAATGAAACATCTCTTTTTCCCCTTCTGTATATTATTTCAATAAGCACAAACTCTTCTCCTCATGGAAAAGGTTCATTTTATGAGATACTTCAGTGAGGGGACAGTGCAGTGGTTTGGACAAGTGTAACAGAGGGTCCCAAGTTACTTGTGAAAACATGTACTATTTCAAATTTCACACACTTTAGGCAGGAATGTCTTCAAATACCTGTCCCAGGTGAGGATTTCCAGTCCTTTATCCTCTCTCGTGTGTTGTTGATGCTTGTGGAGCCATTTTGGAAAAGTCCTTCTTGTGGAGCAACTAAATTTAGAATTCTAAATGGATAAATGATGTTTTCTATGCTAGAATAGATTTGTTCTGCCTTAGGAAAGGCACTGGCTGAACCTCCTCGTATCTGGGTTGTTTGGGGTCGTTGGCAGCTCTGCACAAACCCGTTTTTGGGTACTGATGTGTGGGGCTGAAGCATGTGCCTGTCCTCAGCTGAAACTCTTACTCATGAAGTGAATCCTCTACAGATGGGGTGAGACAGCTGAAGGCAACATTGCCTTAAACTGCCTCAGCAAGACTTTTTCAGAGCTGTGGTTATCAGGGTGTTTAATGGTAAGGGAATTGGTTGTAATTAAAAAAAGAGAGATCTGTATGCTGTGGGTAATGAATTAGGTCAAGAACAGAGTAGTCTGGTTTGCATCTGTGCCCTCAACACACCAAAATTCTCATCTTCATATGAGAATTTTATTATAGTCAGGTAGATTTTTAGGCACTGCAGTTTTTATAGGGAGTTTCAATGCAACTATATGTACATAAGGATTGTAAATAATCATGTAATGGCAAGGTTTCTGTGGAAGCTTTTGCTGCATTTCAGGGGCTTTGGGGCCACTTTGTGGCTCAAGTTGGCTAAGTTCTAATTGTGTGCTGAAATTACTAAAGCCAAGACAGCAAACACAGGCTGTAAATGCGAGGTGTTTATCCAGAACTCCTTTCTCTGTTATACTGGATATTTGATATTGTGCAGGCAATTATCTCATGTTAGCTTATGAAGATGCCTTACAGTAAAGAAAGAATTCTACCACATGTAAGCAGAACCACATGCTGTCATAATGAAATGATGTTCAAGATTCTTGATTTTTCAGCTCAGGACTCTCATGTTTTCTGTGATCTCTTACTTTAGGAGCTCCAATTCATTATTTTCATTTTCTGGCTGTGCTTTACTTGATCTCTGGCTCTTGGGTTTTTGAAGCACAATTTTAAATTTGAGTTTTCAGTCCAGTTTTGCTGGTTTGTAGCTGTGTTCTTCACTTGACTCATGTAAAAAACTTTTATGGGGTATTGGAAAGGTCGTGTTCTTGAAGGGAACTTCATCCAGTCTGAAATGTACTCAGGCTGCATTTCATTATATCTGAGGGAAGTATTGCAGTACCTCATTCACCAGATTTCAAGTGTCTTGGCAAGAGCAACAGTGACAGATAACAAGTTCCCCAACATCCTCTGTTGGGCTGAAACATTTGCCTCTGATGTTGTTTGTAAATGTTGCTAACAAAAGAAACTCTATTTTGGTGGTGAATCAGTATTTTGGATGGGGTTTATGGAGATAATTCATGTGTCTGTTGTATCTCCTCTGGTTCTGGTGGTGGAACAGGAAAGTTATTGCTTAAATGCTGCTGGAAGTTCTGTCCACTTCCCCCCCTTATTTGGGAAAATATGTCTGTGATGGTTGGTCATTGATACAATTGGATTTCAGTGATCATCTTATTTTATGAAATTTGTTGCATTAGTAGTGCCTGTAATTTGAAAATAAAAATCATAACTGAGTGCTCTTGTAATAATGGTATTGATTTTGTTTTAAAAATAAATGATACCAAGATGAAAGTTCTTTACATTGGTATAAAGACATTTGAAATGGGTTGTATGTGAGGAGGAATAGCTGCTGATAATTTGTTTTGGGAAAGATTTGGATTTCCAGGGGCAGATGAAATTTACATTTCAAGAGATGAAATGTAAATATTAATTCTGAAGAAAAGCAGGTCTTGCTTTTCATACAATAATGAAAGTAATTGAATCTGCTTTCTGTCAGGGAATTTGGGGTTTCTGTACATCACCTTATAGAGATGGTAATTTAAGGAGCCATGGCTTACCAAAAAGTGTTGAGATATTAGTGATTATAAAAGTAAGGAGAAGATTAGTAGAAATCATCTCTTCCATCACTGTAGGAGCATCCGTGGACGGCAGGGAGAGGGAACTCTGCAGAGCTGAGACATTCTAGAACACGTGGGTTTATTGCAGGGGTGGTGGGTAAAAAGGGCCTTTTGCCTTCAGCCACCAGCCTGGGCTGAGGGGAAGTCCCAAAGAGAGAGAGGGAGAGAACAAGAGGGTGAGAGGTGAGAGAGGAGAGAACAAGAGAGCCAGAGAGAGGTGGCAGGGTCAGAGCACAGGGGGAAGAGCTAAGAGAGAGCTGGAGAGAGGAAGAGGGCTAGAGAGAGAGCAAGAGAGAAGGAGAGCCAGAGAGAGAGGTCCTTGTTACAGTACATTATATCTCCTTTTGTGTTGAATATTCCAATTTACACTAACCAACCAGTACAAGACACAAAATCCTCTAGAATCTACATACAGCCTATAAGAACTACATTACCATACTGTGTTATATTTTAAACTCTAAAATCTACTCTTTAGACTACTGTCTTTTGTTACATTGACCTTTGGATTCCTTAGCCAGCAGAAGGGTGTTGTTCAGTCAAAAGGGATTCTCCTTCAGCTGGCTGGGCTATTGTTTTCAGGTTATATAGTAACTAAGGCTCAGTATCCTACAACTCAAAGCCAGCTTTCATTTCTATTTCGATTATAAGTTTCATATTTTCAGAATCTTTTGCTAAGCAATCATATTTATAAGGTTTCCCTGATTCATCTTCCCCAACACATCACCATGATGTGCCTAGACCTTGAATCCCAGCTGTGCCTAGTCCATGGTATTTACATGGAAGGAATTCTGTGGAATGGCAAAGGGACTCTTTTTCTCTAGGGAAGAGTTAAAGTCTCTAGGATTTTCCAGCTTAGAAAAGAGGATTAAGGTCCAGGGGAGTTTGAGAAATCTGTGAGGTTGGGATTGTCCTAGGGAAGAACTGGATATGATTATTCACTGTTTCTGTTCCAGAAAAAGAAACCCCAAAAAAAACCAACCCAAAAGAAAAAAAAAAAAAAAAAAAGAAGAAGAAGGTAGCACTATGAAAACAAACTGTGTGTATAGGGAATCATGGGATGCACTGACCAAAGACTCTCTGGGTGGTAAAAGCTGAAACGGGTTAAAAATTCCAGAGAGTTTAGGGAGGACTGTGTCTTTGTGTGTGTAAGGTGGCAGTGAGGGAAGTTGTCAGTATCATCAACTGTCTCCTGGGGAAGCAAAATACCTTCTGGAAAAGCATCAACAAATCAGTTGTAAAGGGAACTGTGTTGCTAGTTCTGAGATCAAGTGTTCAGGGATACACTTAAACAAACAAACAAACAAATAAATAAATAAATACAGTAGGTTAGAACCAAGCTATTTTATAGGCAGTCATAGCAGAAAGGGCTTTTTAACCCCATGTAAATACCAGGATTTTTTAGAAGCCAGAGGGATGCTGCAAAGGCAGAGCTGCTGACTCCACAAGGGTAAGCCAAGTACTCCAACCAATGTGCAGCTGGTTGAGCTGAAGTCCAGCAAGTCCTCCCCTTCATCCTTGGAAAACCTGGATCAAACCTATGGCATAAAAGAAAGGCCAGGGACTGCCATGTTGTATTCAAGAAGGAATAAAAAACTCCTTGATAAAATGTCTTTGCCCTGGCAGCCTGTTGTGGCTGTCTACACTAGTTTGTAGTTCCCAACAACTGCCTGCTATTTTCTCAAGTATTTCTGCAGTCCCCAAAGTGAATAATGAAGCACCAGCAAAGTGGAGGCAAGCACCCTAATGAGCTGTGATGAGGATTCACTCCTGCAGCTTTGTTCCACTCCTGATCACCAGAATGTTATCTGTTGTCTGAAATTATGTGTTATCTATCAAGAAATTAAACCAGAACTCAAACTAGATCTGGAAAGAACTGTCACTGATGTATTTATAGAATTGGAAACAGCTCTGCCTGTCAGCAAATCTCCAAAACTTTATATCCTTGTTAGTTTTTTAGAGAGGAAGGCTGTTCCATCCTACTCTTTCATTTATAACTGGATCAGTTAACATAGGTTTGCCCCTAATGACATTTTCTCATTTGCTTTTAAAGCCAGTATTCATAGTTATATTCTGTGAATAAAATGTGATTTTTTTGTTTTGAGGTGCATTTTTGATCCATCTTTTGGTAGATTTGAGTGTCTAAATCTTGAGGTGGATTCTCTGTGCTCCAGTTTGTTTTTCTGTTTTGCAGCTCCATGTACTCCTGCACCTTCAGGCTAGCTTGAATCGTCTTGCTCTTCTTCATGTCGTGGAAAAGATGGGAAAATGTCAGGCAAAATTGCAGTTTTGGATGTCAGTGTTTCAGTTATTTTGATGACTGAGTTTGTCTTTTTCATTTTCATAGAGTACAGTTTCTCATCATGCTTGCAGAAGCCAGCAAGACCATGAGTATTTTCATTTTTTTTCTTACAGAGTAATTATTGCTTCAACAGTAAAGTGCTTATACAGAAAATTCTGAAATTTCAGATGGATCTTTGGATTATACTGTAGGGTTTTTTTCTGTTCCTGTACTGGAAATATTGTTGTCACTGCCAGTTTAAAGTACTGAAACAGGAAGGTGTGGGCACTGGCAGGCATTTCTAATATGTCTCCTAACAATGTTTGCAGTCTAGAAATCTTTAAAACTTGGCAATGTTTTTATCCAAAAGCCTTTCTGCAGCTTTTAAGTATGATTGTGTGTTAGTGCTGTTAGTTATGTACATTTTTATAGAAATCAAACCTAGTCCAGGTGAATATCACTAAAGTTACATTCACTCCTCATTCCTGCTGCAAGAAAATTCCCATTCCCTCAGGGGAACCTTGGAACTTTAAGGAAGTTTGACTCACTTTTGCACATTCAGCCTCACAATGACATGGCAAACCCTAAACTCCTGATTTTTCTGCAGCTGCCCCCATGACTCCCTGGATTCCTTCCCCATAGCCTGGAGAGGAGCAGGAGCATTGCTAATGAAACAAATGTGCATCTGTGTTTGTTTCAGCTGGAGACAATATGGTAACATATGGACCAAAAATCCCATTTCTCATCTCTGTTAAACAGTACTGCTAAGAAATCATAGACTGTGAAAGAGCACTTAGCTCTGGTTTGCTACATTGCACTTCACATTTTCTGTCTGTTTTTGCAATAAGTGAATTGACAGGCAGCATTTGAAAACAGGTTTATTTTTTTGTGCAATGCAGCATAAAAACACTAGTTCTAGGAATATTATGCTACAGTATTTCACATTAGTAAAAAAACCCTTTAAATATAGATTGTTGTGGTAAACACAGAACAGCTCAAATAATAGCCTTGGGTTATACTTCTAAAAACTTTGTATCTCTATTTTGTATCTCCCAAGAGTTTGGCTAAATTTAATTTTAGTTTCTTTGTCCAGTCTTCCCTTTCCCCCTAATTGCATTGCTTTGATTTTTTTTAAATTTAACAAGATATTGCCATTTTTCCTTGAAGTGAAATATGCCATATGAATATAAAAGGCATTAAACCATTCCATGACTAGATGAAAGATTCAGTCTTACTTTTGTTGCTGTCATCAGTTACTGTCCACTTTGCCTGATGGACTGTTTGAAAATGCAGAATTAGAGTTGGAATCTCAACTGCTGTAGGGAGTTGTGTGGGGGACTTTTTATGCAAAACCTCCTTTTCTATTTATATGAGACTGTAATCTTAAAACCAGAAAACTGTTCTGTAACTGTTCTGTGGTGTGTAGAACTGTTGTTAGATTATTTGCTTCCTTGGCTGCTGGTGCAAGGAGCCTTTTTTCCATCCTGTGAGAACTTTATGCATAGCAGAAAGTTGTTAGTCACACTTCAGTTTATTATTCTTCCAACTGAATTGTCCACAGCAAAATAACCTCATGAGTTTAACTCAAGTTCAGGTTGTGGCTCTTGCTGTTAGAGCTGGACAGAATGATTTACCTTGGTTCAGTCTCTTCACTTCTTCTGGTTCTTTGCAGCAGCATCTTTGGCAGTGTTTGAGTTGACCTGCTTTCTTATTAATGGTTTCCTTTCAAAATTAGGGCAATATTAGCATACATTGTGTTAAATTTAGACTCCATTCTGCTTGGAGTTTGATGAATTCAGTTAGGTTTAGAATGGGAATTCAATACTTTGAGCCATGGAATTGTATCCTGGTTTGGTAACTTCAGTTTTTTAGGCCTTGTTCAGAAGATTGGTAGCAAAATCTTTGCCCTGAGCCCTAATAAAAATACATGTTCATAATACTTATAATTATTTCAGTTGTAACATTTAGAAAAATGTCACTAACATTGAATGTAGGCCCACTTGTTTACTTCTCATAACAGATGAGCAGTTTTGATAAACCAGCTTGATTGAAAACTTGCTTTCAACACTGACAGAAAGGGCACTTTCCTTCTTTTTGATTTTGGTTTGATCTCTTGTTTTTAGAGCAAGAAATATTGTTCAAACATGTAGTGAAAGGCTGTAAAAATGGGCAACGTTCAATTCACACTCATTTCATTATTAGTTAGGTAACTCACAGGAGCTAAATGTGTGTCTAGAAAAAGGCATAAATGCATTGTGAGCTGGGGTGAAGGAGAATGTCCTTCCTCCTCAGCCTGTCACATGCAGAGTTCCCATCTGGGAGCGTGCAGTGAACTCCAGATTGGGCTTGGAACTCATCCAGTCAGTGCTACTGAAACCTTGGAGCAAACAGAACAAAGCACAGCCTGAGCAATCCTTTCCCCAGCACTGACCCCTTCAATGACAAAACAGTTTTTAATGAGAGTGATGCTGCAAAGCACTCACTCCCCTCAGTTTCCCTTTGGGAAAGGTGTAACTTGGAAGTGTGATCAGAATATTCTGCCTAAAACCTTCACCTTATTTGTGAGAGTGTTTTCTTTGTATTGTTATCAAATATTGGCTTCTGGAGCAATTGTTTTTTACACTTCTGATCAGCTAATTTATTTCTCTCAGTAGGGCAGAACGTGAAAGAAAAGAGAAGCAACTTGATTGTATTCACCTTTACTTGGTTTGATTTCTATATAATTTTTTTTCCTACGAGAAGAATTTATTTAGACCTGTGAAGGGGAAGATTATGTAAAAAAGCTTGTTGCTTTTTTAATTCCTATATTTTATTACTAAAAATTACTTAGAAAAAAAAGATGGGTATTTGGTGGTTTCGAACAACCACTTTTTCTTCTGGTTGTGCATCATTATTTTTATCTTGAAGAAAATACCTGATCCAAATTCAGTCTCTTCTGGCACCTTCTCAGTCTCTAAGCTTATATTCTCATTTATTGTTTAAACTTCAACTAATATTTTTTCATACTTCAGGAATAAATTTTCTATCCTGTAATATATCTAAGATAAATCCACCTTCCCCCTCTTCCCCCCCATTTATTAGGGTATGACCCATAGCTGATTCAGATGGGTTCTAAGCAGTTTTGCTCTTCTTGATGGTCCTTGTTCACCTCTCAGAGGTTCCCTATTCCTGGCACATCAATAACCTCACTGCTCCTCTTCCAAACCTCAGTATTGTAAGTATTTCCACAGGGAAAGATCTTGAAATTTAAAGGTCATTCTCAAATGGCTGCTAGAGTGGCAGTAAATAATCAAGAATAGCTAGGATTTTTGGAGATAAAATCTCATGGCTTTTAGAACTTTGGATATTTTGATCTTATTTGAGGTGTAGCAGAGATGGAACAGCACTTGGATACCTGGGGATTTGAAGTGAAATTCCCAAACATTCACTTGAAGCTCCTAAATAGACCTGGCCTGATTTTTCTCATTTTTCAGAATTGCTGAGCAACCCAAAATCTCATACAGGTAACTCAACAACTGTGGATTTCTTACTGAAACAAGTAAATAATCTTCACAGGTGGTCTGTAAACTTACTGGGATCTAAAATTTGATTATTTTCTTCTAACTCATATATTACGTGAGGATCATTTTTTAGCCAAGAGAGGGATTACAGTTATTTACCCTAAATCCACTTTCTGATTGTTATGTTGTCTCCCTGGAGCTGATGGTTACACTGCTGACAGGAACACTATTAGCAGTTAAATGTAATGGGTTGTTTTCATTCCTCCTATTTTCCTTTCATTTAAATATATGATTTTAATTCTGTTTATTTTATCATTCTTCTCTTTGTCTGGTTCTCTCTTTTCCATGTAGTTGCAGACAGTTTTTTTCAGGTTTTTCTAGCAAGCAGTGCTCCATGTTGTCCTGAGAGCATTGTGGGTGGAAACAGAATGGAAGAGCTGTTGTAAGAGGGGACTGAAACTAATGGAAGTTTGAATTCTTTTCAAAGTTGTGTTTAGGTGGTTCCTCCTAAGAACAAGGTGTCAAATAGCACATTTTCTACTTTATAGTTTAAATGTGGAACTGCAAGCCTCTATGGCATGACAATTAATATAAAGCAGTTGTAAACCAAGAAGAGATTTTGATCAACAAAAACTGTTCCCAAGACTCTGAGTTCTGCTCCAAAAGAGAGATTTCAACTGGACTAAAAACGTGGGTGAAAGGTTGAACAATATGGGGGAAAATGAAATGAAATGATGAAATGAAATGAAACAAAACAAATGCTGGAGCCTGTGTTTGCCATTGCTTGTGCAGTGGTGGCACCCATTGCACCCTCATGGAGAGCTTGGTCTGGCTGGGCTGTGTTTCCATTACACTTATTTTTGAAGTTGCCTGTTCTCCTAAACTCAGTAGTCCCACTTTGTGCAGTGTCCAGGATGGGTGACTTACACTGCTCTTCATCTATTAGTTACAAGATTAGTATAAGAAATAAAATAGTAGGTAACAAGTGGGTGGGAATAAATCACAATTCTGCTCTGTTGGAACAGACAGCAATTTTTCTCCTATCTCCTTCCATCATCCCGTGGAGATTTCTTTTAAATTTCTTGTTAATGTCAAGAAGCAGAAAAGATCCATTCTTTCACTCTGTTTTTTTCCAATTCTGCTGTTTATGGAACAGAACAATTCTGCTAGAAATAAGAGTTTTCTTAGAAGTTGGTACTGTTACATTTGTATGTGCTGTCTTGATTTGAGCAATAATAGCCATGAAACAGGGTTAGAAAAGCATCAGCTGAAAAACAGTGTTTGGGAACACCTTGTTTGCTCAGTCCCTGGGAATTCTTGGTGTGAGGCAAGACTGCACCAGAGTGATCAGCAGCATCCGTTGTCTAAGGAATGAACCAATGTCTTTAGTGGGCCAGGAGTGTAACTTCATTGAGATGAATAATGCATTTTAAAAAAATTAAGTTTTAGAACTCCATTTCTTAATATGGTCCCCAACAATCACACAATTCCAAGCTGTTATGGGACTACATGAAGAAGGGTTTTGCTAGCCCTGTTATTCTTTTTCTAGCTTGTAGGGGGCAGGACAAGAGGACACAGCCTCAAGCTGTGCCAGGGGAGGCTCAGACTGGACATCAAAAGGAATTTCTTCATGGGAACAGTGCTCAGGGCTGCACAGGGAGGTTTGGGGTCCCCATCCCTGGAAGTGTCCAAGGAATGACCCAACGTGGCACTCGGTGCTCCGGGCTGGTTGACAGAGTGGGGATGGGTCATAGGATGTACTCAGTGATCTTGGAGGTCTTTTCCAACTGAATTAATTCTATAATTCTGTGAAACTGAAAGCTTAGCAAAGGCTTTCTCAAGAAAGCTGTCAGTGTGTTTCTCAGGATAACCAGACAGGCTGATTGCCAGAGTTGGGAAATCTTCTGCCTTAAGCGTGAAGGAAACTTCTGCTTCTGATGAGGCTGCATCTTCTACAGATTTACCCCAAAAATACCTTGCAGCAAAAACCAGGAAGAAAAATTTTACACTGATATTAGTTGCAAGTTTGTTTCCATAAAAATAATCTGAAGAATCAGAAGAGGGGTGTGAGAACTCTGCCCTGGGGGGTCAGCATGCTTCAGAATGGGCCTCTGTAAATTTTGTGTAAAGCAGGGAAGTGTTCAGCAATTCCTTTGGTTACAGCCAGTGTTCTGAAACCTGAGGGATGCTGCAGCCTCTGCCAGAGGTAACTGGATATTCTGTCTGAACTGAGTGTCACTCTGGTACCATTATATCAGAAATACTCTACAGTGAAAAATGAACTTTTTCATACCAACTTAACCACACTTCCCAAGCTTCCAACTACAGTTAGTTATTCTTGTTTATGACATTTTTAGGTGGAGAAGAGGATGTGAGTAATATCCTATCTATATGGTCATGGCAGTAAAATTCTAATAAGAGTTTTGGTTGTTAGTGCAGGAAATACTGGTTCATCACTACATACAGCTTTCTAAAGCCTGAGTAAAATAGCAAGATAATTCAAATACTTGTATGGATGTGGCTGTGGAGGCTTAAATCAGTGGTTTATGGGATTGTTGTAGCATTGCTTATGGGAAGATTAAATGAGCAATAAATTGTACTGCTAGTGTATTTATGGAGAATGTGGATGGGGATGAATTACTGGCTGTAAATAAATGTAAGGCTTTGAAGCACTGTTTGTAGTGTAACTCATGATGCTTAATTCAAAATAGGGAGCTGAGAAAAGATATTATTACTGTGAATAGATGTATCTGTGACTGCTGTAGGGATATTTCCCCAGGTGCCTTGTGCTGCAGATGATGCCAATTATTTTTGATTATCACATGCCTTTTACTGTCTTCTGTCTAGGTTTAGAGGCAAAGGTCTCAGTCCACCCCAAAAGAACAACTAAATACTTGAAGGTATCAAAGAAAGAGCAGAATTAGTTTTTTTTAATAATGATTACAACACAGCTGACCCCAAAAGTAAAAAAACCCATGAAGGTACAAACCCTATGGACAGGGGCATAATTGTGGTTCCCTTTGTGAAAGAAATTGTGCTGTACATTACTACTTGAGAACTAATTTCAATCTTGGAAAAATAAGAGAAGTGAATGACAGCAGAAACTGTTGCAAGAGCAGCTTGGTGCGTACACCACAACACAGGAGAAGGTATTGGCCAAAGTCTAAAACAAGACTGATTTTTGTCATGGATTTTAACCTCCCAAGCTACCTCTACTCAAGTCCTCAGGACCACACCCCCAGAAATAAAAAAAATCCCACTCTAAATGTAATGTCTCTCAAAATCCCTTTGAGAAATACGTTGGTGGATTTTGGTAAGTAACTTGCTAATTCCATACAGGTACAGCGAGTATTGGCTTTGCAACCAGTGCTGGGCAGGACAGATTTGTAGAGGCAAGGATTTAGTGAAAACACACATTTTGAAGTAATTTATTTTCTTTTTCTGACCTGCTGGTCATAAACAGGTTTTTCTAACAATATTTAAATGGGCAACAATTAAAAATGCCAAGTGCCTTTTCCGTATATGTCAGTGAAAATCCCCTCCTGCTGCCCCTGGCCGTGGGTATTGGAAGGAGATATAAACTGAGAGAAGGCTGAGTAGGTGGGAAAGATTCATTTCCATAAGAAATGAGGCTAAAAATACGTTTTAATGCATCGCTAATGGTGATGTATTGGTGAGAGCAAGTTTCATAAAAAGCTGTCTTAGGCAGTTAGAGGATGACGTTGTTCTGTAATTGGGCACTGAAAGCAGCCTTGGGATTTTTTGCTACAAATATAGGGGAACTGAAAAGATAAGTGAGAGGTTGCAGAGTGTTGGTGAAGCTTTTGCAAACAGATTTGAAGGAGAAACAATACCCATGGACACTTTTAATTACTGGATGGTGTGTCAGTGCTAACATTTAATTACTGGTATTAATGTTACTGAAACAGAGCATGTTTTCAGGAGGAAGGCAAAGTTTTGTAAAACCTGCCCAACTGATTCAACAACAAAACACTTGGGAGAATTAAGAGAAGGGATAATAAATATATTGAAAGGGGAATGTATAATAGAGTGCTTTTACCTGAAGCACTGTGTGAGGATTCCTCTGGACATTGCTGTTCTTGGCTTTTGATGCAACTGTTCACAGTCTACAGAACAGAACTTTAAATGACATGGGACTGAAAGCAGAGGAGAAGGCACAGGCTCTACCTGAGTAGCCTGTGCTAGTTCAGTGTTGCCAAATCCTGCTCTTGTTTTACTAAGAGGGAGTAACTGATGGGCCACAAGTCTGAAGGAGTTTTCATCCTGCCTCCCATGCTTGGCATGGATTTGTCCATTTGTCCACAGGCAGATGATGGAGCCTGTGAGCTGTGCTGGGCACTGTGGGCCTGATATTTCTGGGCCTGAGAGATTTTAGCCTGCTAGCAGCTGCTAACTTTTTCCCCAAGGAAAAATTTCTCAGGAAAGTTTCTTCTCAAAACAATCCTGGCAAACAACTCTCCTTTCTCAAAACAATCTTCCTCCAGGTGGTGTTCTGCTGTTTCTCTGGTTTAACCAATGGGATTAGAGAGGTGTCGTTCCTATTCACCAACCATGTTAAGTCTGTATGGGAACACCTTATAAAAGGTAGTAAGAATTAAATAATAAAAGCCTTTTTTCTGTGCTCTTTGCCTTCTGAAATATTTGGAGTCTCTCATCTTTCTTTCGTGTCCTACAACAACAGGGCACCACTGCAGGGAACATGGGTGCAGTGTGGGCCATGATGGCTGTACATGGCTGTGCTTTATCTGAGATGATTGGTCAGTTTGGCCAATAAAATAGAAGGAAAATATTGCTGAGTAGGTGTCAGTTGGGATCCTATTTCCAGAGGGAAATAGAGGCCGTTTGGTTGCTGAAACCAAGGAGATTGCTTACAGCAGAGAGTTAATTTTTGTAAGGAGGGGCAGGAAAATGAAATGTATCAACTTTAGTTTCCCTTACTTAATTTTATGACTTTACATTAGTAATTATTTAAAGTAACTTCAGTTTTTCTCAGAAACTGGTTTTTCATTTGCACCATAAGAGTCTCAGTAGACTTTCAAATGCCTCATCTTCATTTCTTGTTACAAACCATCTACCCTGCTGGTGTACTGCATGGCAGCAATGCTTCTCTGCCTCTGTCATCTCACAGAGTAGGTGCTCGTAGGCAGAAGCCAATTAGAGAAAATTGCTTCTTCTGAATGCCACTGTCTAAAAGAAAATAACCTTTATTCCTGTGAACATTGGTCATATTTAATGCATGTACTGCTGCCAAGAGATTTAACCACCGTTAAGTGGAAAAGACACCTGTCTGTTTTAAGAGGTTTTAGCATAAAATGTTCCAAATCCAGTGACAATCTATAATGTTCTGTATGCTAAATGCAAATGTAGAGTACTCCTTTGTCTTAATTATAGTCAGTCATTTTCTCCTTACAAGTCAAATGTTAATACAGTTTTTCTTTTCATTTTTATACTCTTCAGTTTCCTTTAGTATCTAACATACTAAATATATATACATACACAATTTAGATCAAATGTTAGAACTGTTAGACAAATTTTAGTAGTTGTTATCATATTCCCCATTTATGTTAAGAACTTTTGTATTACTCTGTTCAGTTGACTGCTGATCTTGTTCTTTAATACATGCATCTCTCCATAGTTCTGATTCCCCATTGTGCCAAAAGGCTTGGAAAATATTCCATGATTATGTGGAAAACCAGTATTTTTTTCTCAGCAAAGCAAGTGTATATTGTGTTAAAATCAAGAAGTAAAAACTAGGAGTAATAATGACTTAAAGCACTGCTTAGCCTGAGAGTTTGAAGAATAATGATGGTAAAATGAGGATATCTGAGTCAGAGCTGAGGTAGAGTTACCTCACTGCCATCAGTGTTAGTAATGGAAATAATGTGGGCTCTGGGTAGTATTTACTGATGTGGGAGTTCTTTTATTAGTGAGATGGAGGATTTGCAAACAAAGGGAGGAGCTCTCAGTGAGGCTGCTCAATAAGACAAGAAATATCCCACACAGCACAAGCAAGGAGGTTGGGGGTAATGTACTCACTAAATGGAATGGTTTTCAGTAGTTGCACAAAACAGGCAAATGATGTCATCACAGTACATATGTATAAAAATTCTGTTTGTTACTGTTGGATGTAAGGAAGATTTTGAATCATTGTGGAGGTATATGCAAAAACAAGTCTCCAAATAATGCTGAATGCAATCGAGTTTAGTAGTTCTCTGTTCTGAAGAGTTTCAGGTGTTTTTTTCAGTTTTTTAAACAAGGCCAATATTTTGTAGGTCATTGAACTGCTCAGTTCCAGTACCCGACATGGGCTGTAGTGTAGCTGGTCAAACTTAGGTATTTATGTTCAATCATTTGTTCTATTCAATATGAAAGATAAATTAAGTTATATCTGTACAAGTCATTGCATGCTTAGACTCAGGTGGTTGGGTATATATGTTGTGGTTCCCAGAGTGTACAGCTACTAATAAAAGTAATTCATTAATTTGCTTTGTGCAACTTCCTTACCAGCCCAGGCTCTTGTCTTACTCTTACTCCTTTATTTGGGGTTTGGATTTTCTTGTATTTGTAAGAGGAATTATTGATAGGAATCCTGGAAGGAGAAGGTCTCAGGTGAGAGTTTCTCTTAAAAACCAACCTTGGTTTTATTTCTCTTCTAAAAATACCTTTTTCCTTCTATTCACTTTTGTGAAAAATAAATTCAGTCCATTTGCCTGCCCTGTCTGTAGTGTGAAAGTGAGCAAAGTCTGTCCTGGTAGGATTTACCAGTGCTAATTCCATGTCCACAATCCTTTGAACAGTGCTATTTTCTGTTTCTGCTATTAGGTATTTAGAAAGAAACATCTGGGATTTTTTTTTGTTTGCAGAATTTAGAAGCATTTTCTCTGCTTGAAAATACTGGAGGGGAAAAAAGAGAAATTTATTTATATGGCTATTTCATTAGGTACAAACTGACTCTCTGAACATGTTATTTTGCTGCATTTACATGCCAAACCAATTCCAGATATGATTGTATTATTAAAAACCAGAGGACTTGGAATCCACAAGCTCTGAGCATTTATTAAGGCCTTGATAAAATTTGTATTAGAGGAGTTAAAAATTAATAGTTATTTGATTTTATTAAACATTTCTGTATAAGAGAATCAGGATTAGAAATGGAGTGATGGAGAACCTTGGTCATATCAACAGATATTGCTGTTCTTTGGGAGAAATTATCAACTACTATTTTTGTCTCTTTAATTGCAACAATTGCTAAATAATTACTGAAAAATTGCAGAATTTATCTGTAACTTTCAGTAAACCCTTTCATTTCACAAAATCTATTCTTAACTGAAAAGCAAAGTAGAAATATAAACAGATTTTCTGCTGTCTGCACATTATTTGTGTTTGTTGGTCTCTGTTAATGTCAAAGAGATGTATGTTGGTATTAGCAGTTTGACATGGATTACTTCCAAATGCATTTTTCCCTTTCTCCTGATTCCCCTCTCCTGAGCACTGGCAGAATTACTGCTCTTTCTCCTTGAAAAAAGGCAGCCTGCAAGCTCCTTCTTTTACGGCCTTGTATTTTGGCCCCACAGTGTTATTTTCATGCACTTCAACTTGATTTAAACTGCAATTTTATTTTTTTTTTTCATTTTGTATTTCACTTTTTGGCCTTAAATATAAAACGTTACTTTTGTGTTTGATGCATATAATTTCTTTAAGACTCTCTTGTGTTGGACTTGGAGATAGTGATTTTTCTAAATTTAGAGTTGAAATGCAGCATATTGTACATACTATTGTCTTTTAATTGTAGGGAGTGCTGAGCAATTTTTAGTCCTTACAAAATTTAGTTCTTATTCTTCAAATGTGACCAATTATCCAGTACAATTCCTTGTGGGTGTGGGTTGGTGTGGATGTGGCACAGCGAGTGGTGACATGCAATATCCTTTTTGAGGAGTGTGTATTGTACTTCTAAAATACCTGCTGACAATAGCTGCCAAAATTAGGCAGCAAATTGAGAGTAAAGGAGGTATTTGAAGCAACAACTCAGAATCTTGCCACAGATTTGTACATGAGTCTGAACAGTGGACATGTTCTGACAAAGTCTGAACATGGTGGACACCATCATGCCTATTCTCCTTCTCCATTTTTAAGATTCTTTCTGTTCTTTCTGGTTTTTATTTCATATCATGAGGGCAGTTCAGCAATATTTAGAAGATGACACGGCCTCAGAGATTTGGGGCATCCCCCAAGGCAGCACAGATGGATGGAGCACTGATGAGGCATCACACCTCACTGTGGGGAAAATGCAACTTCCCCTCGCTTTTGGTTAAGAGTTTCAGCATGGTTTACTCTCATTTCTGTCTCCCATAAAATCAAGGTGTAGTTTTCCATTGGGAGATGAGTAGGAATGTCTCAAAGCAGCATGACTGAGGAATGGCAGAGCTCTGGCTCCTCTCTGGTGCCTTCCTGACCTGTTTTCCTTTTTTTCCTTTCCCTTCACAACTGCAGATCAGGTTCTGGTTTTCAGTATGGAATTAAAAATATAGTTGTTTAAATATTGTGTTAAATACTAAAAGCAGCACCAAAAAATGAGGAAAAGCCTTTAAAATGTAATTAATTGTACCTAGCAGTGAACTCCTAAGAGCTGCTCAGCTCTTGTCATGAGTCTTTAATTACAGAAGTTAAAAGATTGGTACTTGTGATTTTCCAGATGATTGAAGGCATTCAGAGCTTTTCAAGTCCATGCCACTTCTCAGCTCCCCTCCCACCTCTATTTGTTCATTCTCCTTTGGTCGCCTCAGTGTGTGAGTCAGGGAGAGATGAAAAGAAATAATTATCAAAGCAGAAGAACACAGAATGAACGAATTAGGTATTTTTAAAAAATATTGTCAGGATTTGAGCTATACTTAGCATTCCTTTAGCTTTCCAGAACAATGAAGGGTTGCATTATATTTTGAGTTAGCACATATGTGCAACTTACAGAAATGCTGAGAATATTCCTAAAAAGCATTTTTTGCTCCAGTTCAAAACGTGTAAAAGAAGGCTTTCAAACCAAATAGCATGAATTTTTTATGTTTTGGGATCTTTACTCCTTCTTTCGTTTCTTCACCTTTTTAAACTTGTGTTAATAGACTGTCTACCAAGATTTGGATTTATTAAAAACAGTGTTTCATGGTAATAATTTAGTTTTTTCTCCCTCCTTTGTCCATCCTTTGCCCCCCCTTGTGATGATAGTCTGGTTTCTTTGAATGTTTGAGAAAGAGCTGAAGGTTTGAGAGAGAGGCCTTTGAACACTCACTGGGGAGGATATGGGAGAATTGGATTAAATTTTCTCCTTTAATTGGTTTAAGGAAGATTTAAATAGACATTTCTCATGTCTGAAGGTCCCAGCTTTGAGGCGGGCAGCAGATGTGAGCTGGGTGTGCTCTGCCTTTCTTGGTGTGCTCAGCCATCAGGCATTAAAGATTGTGAGGGTTGTTTGACCAGAAAAAGCCCATCTGAACATGAGTCCGAATCCTTGTTAGGACCTTGCCTGGAAAAGGAAATTTTTGGAAAATTTGGCACTAGTTCCAACTCATAGTGCTGCTTGTGTTGTGTTAGTCCATGACAGCTCACTCATTTTCCTCCCTGCATCCCTACTTTTGAAGTGTTAGATATAAACACCGTGTTGGTTCTTGCTGGGCTGTGTCTCCTTACATTGTTAGTGGGCAACTTCTTTTTTCCACTGGGCTGCTCCTGTGCCTTTGCTCAGTATCCAGGTGTACAGTTTTCACATCTGTACAACAGAATCCCAGAACCATTTAGACTGGAAAAAAGGCCTCCAAGGTCAGCAAGTCCAGCCTGAGACTGGTCCCCACCTTGTCACCCAGCCCAGTGCTGAGTGCCATGTCCAGTCATTCTGTGAACAGCTCCAGGGACTCCACCACCTTCCTGGGCAGCTCCTTGCAATGCCTGACCATCCTTGCTGTGAAGAAATTCTTCCTGATGTCCAAACCAAACCTCCTCTGGCTGGGTTAAGGCCATTTCCTCTTCTCCTGTCACTTGTTCCCTGGAAGCAGAGCCTGAACCCCACCCGGCCACAACCTCCTGTCAGGGAACTGTGGAGAGCAAATGTCCCAACTGAGCCTCTTTTTCTCCAGGTTAAACAACCCCTGCTCACCCAGCTGTTCTTCTTAGCACTTTTTTTTTTTGTGGGTTTGTGGCTTTTTTCTTCTCAATTTCTATCAACAGTTCAGTGTTGAAGATGCCTTCAGTGCTGGACACCTTTTATCCAGGGCCAGTAACACTCACCTGTCTAACTCAGAATATAGATTTATCTAAGGTAAAAAAGCTTGCTTACAAAACTGATGATAAGTAAAACTGAAAGTTTTTAATATCAATCATTATGAACTAATAAAAGAATTTAATAACCTTCCATTGCTTTTTGGCAAATATTACTATTTACTGGCAGATATTAACTCTGAAAGTGATGATAAAAAAAGGTGCTTTTGTTGTTTGTTTTCTCAAGGGATGTATAAAAATGATACCACATAAGTAATACTAAAATGACACCATGTCAATTTGTATTTGCACTTCTACAAATTGTACTTCTACCACATAATAGCAAATCTTTTAATGACCACTCATCTCTGCTACTGAAGTGCTAAATCATTTCAGTGTATCCTTCGGTTTTCTTCTGTAATTTGTGTGTGTTCAACTGACAAGTTTAACCTCAAGTTGTGTCTGGAAGTTGCTGTTTTCCAATTGATTGGTGTATAAATATCCTATGGTACTTTCTGCACAAATACATTAAGGTTTATTTAGGATAGACCTGTATAAGTAGAGAAGAATAAAATCTGTGTTAAGTTAATGTAATTACGGAATCAGTGGTAGGGTTTAAAAATAGCTTGTCTCAGTTGGCGTTTGATAAAGGTAATTAAAACATGAAGAATAATGATAAAACCTTTTTCTGCTGCTCTCCTGTAGTGCTTCAGGCTTAGTATTTTACAAGCAAAACACTGGTTTCTGGCCTGGAAACCTCACTGTGATGGAAACTTCCTGTCTGATGCAAAAAGGGAAAAAAAAATGTTAATCTCCTCTAAATACAGACATTATCAAAGAAGTATGTGATTTCCAAAGGTATTGGTTTGTGAGCTTGGTGTGTTTAATCCATTCCTGGCAGTGCTGCAGTTTTGGAAGGCCTAGTGTCCAGAGGGTGCTCATAAAATGGAACCTCTTAGTAACTGCTCAGGCTTTAAATGGTAGTGGAAATACACAGGAAGGAAAAGGGAAAGGGGGAAGGGAAGGGAAGGGAAGGGAA
>JANPWX010000118.1:1468173-1592442 GCA_024734555.1 Trochalopteron elliotii | reverse complement strand
TAGCCTGGCACAGCAAGAAGCTGTGTAATCATGCAATGTGATTATTGATCTCTTCCCTTCATGCTGCTCAGTGCTGAAATGCCCTGAATACAAATGGGGGCTTTTAGTGGATTCCAGCTATTTGAAAGAAAAGTTTTGAATATACAGTCACTTCTGAACCACTCACATGGCCACCCTGTGAGAACAATACCTGCAGCCATGAGAGAAAGGGGGAAGGGAAGGGAAGGGAAGGGAAGGGAAGGGAAGGGAAGTCCTACTTGTGTACAAAAACGTGATGACAGACTGGTAAGGAGGTGAGGCAAACACAGTTATCCAATGACAGGACAAAAGGCAGCACTCAGAGACTGAAATACAGGATATTCTATTTAATGCACTGAAAACTTGGTACTGAGAGAATTGTGAAATAAGGGAACAGGCAGCTGAATCTCCATCCCTGGAGATACTCAAACCCTGACTGGATGTGGTCCTGAGCAGCACTGCTGTGAGCAGAGCTTGGACTGGCCAGTCTTCAGAGGTCCCTCCCAACCTTAACACCTCTGTGATTCTGTTCTAGTCAAAGAATTCTAAAATTGCAGACAAATTTTACTGTTTACTTCTGTACTGATAAGAGAGTTTTTTTAGCTAGTTGACTATACCTCCAGTTTTCTATGACTTACTATTTCTCGCTGCATAGAAAAAAATTCATCTGTGCTTGTTTTGCTTATTCAGGCAGGTGAATTTATCTTTTCAGGGATGAGATGAAAGTTAAACAAAGGATTCATTTTATCCAATTTGGCAGTCTGAACATATAATTGAAACAAAATTGTTGATAGACTCACTTATGAGAAACTTCAATTCTGCTGGCTGCCTAGAGAACAGTCATGTTCCTGTTTCACTGGCTCCACTGCTGGGGCGAATTCCCATGTGAGGCAAAAATGGATATTTAAAGTGCCAGGAGCGCTCAAGTTAACAGTACGTGGGTTAGAGTACATTAGAGATTACCTTGTCAGAAAGATTACCTTCTGAAAAATACATGTGAATGTTTGTTATCTCCTGCTGACTTGCTCTGTAGGTACAAAAGTGACTTCTTTAGGTACCTCACTACTGACAAATCTTTGTGGGCGGGCAGGCGTGGTGTACGCTCACTCAGAGGAAGTGGGAAAGCTTTGGAAGATCCTGGCTGCTATCAGGGAAAAAAATACTGATCCCTGGCTGTCATCCTTCTGAACCAGTGCCTCTGGTTCTGAACCAGTGCCTCTGGTGAGGCCCTGGCACAGGATGCCCAGAGAAGCTGTGGCTGCTGCATCCCTGGAAGTGCTCAAGGCGAGGCTGGATGGGGCTTGGAACACCTTGGTCTAGTGAAGGGTGTCCCTGCCCATTGCAGGGGGTTGGATAAAGATGATCTTCAGGATCCCTTCCAACCCAAACCATTCTGTGACTCTACAAACTAGAGAGCTGAGCTGGAACATGTTCTCAGCCCACACAGCAGGTGACTTTCGTTAGTTAGTCAAGTTAGTAGCATGATTCCCAAGTTTACCAATTTCATTTACCAGTCTCTTCTCTACTCCAAGTGTTCTTGAAGAACTACAGTCTTTACAGCAGAGGTCTTAAATATATGCAGAGACAGGACAAGCTTCTTTGTGTGCCTGCAGGGTCCATCCAGGAGGCACAGCCAAGGATGGGGAAGGGCTGTCTAGAGGACACGCAGTTAGGCCTTTCCCTGGGAGCAGTTGGCTGTCACTAAATCAAGGCAGCTACAGCTGGGTCTAGGAAAACCTGACAGACCTCTGAATCTGCTCTGGATAACGTGCTGCTGCCCTGGCTTCCCAGTGTACTTGTGTAGAGGACATCTCAGAGGAAAACAGCCCGGGATAAATGAGATTTTGTTATTCTGACATCTCCTTCATGAAGGTGAATGGCAGTTGTGTTAGTGTGACCGTGCTCACAGAGCTGGTGGTGTGAGCAGGGCGTGTGCTGGCAATTCACTGGCCTTACCTGGCATTCAAATCTGAGCACAGACAGGTCTGGAACTCCAACTCCCATTCTGCACCTGTTAGAGTTCATAGGCAGAGGAAATAAGTATTTTCTTTAGAATTTGACAGACCCCCAAAAGCTGGGAGACTGCAGGCAAAACTGAGCTTAAAATGCATCATCATAAAATGATGCCATTAGCATGATCTTCAGGAAAACATTAGGAACTATTGCTTGATTTGGTGACAGAACAGTATAAGAGTAGGTTTGAGCTCTGCTGGAGACATTTATGTAGAGTCTATAAAGTTGATCATTTATTTAATACTGCTATGATAAACAAAAGGTTATCACTTGATGTTATTTTTTTCTAACTGAAAAGGCTTTGGGCAGTTGTGGTTTATGTCAGACCAGTTTTTGTATCAAAACGATAGAAAATTAAAATTTCCTGTACTAAGAAAATACCAGTGTACCAATACAAATAAGCCACGTCCAAATTGCAGCAAAAAAGTGCTTGGCTTAAATGTCTTGGAGATTCTATAAGTATAGAACGTAGAGAATCAGAGAAGGATGTTTCCCTCTTGATAGGCTGCAGTTGGTTTGCACTTTGGCCTTCCCTTTGTCCGCCTAAACCAGGCAGTCCTGGCCTTTTCTTGTGTCACAGGCTTCAGCCTTAAGCCATCCTGGTGGATCTCTGCTGCTCCCTCTCCACTTTGTAGTTGCAAGAGATGAAACTGATGGACCTGACCCAGGGCATGCAGTGTTCCCAGGTGCTGAGTACAGAATTACCCATGGTCTGCAGTATGGGATGAACTGAGAGCAAGCAGAGAAACAAGAAATCCATGTTTAAAGCATCAAGAATATTGGGGAAGCCAATGTACTCAGGACCACACCATTCTAAAAAATTAAACAATGTGTGCTTTTTCTGAATCAATTCATTGCAACTCTACAAGGATAGATACAGAAATATAAGAAACACATTGCTGAATTTTATATAATTTCTGAATGATTATGTCAAAATCTTTATGTAGCTATCACTTTTATTTAGCTATCACTTTTATTTATTTGCGTGGCCATAGCATAGCAGTAGCAGTTCTGCCTCTGGCCACAGTGAGAGCAGAATCAAGCCCCAAAGTATTTAATCAGGGGGAAAAAAGAGATCAACTGTCATAGAACCATGGAATGGTTTGGGTTGGAAAGGATCTTGAAACTCATCTGGTTCCAACCCCTTGCCATGGGCAGGGACATCTTCCACTGTCTGTCCAACATGGCCTTGAATGCCTCCAATACAATGGTTTTTCTCCCCAAATTAGCAATCTTATTTGGCAGTGCCAGACAGTAATTTTGTAGTCAACTTGGGTGCAGTGTATTTCACCAGTGAAATCAGGTGTTTCTCAGCCATGGTGGCCATGTGTGCTCACAGGGGTCCCATTTTCCCCTGGGATAGGCATTACATGAAAGATGTCAAACCACAGACATGCCAACAGCAGGAGGGTTGCTTCTGAAATTCCCAGCTGTCTGGATTACTGTGGGAGGGAAAAGATGCTTTCCTGTCCTCTTTTGTCCTGCAGCAGTAGTAACAGGGTCTGCCCCAGTGTCTGTGCTGCTGTGGGGATGGTGGACAGAGCAAAAGGGCAGGAGAGGGCAAACCCCGTCTCTCAACTTGCTCCAGTTTCTTGGTGCTGACTCACTCAGAATATTAGATTTGTCTCCCCAGCTGGACTATTTTTGGCTACTGCAGTTGATATTTGAGGTTTATTTTTACCTGTTACTTATTTCTGTGAAACTGAAAGCAAGGATGGTGTCGTTGTGAGGAACCGTGGCTGAACTCTGCAATAAGAGAAGCGCCTGCACACACAGCACACAGTATTACTAATTGTACTTGTACAGATTTCTCTTAGCATTCCTCCTGTTTCTTTACAGTAATGACTACCAAAGCAGCAGTTAATTACAGTGATCCCATTTTTGCTCCTCTCCTCACTCATTATCTGTGCCTGGCAAAAAGCTCTGGCCATCCTCTGGCAGCGCTGGCGGCGCAGGGACAGTGTGACACAGGGTGGCAGATGGCAGCAGCACTATTTATAGCTCCAGCCGGGCTGCCCAAGGTGAGTGCTGCCCAAAGAGTCTGGCAGGGTTGTTTTTAGCTATTAGAGCACCAGGAAGGCAATTTCAGATGAGGGGGGGAAAAGAAAAAGAACTCGGGATTTGCATTCCTCAGAAGTTACCCTGGAAACGCCCAAGGCTGGGTTAATATCGATTTCTGTGTTTTCTATCCAATGGAAGCTATTTTTTCCTCATCATCTCTGCCCTGTCTCCACTGGTTGCCCCGAAATTGTTCCAAATCCAGCCTGCCTCCAGCTTTGTAGCCTTGGTCCTGGCTGAGCTGGAAGAATTTATTGTGCTGTGGAAGTTGTGCTGCTATGGCAACTCAGGCACACGGAATTTTAATTGCAAGGCACAGTATATATTTATGAAGATAATTAATGAAAATGCTAATGGGCTGGTTTTATTACATTAGCAGTATCTTTTGTAAGGTGCTTTTCATTCATTTGCACAACAGTTAAGGGAGGCAGGGAGGGTTAAAATCACTAATTTTACTTTTTCCATCATGAAGTTTGGGGGTTTGTTTGTTTTATTTTTTATTTAATATCAGATCAGATGAAACATGGGCTTTTTTCAGTGTTTAACCTATGTGTGTATGGTTGATTTGTGGTTTGATGGCACATTTATAAAAAGCTGTAAGAAATACTTCATAGAATCATTCCATGCCAAAGCAGTAGGACTTGTGCAGCTGGATGCCTGCAGTCCTGCAGATCCAGGTGCCTGGCTGATAAAATCCTGTGAGGAGGAAGAATAAAGGAGAGATGACCTGAAGTTTTGTATTATCCAAGGAAACCTCCCTTACATTCCAGCTCCTCCTGCCTTTCCAGTGCTGTGCAGGTGTTTGCCAGGTGCCAAACTGGGTGCTGGTGCTGTTGTGCCAGAGCCTCCTGTGCTTCCCTCAGTGCCTGGAGCAGCACAGCCATGTTTGCATGGAATAATGTGGAACTGCAGACACAGGCTTGTCGATAGCTCAAAATGGAAGCATAATGCACTGGGCCTCATCTGTGCTGGAGGTGAATTTTCTTGCTTCATCTTATTGACAATTAAAAGCCCGTTGTATTGTTTTGTTATTGATTTTTTTTTTAACTGTAAGCCATGCACTAATTCTGTCTTTTTTTGGGTAATATTATTTGTTAGAAAATACTCTAGATATTCTGGGTTTTTATTTTGAAAAAAATTAAAGACAACCCGATAAGAATATAGATTTTTTTCATTTTGAATTGTATGCAGCACTGACATAGTGATCTAGATGGGGTACATCAGTTTAATTATTCTGGGTTTTCCTCGTTTCTCTCCGACCCTCAAGTATGAAGATTTTAATTCTGTAGCTGCCAGCAAAGTGAAATGTCATCTAAGTCATTACCATAACTTTTCCTGTGTATGTGCATTATATGAATTGAAATGCTAATGAGGGTAAAAGTGTGTTGCCTTGTAAAGTTTCTTCTAAAAATAAAAAAAAATGAACAGGATTTCTTCTTTTAAAGATGAATTGTGTGGTATGAATTGATCTTTATATTGGGACAGGAAAGTTAACTGCAATTCAGTTATATCTCTATATTTCATCATTTTCTACAAACTTTCTGAGGTGTTCACAAAATAGTACCTCTGCTATAATAAGCTGTGCATTTATTGTGCAGTCTAAATGATTTTAGCGCTGTGTGATAGCTTTAAAATGGATGGGAAAACAAAAATACATTCTGCTCATTAAAGAGTTGTGTATCAAGTTCAACTTCATTAGTTTTGATTAGGACTGAGTCGGTGCCATCTGTGCTGTCAGCATTGTTTCACCAAAAAGATGAGAGATTGGAAATCCAATTCTCTGCTTGCTGTATTGCCTTCTTGCTTGGTGTGGTTTTGTACAAAATTAACTTGGCTGGACTCCATTTCTTTGTGGCTGAGGTTTTTATTTTTGGCTTTAGTTACCTGGCAGAGGAGTCTTTGGCCAAGTTTTGATCCTCTGTGCCTGACTGGTTACCATGTAATTTTTTTTTTTTTTTTAAAGCTTCAATTGTGTTGGCTTCAATGCATTTTCAAGATTAAGAAATACCACAGTATGTTACTGCTGCATTTAGAAATACATTGGAAATATGGTCTGTGATAATTCTGAAATACATTAAAAACTAGTTAAGGGAGGAAAATAAAATAGAATTGGCTGCTAGAGATGCAGATAACTTTCCTGACTAGAGAGCTAACTAGTATTGTGGGGAGCACTGCAGGAAGGTAGGAGGCAATGAAAGCTCCAAGAGATTTTAATGAGCTCCCAATCAAGCAAACCCTGTCTCTTTGTTGATAACAGATGTCCATTCCTACACTGCTTCAGCAGACAGACTTCTTCACAGAGATACACATACAGATATGTACACATATTTAAATGGCAGAAGCAAGCACAGCAGGTGCACAGGTGATCTGGGAGATTCTGTGTCCCAGCTGCTGATGAATCCTGCCAGCTCCTGCCTCAGCTCTTGTTCAGGGAAGCAGGTTCTTTCCAGTACTTCCAGTTGCAGAGGATCTTTAAACTTTTTCCTCCATGAAATACGAAGTGGCCCAGAGCTGCTGCTTTTGGTGAAGATGGGAGGGAGTTCCTTGAGAGCTGCAGCTGCTGTAAATTGGGTTGGCTGCAGTCCTGCCCCTGGCCTGCCCTGCTGACCATTCCCACCTCCTCTGCTTTGCCACTGCCACTGGGAGCAGTGAGGGAAGAGCCATCAGGGAGCTGACCTGGATGGAAATTAATGATATATTTTCCTCTGGGGTAGCTGTGGCCTAGATTAGCTGAGTGTGTGATCAGGTAAGTGCTGGTGCTGCCTTGGGGAATGTGTGGGAGGGGCAGCACAAGCCGTGGTCACTGCAGTTGCCATGTACACCGCTGGGATACAGGATTTCAGCAGGGGATGGCTGATCGAGGCAGAGGTTAATTTTCCCTTTGACTCCAAGTGATGCTCAGTGTGTTTAATCCCCTTGATTTCCAATAGGATTATCGTTTCTTTTTAGGGTTAAATTGCCATCATTTGGCCTCACAGAATTAGTTCTGAAGTGTAAAACACAATTCTGTAAGCTGTTAACTTTAGTTTTTGTGAGTGGCTATGCAGGTTGAAGCTGCACACTTTTCCAGAATGCCAGTTTTATCCTTAGAAATTAAAAGATTACTTTCATGTTACAGACACTCCTTGAGGTCTTGAAAAATTCCAGAAAAAGTAACAACAGAGCCCTGGCAGTATCTTCAGTGATTTCAGTCATTCCTTGGTGCTTCCTCTAAAAACCCCTAAACCCCTTAAAATGTGGTTTTTTAGACAACTCCTGGATACAATTTTATTTTGACTAGCTGGAATAAATCCCTCTCTTGGCCTTTTCCTTTCTGTGGATGTGTGGGAACCTCTGAGCAGCTTCATGTGTTCCCAGCACTCAGGCTGTAATTGCAGCACAGTAAGAGCTGCTCTTCTCCTCTCTCTGGGAGCCAGCTGGAAAATAAGAATTAAGCTTAACGAAGTGTGAAGAACTATTGGCCTACAAATTAACAGTTAAATACTTAAGAGTCTGGGCTGCTGGTTTGAGGGTTATTTTTTCTTGCAAACTTCCTAAAATACATTTGTTCTCTCAAAACTGTGCAACATTATTGGCTATTCCTAGGTTATCCACTGGAAAACAGGTGTGAAAAATACATTTGCTTTGCACCTGCAGTGATAGTAATGCACTTTGGTCTGTATTTAAGGTGTGTCCAGTGTACTTTGGATGTAATGTTTTTGTGTCAGTCATCACTTTCATATGATTTCATGAAGATAGAGACTTCTGCCAGCCCTAAACAGTTGGTTTGCTGCTTCACCCTGTGATGGTCAGTGTCAGTGATGTGTGATGATGTAGGATATCTTAACCCATGTTAGTGTAGTTTGTGAGCCTTTATTCCATATTTTTCTTCCTTATTCTTGCCCAGAGGCTTCCCAGCATCGTTTGGTTCTGCCTTGCAAGGGTCCTCCTATCAGTTATTGAGGAGGTCTGTTCTTGGAGCATTTGTTTGTTATGGATAATTTTAAAGACAAATAAAAGACCCCTCTGCAAATTGATTGTATTGCTCTTTTGCAGTATGGTATATTGCTTTCTTGGAACAGTGCACAGGGAGAAACAATCCAAAGCAAAAGCCATTTTGTTTGAAGTTTTATGCATTATCTGTATTTTTTTTTCTGTGAAGCTACAATATGTGACATATTTTGGATGATGTAAGAATTACAAGAATTATGTGATTTGCAGATGGAATAACAAATGCTTTTAAGTTAGTAATTTAGCTATCAGTATTTTGGTTGTATGTGTTAAAGGACATACAAGCAAAAAATCAGATGGATTGTTTAATTATATGATGGGCCCAAGAATTAGAGACAGTCAGTGCTGTGAGTTTTAATTCTTCATAGCCCAGCCTGAAATGTGCTTCATGGAGGAAGGGTTTCTGCCTAGGTCAGCTGGAAATAGGCAGAGTCAATGTCTCCTGGATATGGGAAAACTGCACTTTTTGTGTGGGTTAGCAGAGGAAAGGTGGAGGCTCTACCTGCTCTGTACTGAGTGTTAAGTCATCTTTCAGGTGAAATCACAAATTCTTATCTTTCTCCCCACCACTTAGATTTGTAATGAGCTCTTTAAACACCAGAGTATATGAAGTAATATAAGGCAACTTAAAAATTACAATCATTGTATTTTAGAGATGATAAACCCCTGGAATTTTAAACCTGGAACATTACCTCCCCCACTTTCTTCTTTTTCTTTTTTTTTTTTTGATTTTCTTATCACTTTAATATCCCATTTTTTGCTGTGTAACTGACATTGCTGCTCAGATGGGGCAGAACTTTTAAGTCATTTTTCTACCACTTGCTTTGAAACAGCAAGTTTAGCTTCAGGAAAACTATAGAGATCATTTTAAAATCTGTCTTGAGACTGAACTTGTATATTTTGTCTTTTTTCCTATCACACAAAGCAAAGCTGAACTAAAAATAACAGGCTACGAACTTTAATATTGTTAACTGCTGATTGAGCCACTGTGGCACTGCATTGGGAGATTTATTGGGGTTAAAAAAACTTAGCTAAAAGCATTTCCAATTACAAAACTAGAATTATCTGTTAAATTATTAGCTCCCTACCTTACACTGAGACATACATAGTAATTTATTAATTTAAATTTTCATTATGAATAGGATGTGCTAGTTCTGTGTTGGATTTGTAAGAAATAGCACATCAAGTCAAATACTTTTGGAATCTCTGGGGAAACAATGTTTTCTGATTAAAAGAAAACTTGGGTAAATGGGCACTGTCATGTAGGAGAGCAGAAGGCTGAGACACTCCAGGTGTTTCCTGGACACACATTTTTGGGTTTTCCTGTAAATAGAAACCTGTGTTTATGCTGACTGATTCCTTGCAGAAAAAGCTGCAGGTACTTTATGGAAAACTTCGTACCATTTTGTGTTTAGACTCGGATCTGGTTTTATCTAGTTCTGATGTTTTCCATATTTTATATTCTATCTCAGTAAGACATTTATATAATAGGACATTAATCTTTTCCCTCTGCTTAATCTCTCTGTGAAAAGCTGTAACCTACTTTCTGTAACAGTAAATTTATTTTTCTTTTTTGGTCTTGAGAAGGTGAAACTGCTGTTGAGCCTCAATACTGCTGATGCCCTGATCAACATTTGTTCTGTCTGTTCCTGAAAAAACCAGACTCATTATCTTAATAAAGTAATTTAGATGGATCCTTAGACAAGACACACCTGCCTTTTGGATCATACTTAAAAACCAAAAGTTTGTGGACGTTCACAATGCCAAAATGCACATTAAAGATGTTTGCCATAATGCTGTCCTGTAGTAATCAGCATATCCAAAAAGAAAGATGCTCATTTTGTCGAATTTTTTTCCTAAGCAGGGTTGTGTTTGTGACCACTGAGTTGGTAGAAATGTCCTTCTGCCTGTGCTCTGTGCTTGTTTGGGCTGTGTGCCCTCAGAGAGTTTGCTGTGGTTTGGAGGCCTCTGTGCTCTGCTGGAGGTATCACACAGGAATTGGAAGATGGGAGGAATGAGTGGAAGTGCATTGTGGCTTTGAAGTTTTAGAATAAAATGAAATCAAGTGATTTGGTTGGAAGGGACATACAACAATCTCCCAGTCCAGCAAAATACTCCAGGGCTGCCCAAAAGTTCAGGCATGTTATCAAGGGTGTTGTTCAAATGCTCTTTATACCCTGACAAGCATTGGATACATCTGTGTGAGGCAGCAAAATGAGATGCCAGTCACCACAATGGGTTCAGCAGCTTTATCATCCTTCTGCTCCAAAGATCAGCTTTTATTACAAGGATCTAATGGGATAGCTGTGTTGCAGTCCTTATGAAGACTTATTATAATTTTTGTGCGTTTTGATTTTTTTTTCATTGTTTCTTACACATGAACTAAAGTTTCAGCAATTTCCAGCAGCACATGCAGCCAGTATTAAATATGAGACCCCTTGAGTGAGGGGAGATTTCTTCCTCCATTGAACTAGTATATATAATACTCAAAAAGTAAAAGCCTTTTTACCTCTCTAGCTGTAATTAGATTTTATAAAGTTCTGTAGCGTGCATGGTGTGAAGCCAAAACTGATTTTTATGGATTTAAATGAAGATATTTGATTTATTCCTTTTATGAATCAATGGGAACTAAATACAGTCTGTCTGGTACTTCCTTCATCGCCCATCCTTTATCTTGTTTTATTTCTTCTTGGCCCTCTCCATTTCACCACCTCTTCTTGTCCTCATTTTTATCCCTTTCTTTTTAAATCTGTTTCCTTCTCTCCTACCTTAGATTTTTCTCTGTCCTGTATTTCAGTCCCTGCTTGGTGCTCCTTGCCCGCTGACTCCTTGGCACAGTGAGAGTCCAGCAGAACTTTGTTCCCCTTTGCTGTTGACCATAATCACATTTGTGAAGCACTTGAGGTGATTTGGGCACAGATTGGAGCCTCTCCTGCACTTCAGGCAAATATTCATAGCATACAGTAACAAAATTTCATGAGAAGTATTTTGTCTAGAAATCCAAAAGGGGAAAAAAAGAGGAGGAGGAAAAACACAATCAAGGTTTCACGAGTCACCAACTCAACCCCTCACTGTAACCTTGTCTCTGTGGCTCACCCTGATCTCTCTTGATCCATGAGGAGTCTTTTATGTTGGCAGTTTGGAGGAGGCCTCGGGAGGTTCAAGGTTCTTTCCAGCCAGCCCTGCTGAGCCATGCAGGAGGTTCCCTTTGTGCCCTTCCAGTGTCCTGTCATTCCTGATAGCAGGATGCACTTTTTGTTACTGCTCCTGCCTTCTGCCAGTCACATCTTGGATGTTCCTGGAGATGAAAAGGGTATGGTGATGTGGAAGTTGCTAAGTCAGTTTAATTTCCTGGAGATTTTTTCCATGTGAGTTTTGGAGGACTTTGCAGCACAGCCTGGTGCATGAGATTTAATTGGTGGTGGATACAACCTTGTTTAACAAATGGGGAAGGGGAATTCTTTCTGCTAAATGTAATGACCTAGAAATACAATAAACAAAAGACCCAAATCATAAAATTGCATTTAATTGATGGTGACCCTTGAAAAGTATAGTAGAAAAATACACTTCAGTCCAGCTGTGGGGCTTTTCTTGGGTGGTAAACTTAATAAGCAGAGTAAAGTAAATTTAGCTTTACTTAGTCCATGGTTGCTGGCTTTTACTGTAGCCTTTAACATCCTGAGTTACATAAATGAGCCATGTTACAACTGCAAATGCATGGAAGGTTCTTCTGTAGAATTAAAACCAAGTGCTTGTCTCATTGTATTTTTTCAGAAGTATCAGGGATTAGTGTTTCTTTGTGGTTTGTTTTCATTTTATAGTTACAACTTTGCTTTACTCTTCCTTGCCTGGAAGGGTTTATACTGAAATGAGTTAATTGCCTTTTACAAAGATGAAAGCAGTTGGTGTTAAATGTTTCATGGTTATTCTTTGTTTCTTCTGGGATGGGAAATCATTGATTTTCCCTTTTGATTGCTCATTGGCAGAAATGTCAGAGGCGCCAAGGAGACAGTGTTGGTTCACTCTGAATTAACGTATTTAAACAGATTCACTTTTTTTTTTGTCATTGAGAGAGTTTGCACAGACATCAACAGAAATTTTGTTCATGTCTTATTTTGAAAATCAAGGAAATCATAAGAATTATTGTGAAGTAACAAGATTATGTGTAAATCAAGATAACCTCCCCATTATAGTCAGAATAATTGGAATAACTAAACTTAATAATTAAATAAGAGATGGACATAGGGTTCCTTGATTTCTGACAAGCAGATAGAACTGCTGCAGTATCCCTAAAATCTAGTTTTTCCTATACACTGCCTGTATGAAGTGCTTGAGAAATGTTCAAATACACTAAAAAGCAGTATATGGAAGACTGGTAACATTTGAAATTTAAGTTTGGATTAATTCTGTGTACTGTGCTCTCCTTTCACTGTCTGGTCTTCGTGGTTATGACCCATATGTGACCAGATAAATGCTGTCTGATGTCAGTGCTGCATTGATCTGAATCTGAGGCAGTCGAAAGTGAATTCCAGTTTTCCAACAATGGGAATAAACTGGATCAATATTAAAAAAAGCAAAAATAGAAGTTTTTGTGGTGATTCACATATTGCCCCCACAGGTCCCAATTACATGCAGAGGTCTCCAGCATGGCTCTTCCTTTGTCCTGTGTGGTGCTGTTCTCTCTCTGCTGGGAAGAGTAGGAATTTGGAGAACCTGGATCCAGAAATCTCTGTAGCCTGAACGTGCTGGTGTGCTGGGAGTTTGAGACACAGAATGAGCTGGTGGGCATGGCAGGCAGTTTGTATCACCCTGAGAAGCTCCAGGAGTCTGGCAAGGGCCAGGGAGGAGGTGAAGGTACTGGAACATCTCTGCTGTGAGGAAAGCTGGGACTGTTCAGCCTGGAGCAGAGAAGGCTCGAGGGGATCTGATGTGTGTAAATACCTGGAGGGAGGTTGTAAGGAAGCCACAGCCAGGCTCTCCTCAGTGGTGCCCAGCGAGAGGCACAGGGGCAGTGAGCACACAGGAGAGCATCAGGACACAGAGAGAAACTCCTTTGCTGTGGGGGTGAGCAAGGACAGCTTGCCCAGGGGGATTGTGGAGTCTTCACCATTAGAGACATTCAAAAGCTGCTTGGATATGGTCCAGGGCAACTGATGCCTTCAGTTTTAGCTTTCATGTTTTTCAGATTCTGTGCTGCCCAGGGGTGCAGTTCTGAGCCTCATATTAAGTGCTGGTGAGCTCTCCTCATAAAGTGGGGAGACAAAACAAATCCTTTCTCTGCTGAAGACCAAGGACAACCTTCAGTCCCAGCAGCATACACAACAGTGGGCTGGAGGGGGGAACAAGAAGGATGGGACCTCACAGTCTGGAGCTGTAATTGGACAATTAAACCCCAATATGCAAATGGACCAAAAACTTATAAAAATGTGAGACCTCGTGACTGGTCAGCCGTTTTGTGACCATTTTGGGTCCACCTTGGGTGTAGCCCTGGTCAGGCTCCTGTCCTGCCCAAGGTGTATCCTGGAGGTCTTTCAATAAATCCCTACTTTATTCTCTAGCTCTGCCCAGTCTCTGTTCCAGGTCAGCCTTCCCAAGGCATCACAACAAGCCCTGCCAGACAGCTTGGACCAGATGACCTCCAGAAGTCCTTTCCCAGTCACAGATTTGTAATTCTTGTCCTTCCAGTGTTTTTCTCCATTAGTTCATCTAAATTTGTATTAAAGACTTCCAACAATAAGCTCTGATACTGACAACTCGCTGTAAGCCTAAGCAGCATCTGCCTAAACCTTCTTTTAGCTGTACGTAGTGTTCCTGTGTGCTGCATTCCCTCTCCTTGAAACTAGGAGAAGGCTTGAGAGAAGGGTTAAGGACCATCTATAGTCTCCTTGTATCAGCATCTTTAAATTGCTCCTGCCCGTGCTCCATCCTGCAGCCAGCTGCAGAGAGGCCTGGCAGTACACAGGGCCTGCTGCAGCAGCTCAGCAGACACCTGAATGGGTGCAGGTTCAGCAGCTGTCTTCAGCTGCTCATACACTGGGAAGGACTCAGCTCGAAATTGTAGCTGAATAGGGCTTTTTAAAGTGAATTTGCATAGAAAGCAGGAATAAAATAGAATGAAGTTATGGGTGCTGATAGCTGGCCTTATCTAGCTTTTTCTTTTAGTGCAGTGTTAAGGCACCTTCATAATTAATTCCACATTCTGGCTGAGGCAGGCACAAAACCTCTGTGCTTGTGTTTTTCTCCTTTTCCCTGTCTGCCTGGCTTTCATCTTCTGCTGTGCAGTTTCCTCAGTCTGGAGTGGAGACTCACAGATCTTGTCAAAACATGATTTTGGTCTTTGATGCTCCCAAAGAGCCAGAGAGTCCTTGGTCTGGTGGGTTGATGTCAATGTTGAGTGATGCAAAGGGCTCTCAAGTCAGCAAACCCACCAGCTTTTGGCTTTCTTATAAGGAGAATTGAGAAGATTGCTCTAAAATGGCATCTTAATAGTCCTGGAAGATGAGTGGTTGAAAAAACTATGTCCTTCCAAATAATGAAGTTACTTTTGCAGCAAAGAAAAGGTGAAGGTGATGTTGTCACAGTAAGTATTGAAGTGAGGTGTCCAAGATATCAGGTGATTGCTGAATTACAGAGCTGTTGTCAGAGAGTGAGTCTGGGATGTAGCTGAGGTGGTGTGTAAATATTACAGCTTGCCCTGGGTCTTGCTTAATTGTTTCTGCCTGGATTATTGGAAGAACTCCATTGTTTAAGAAAATGAGGGACAGGAGTTTCCTTTTTGAAGAAACAGTCTGTGTAGTTTGACAACTACAAGCTTAAGGAGCTTTTAAAAGACAATATATTGGCAATTCTTTATCTGCACACTGCTGCAAGGCATTTCCTCCTTGTTAAAATCAGTGTCACTGAATTGGCTGAACTTGCAGCATTTTCTCCTTTCATTAACGTTTTGCTAGCAGCAAGCAATACCAGATGCCAGAGGTCAGGGTGTGCTAGCAGGATGTAGCTGTGGGTTTTATTGGAATTCTTTCTGGAGACCCAGTTTGTAAAGGACAAGTCAAGGAACTCCAGAAAACAAGACTTGAACTGGTTGCATTGATCATGTTGTCTTTTGGTGGCAAAAGTAGGCCTAATTTCAGAATTTGTAAAAATGTGTTGAAAGAAACCCTGACTAGACAGACATCTGCTTGGTCAGTAATGCTATAGGAAACTTACCTTCTAAGACACAGGGTTTTCTTCTTAAAGATTTGGGTTTTTAAAGAATTACTATATTTTAGGGGTTTTATACTTCTTGTAATGAAAACTTCTAGGCACTTGTGAAAAATCATAGTAAGTTTTGGAGCACCATCAATTGGGGTAGATAAGTAGGGGTGGAGGATTCAAAGACACCACTTTTTCCATTTCCTGTGAAGTTTCACGTGAATTTTCCACAGCCATCTGATACTGAGGGTGTTAAGTATTGCTTGTTAAAAACAAGCCTTAACTTTTCCACTTGCTTCTGGAGATTACTCTGAGTTGGTGCTAGTCAGAAATATTCGAATGTCAAATTGCAGACTGATTACAAGAACATGATGTTTTCCCATCTTTACAAATACATTTGTGGCTTTACCAGAGGAGACATAATCAGAAACCTAATCTAAAAATCAGCAAACCAGAAGGGACTTGGACAGAATTACTTGCTACATGGATGACTCTGTTGGTTACCTTTTTGTTGTTTGTCAGTTTTACAAACTGTCAGTAAGGTAGTGCCTATAGACATATCAGAGAAAAAGGTGAAATGGTCATGAATAAACTGGGTAATATGGCATTTACTTGGGCTAATCTGTCCTCATGTCCTCCAGAGAGCCAACCTTGTGGAGTGCTAGCCATTAAAAACCAGATCAAATGTCAGACAAAATCCATTGCTTGAACAATTGTCTCCAGCATTTAACCAGAGAATGAATGCTTAATATTATATCTGCTAAAGATCACATAACCCAAACAGAGCCCCTAACATGGTAAAACAGAAATGGAAATGCTGTGGGATCTACAAACAGATGTGCCAACTGTGCATTGTGTGGGGAAAAATGTACCCAAAGCCCATCAGGTGGTGTACAGAGCACCCCAGCTCCTGTGGGAGATCAGGGAGCTTCCAAGCTGAGTCCTTAGGAATAACTCTGAATTCATCACATTCCATGCCAGTAGTAAAACATCCAGCCTGGTACATTCAGAAGTTGACCTCTTGCCCAGTAGCACAAATAGTGTTTTTCTTCTGTTAACAATGTTCAGAGGATATGGCAGAGTAAGGAGAATAAATTATGTATCAGTAGCATAGGGGAGAGAGAGAGTGTGTGCAGAATGGGAGAAGGAGAAGGAAAACAAACCACAAAGATAGTAAAGGTCATGGATATCTTCTTTTTTTCAGAACAGCAGAGTTTATACAGAATTGTTTTGTGTCTGATCTAATTTTGTTGTGATTTTTTTAGAGAAAAATGTCATCTCCTCTGTTGCTGATTGATGGCTCAACTCTGCTAAGGGCTGAGCTGTTTCTTACCTCTGCGACTGCTACAGAATAAAATCCCAGAGTGGTTTGGGTTGGAAGAGACCTTAAAGACAATCTCTTTCCACCTCCCTGCCATGGGCAGGGACCCCTTCCACCAGCCCAGGTTGATCCAGCCTGGCCTTGGACACTTCCAGGGATGGTGCAAACACAGCTTCTCTGGGCACCCTGTGCCAGGGCCTCCCCACCCTCACAGGGAGGAATTTCTTCCCAATATCCCATCTAACCCTGCCCTGTGTCAGTGTGAAACCATTCCCCCTTGTCCTGCCACTTCAGTTCCTGACACAGAGTCCCTCCCCAGCTTCCCTGTATCCCCTTCAGATATTGGAATGTTCTGTGAGGTCTCCACACAACCTTCCCTTTGCCAGACTGAACAGCCACAACTTTCTCAGCCCTTCTCCATGGGGCAGAAGCTCTAGATCTCATGTCAACTTCGTGACATCCTCTGGACTTGCTTCAGGAGTTCCTTCTCCTTCTTAACTCAGTTGTCACAACACATCACTTTCTTTTTTAAAGCTGCCTACCAAATGGTTTTGACATAAATATTAGTATTCTCAGACTTCCTTTTCCAGTCTTTAAGAACTGGAATTGTCTTTCTCCATCACCCAGGTCTACCTTGTCCAGCATCTTGTAACTAAAACCTATCAGCAGCAGCTTGTGAGAGGGTTAAAAACCTGAGGCTGGACAGGTGGTCAATATGTCCTCATCATCATCCCTCTTCCTTAGTTTTAAGATTGATTCAGGTGTTGAGAGAAACTGCCAGGATGAGAGGAATGGCTTCAAGTTGGGCCAGGGCAGGTTTAGATTAGATATTAGGGAGGGTTTTTTTCACTGCAAGGGTGATTAGGCACTGGAGCAGACTGTCCTGGGCAGTGATGGAGTCACTATCCTTGAAAGCATTCAAGAAATCTGTGGATGTGGCACTTGAGGACATGATTTAGTGGTGAACACAGCAATGCTGGGTTGTCATTTGGACTTGATGATCCTTCTTAAAGGTCTCTTCCAATCTGAATGATTCTGTGAAATACTTTGACAACCTTCCAAAGTGAGCATCATTTCCCATTTCCTTGGCAGTCATGTGGGTGATATACGAGTTTCTAACAAGCTCCTGGCTAGTAATGCATGTAAAAGCAGCAGAGTCCCATCCCATTTTTGCTGGGATTTTGAACAATTAAAGAACTGTCTATTTAGGAATTACAGATGAATTGGCATACCTGGCCTAAAAAGAGACATGTTGTAGATTGTTTCTGAGGATCCTGTCTTGGCAATTCTCAAAATTTGACCACTACCAGCTCAAACACAGCTTCAGAAGAATGGGACATAATTTGATAAAAGATGTTTACTTCCTTTGGGCAGAGCTATATTAGTAATCCAAAATGATGAGAGAAGAGAGACTTTGATATTAAATTTAGCTCCAGGTGTGACCTGCCAGGGCTGCTCAGATACAAACTATTGATCTGGCCCTGTTCCTTCTGCTTGTGAAAAGCAGTTTTGTCCAAAGAGCAATAAATAAATAAATACAGCAGATAGTGAGCCAGAATTTGCAAAGTTCAGCTGAGCAGGGTATTTTTGAATTAACCTAAATACTATGTTGACTTTCAGTATATCAATATGTAACTGTTCAGAAAAGAGTAAAGAATAATCCTCTGTTTTTTTCTCAGTTTCTGTTTCTCTGTTAATTAGTGCTCTCTGAGTGTGTTAGGTGCACTCAGTTGAATAAAAGCTGATGCTGATTGAAAGAAAACCTATTTATAGACAGGAGCTGAATAACAAGGTACGTGTTGCAAAAATACTACAGAAGAACTGAGCATAAGCCAGACATTTCTTATTCAGTGTCTTCAAAAGGAAGAACTATTGATTTTTTTTCCCCAAATATTGATTAGTAGGGGACCTGGGATTTTCTTGGATCACACATTCTGCTTGGAGGGTTAGGATATGTATGGAAAATGAGGAGAGGAAAGGGGCTGATGATGTGTATAAGATGTGTTGGCACAATGTGCTGTCAGATTTCACTGAAAGCAGGAATTTGGTAGGACATCAGTAATAACAGGGAACAGAGCAACGTGCCAGGTTTGCAGATCTGTTCAAACCCAGGCTGACAGACCTCATCACTTTTGTGTGTTCTGTATTTTTTGCCTGTTTGTGATTGTGTTTTAGAGGGCTTAAAGTTCTTATTCATATTCCCGTGCGGGTGTGTGGGGAACTGCACAGGACCATAGGGGACTTAAGGGAACAAAATAAAAAATATGCCAAAAATCTGTTCCTCCAGCAAACACTTGGCTACTGCAACAATGTCATCATGTCAGTTACATGCAGCTGGCAAGTCAGTGTTTAAATTTATGGCTTTTGAAGACTAAGAGATGGTTTATTGAGGATACCTCCAGCTCCAGATACCAGCAGAAGACGTGTTTCACATCCTGGATAAACAAGTAGTGAATGTCTGTGTTGGCCTAGGAATTTTTACTTGCCATGCAACATGTAGAAGAATTTCAGTATCTAGTCCTTAAGAAGCATGACACACCAGATTTCCCAGGCATTGTAATTTTAGTTGTTGAACGACCATTTTGATATTTTTCCCCCCTTTTCTTACTTTCCTTGGTACTCTGGATCTAGGTTTTTTTTAACTAATGAGTAGATGAAGTGCAGGCAGGACAATGTGCTGCAAAATCAGCCTCCCCAGAGATGCAGACCTTTTAAATGGGCCAAGCAGATGAACTTGAACCAAGTCTCCAGCACAGAGAATCCCAGACTGGTTTGTGTTGGAATGGGCCTTCAATCTCATCTCCTTCCAACCCCCTGCCATGGGTGGTGATACCTTCCACTAGAAAATGCAAATCATATTTCTGTGTGTAAACACATGTGCTAAAACCCAAATTGAGTGAGTTTATGGTTAGAGATAAGCCTTTGGAAGGGAAGTACAGCATGAAAATTGCCTACTCATCTACATAATGGTATATTCTTGATCCCACGTGGTTCTTTTGGTTTGGGTTGTTTTCTCCCTGAGATCTCTGCCTGGTTGTGGACACAAGGAATAGTGTCCACAAGCATATCTAAGGAGCTGCTTTTTTTACTTTCCCCTTACTATTTTTGCTTTGTGTAACCCTGTGCCTTACTAGACAGCATTCAGATCAGGATTTGAGGCTGGAGTTATTATTCTCCTGTTTGGCATTTCTGCAGGACTCATCACTACAGCATTTCAGTGCTTCAGATGTTAATTGATTTTCATAACACCCCACTGAGATGGGGAATTATTATTAACCAGGGAAATGGAGCACAAGGAGATTGAGGTCAGAAGTGCTGCTCAGTTTGAATGCCAGGTTTGAGACACGTGTTACCTGGTTTATTATTTATTCAGTAGTCACATTAAACTCTTGAATTCCTCTAATTGCAGCTGTAATTCTGTATCTCTCCATATTGAGCCAGAAGTTGTGATGCAGGAAGTACAGTAAGGAAAACTCAGCCAAGCACTTTTGGCATTTTTTTCATTAGGGATGTGCCTGTTCTCATGAAAGTACTTTTGGGCAAAAATGGGGCAGGTATTTAGTCTCAACACAGTATTGAGATGTTACTCCCCAAGAAATTTTTCTTTCTTAATAAATTTTTCTGGCTGATACAATGCTTATTCTCTAGTTCTTGGAACAAAATAAGTCTCTTCTGCTCCCAAATTGTAATTCATCACCAGAGTGGCTCCACTTGTGACAGCAAATGAGTAGAGGTTCTTTTTGGAGTGTGTGTGAGATGTTCTTAATTAAAAAAAACAATTCCTGAAGTGCACACATAAAGATTGCCTTGTATTTCTTTATTGTGATTGCTTATGTACCCCTAATTTTCTTTTAACATTTAATAATATAAACAGTTTTCTGTTCTCTGCTTTATTTCTGTGTTGATCTGCCTTCTGGCATCATCTGCCCATATTCAGCAGCTCCTTGATAGCTGGAAATGGCAGGAGTGTCAAGGAGTCACCATTCCAGTACAGTTGCTCCACTGCAGAAATTCAGCTGTTCTGGAGGAGAGACAACTCAGGGCAGAGCTTGTTCAGTAACATGGCAGCTGTCATAGCATTGACATATGAAGATAATTCTTTTCCTTGGTAAAATATCTTCTCTGAGTTGGCAACAGTGAAATGAATTTTAGAAGTAAGGTCATTAGAACCTTGAATGGCTTGATACCCATCTCACCCTGGCTTTTTTTCTGATAAACTAACTAACCATGCCTTTGGAAGAATAAAAATTTGTCTGAAAACCTAAATGAAGGTGTCTTCAAATTCACATGCTTTGGAACTTGAGAACAGTGCTGTCTACAAACTCTGCTTGGAAAAAGACAGAAACTTAACTGAAGTATTTTTGATATATTTTAAGGAGTAGTTCTGTACTGATCTTCTCTCCAGACTAATCCCTTGGTTTTCTTCCTTTATGGGTTTATCGCATTTCAAAGAGAGATTGTCTTTGGAGTTAATTCTCCAGTCTTTGCATGTAAATCTTCTTTTGGTCCCATTTAATTATTTTCCTCTAGGTTTTTTAGAAGCATCTTTCATTAATAGGACTGAATGAAGATTGCTTCAGGTTCCTATTAACTCAGTAAGAGTTTGTGTGCATTTGGGTCTTTACACAAATATTTTTGGCCCTACCTTGGGCATTCTCCTTGTCAGCTCCTCTGTGCTCAGCACAGTGTCTCAGCTTGACTGGAAAACCTGGATGTGGAAGTTTTCCTGAAACTTTCCCTGGATCTTCTCAAGTTAGTGCAGAAAAATGTGTGTAACAGGTTTCTGTGACTTTGCTGGTAGATCTTAGATGCTGCTTCAGGCATTTTCTCACAATTTAACTGCATGGTCAGATGGATCTGGGAGGCAGACTGCAGTTATCCAGCCTCTCTGGTATTTGGAAGCCATGTAAATGAAAATAATCATTAAAGGAGTCTGATTAGAGAACTGCTTGTTTATAATTTTTTGTTATTAGTCTCTGTCCTTTTGCTTGTGATTTAGACAGTGTGATTAGTTTTGGTTGCTGATGGTTGCTTAGATGTCCTGAGAATAATCATGATAACACAGCAAAAGCATAAAAATGTGTTTATTTTCTCCAGTGGTGCCAGTTGGCATAATAAAAACATCACCTTTCTTTGTAACCTTTCCTTTCATAGCATATAAAAATATGCCTGGCATTTTAGAGGGCTGAAACACCTCTCCTGTGAGGAAAGGATGGATGAGATAGCCAGGGGTGTTCAGCCTGGAGAAGAGAAGGATCCAAGGAGAACTTAGAGCCCCTCCCAGTGCCTAGAGGGGCTCCAAAAGAGCTGAAAAGGCACTTTGGAAAAGGGCCTGGAGTGACAGGACACAGGGAATGGCTTCACACTGCCAGAGGGCAGGGTTAGATGGGACATTGGGAAGAAATTCTTTTCCTGTGAGGGTGGTGAGGCCCTGGCACAGGCTGCCCAGAGAAGCTGGGCAAGTGTCCAAGGTGTCCTGCATCTCTGGAAGTGTCCAAGGCCAGGTTGGATGGCATTTGGAGCAGTCTGGGCTAGTGGAAGGTGTCCCTGCCCATGGACAGGGGTGGAATTGGATGAGCTTTAGGGTCTGTCTGTTTCTCAAAACAAACTTCTGCTTCGTCTCCCCCTTCGCTTTCGGAACCAGTGCTGAAGCTTCAAAACTCAATTTCCAGCATAAACAGAACAGCCAGTTGGGGATCCAGGCACCATAAAGTCACCCTAGGACAGGTCCTTTCCAACCCAAACCATTCTGGGCTTCTATGACTTCAAAAAATACAGACCATATTGTTTTCTGGTGCTAGAGGTTTTAATGCCAAACAAAGAGAAGGCCACAGCTGAGATCACTGAACATTAGAATATTGTAATTGGATGAATTAATGATAGCCAAGATTCAGAGAAGCCATTAGGGAGACAACACAAAGTGGTGCTCAAGCTTCTTGCATCCATTTCCTTCACTGCCATTGAAAGGAATGGAGAAATGCAGCAGTGGGGCAGCCTCATGTACCCTGGAGTGATTCCTTGGAGTGAATTGGCTACAGATGGGTCCAAAAGGGAACTGGAGTTGGGAATTCCTGCAGAAGCTTTTTTATGGAGAATCCTGGTTAACAAGACACGATCTGAGACTTTAGAAGCTTCTCTGAAACAGTAATAGTTCTGTTTTCAAGATAAAAGTTATTTATAAGGGATTTATATTGCAAGTTACAAGAGAAGGTTTCGTTGGTTTTTCCTTTAGGATTACAAAGGTGATGGAGAAAAGCACCATTTGATATTTGCCAACCTAAAGGTACAGCTCACTGGAACCTGAAGATCATTAACTGTTGTAGTCCCAGCTCTGACATTTTGATACAGCTTCCTCATCCACACAGTGGTGTTCTTTAGGTCTGTTTGCAGTGATTACCATCTTTTTATAGAAATTCTTTATGAGTTTTTAATGAACACTTTTTGTGGTAGATTCATACATTTCAAATTAGTAGCTTTAAGCCTGCAAGACAGAGACAACCTAAATTTTTTGGTTTGGTTTGGTTTGGTTTTTGGTTTTTTACTGACAGAGCAATACAGTAAGTATTGCTGATGATATGATCTGTGGTAAAAATGCACCAACAATTAAACAATTGATAGTTTCCTCAGAGTTCTAAAGCTGAACCTTAAGCCTGCAGGACAGAAAACATGCCATACTGCTCTTGTTAAACTGTCAAACTATAACTGCATAAGAGACTGTAAAGATTTGCATTTTCTTCTCAAAGCATTTTTGGAGAAGTCATTAAAGCAGTTATCTAATGTATCTGTGTTAAGTACACATTGAATTTTTGATATAGTGTTAATGGGTTAACATGTCAGGACTTTTCTCCTTTTTTTTTTTTTTAGGATTCTTCTCAAGAGAGTGTCATCAAACGAGATATCCATCGTACCTATCCAGCACATGATTACTTTAAGGATACAGAAGGAGATGGTCAGGAATCTCTGTACAAAATCTGTAAGGTACAGTCAGTACTCTGAATTTTAAAGCGTGTTCCACATTTTGTGTGACTTTCTTTTGCCCTGCTAACCCTGCTCTGGTCCAAGTTGTTAATCAATAAGATTTTAAAGCTTTGTTTAGATTGCATGTGGTGTTTCTGCATTACCTTTTACAACCTTGCATTTGGTACCTCTCTTTTGGGTCCCTTCCAACCCAAACCATTCTGGAATTCTGTGATCTTTGATCAGAGACCTCTCTGTGTGTCCATCAAGTTGAGGGCTGCTCTTGCTGTGAAGCATTTTGTATTTACCTGGAGTTGAATGACCTCTATCACTCACCACTTTCTCTTGGTAGAACATGTTCTGCATAGCAGCTTTGCAGTCACATTTTAATTCCCTGCTCCAAACAGCTTTGTCTCATCAGCAGTCTTTGTTACTGTGCTATTTTTATGTGTTCTTTAAGGTTTGTGAATATTTGCAGCTCAGGCTTTCAGCAGGGTTCTGTGAGTGGGCTCACCTTCACTCTCTTCACTCTCTTATTCCTGCCTTTTGCTTTCTCTCCTTCAATCAATTATTTGAGTGCATGAGGGGATGTTCTATAGCAGCTCAGTTCCTTAAAATGCCTTTGGGTAGGGATCTTGTTGAAGGGTTTATAGAAATCCTGGTAATCTTAGTGACTCCCTCATTCTTTTATGTGCCTATTGGTTCAGAGAAGGATTTGAGAAGGATATTGCTTTCTGGTAGAACAGCCATAGCCAGTCTTCAACATGAAATTATTCATAAATTTACTGATTACACTGAAGGGTTTATACCTACTTGCCAGTATTGAGATCAGACACAGCTGCTGGGAAGATTTCCAGGCTGTATCTTTTCCTTCATCCTCTCATAGTCTTAAATGACTGTGGCTGTGGCAGATGTCTGGGTCTGACTGGACCTCGAGTTTATGATTAATAAACTGCTTTCTCCAGTGTGTGAGTTTTCAAGAAATATTGTTAAAGCCTAATTAATTTGCTTATAAACTTGTCATTCCATTGGGAATAAAAAGTAATAATCTGTGTGGAAAGTAATAATGTGGCAGCTTTTGTATTACTTTAATAACTGTTACCAGGGGTGCTGGGTACTTATGCCCTTCTTGTAATGTGAAAGCAAGAAGTTTGAAGAATGGGTTTATTGAGTGTGGCTGGGAAAGGTCTGTCCTCAAGTGGGAGGGTCAAAAGCTGAAGAGCATTTTCTTCATTCCCCACTGAAATGAGAGATGATCTGAGCTGTCAGATAAAAAGGAAAATCATTAAAAGCTCACAGCCTCATTTTAACAGGTCTGTCAGGTTTTGTTCCATCTCTTAATCTCCTCTTCAGAATAGTAGGAAATCAGGAAAGATGGAAACTTTTTCTGTTGCAGAACATTTATGTGACAAAGTACCTAAAAATAAACTTCAGGACTGACAGTGGTGATAAGGAATGAAAAGAGTTTCAGATTCTAGACTGGAGGTTTCATTTGAGGACACCACTGAAGCTGGATTTTCACAGAGCAAATTTTGAGGAATCTTGGGGAAAACTGCTGCCTCTTGCATGCTTTCTGTTTAAATACTCTGCAAATTCCAGCTCTGTTTAAAGAGCTCACCTCAGTGGTACAGTGAATAACTGAATAGTGCTCAGTGCCTGCTTCCATGCTCTGTCCACAGAGCTCAGTGCTCCAGGGAATCAGAGTACCTGGCAGAATTAATCCTCTCAGCTCTCTGCAGTGTGTGCAGTGTCAAATTTAACACCAGATGTGTTTTTCCTAATTTTGTGATTAAAGTAACTCCTATTCAACAAACAACCACTGTGACTTTAATGGGAGAAAGGGAGCGTGGTGCAGGAAAATCAATCAGGTGAGCTCAGACTGGGCAGACTGGGAAAATAGACACAATATTTTTCAGAAAATGGATGAATTACTTCTCAGAGATTCAGAGTTGGTATTAGCTGTCAGTAAGCTGAGGATAGGATATGAATTGTTTGTATCAGGACATGTTTTGTTACTAAATACTTCTCCCTTTGTGGATCAGTTTTGTAGTTTTTGTAGTTTTTTCCCCAGTCCTGGTCTCACTTGCCTGAAGGTTTTAGGTGCAGGATCAGTGTGGTAGCTGGTTTTCCTGTCTTTTAGTTGTTGCAGTGTCTGTTTTTTGGTATCCACATTAGCAGAGAGAGTAACAAACTTCTTTCTAGCAATGCTAACACTGAGTGGGCTCCATTATGGGGTGTTTTAGCTTTTGTTACTGTGTACTGAAATATGGAAATATCTTTGAGCTGCTCTTCTGTAACCAGTAGCTTCTATGGCCATGATAAGCTGTGAATGATGGGTTATGCTTCAACAGAGCTGCTGCTTAGTGCTGGCCTGTAAGCTGAAAGTCTAATTTTCATAAGGTTTTTTTCCATTTTCATTTCCTTCTCATTGCAGCATCCCTTTTCAGGTAGTCAGCTCACTGTGCACATTTTCTTACACTTCTTTCAAACCTTAGTATCTCCTTAGATTTACAAATGGGAAGTTTCAGTGTTTGTCCTGGTGTAATTATTTGTCAGAGAGCAGATCTCTTTTGTTCCTGCAGAAATCTATTTGCCAATCATAGGATAAACACAATCACTTACAAATTATTTTTCATCCATTTTAGTGGTTTATTTTCTTTGCTCCTGGGTTGAAGGAGCAGTGCTAGTAAATATTGTTGTCTTGTTTCATTCAAAGGATTTTTAGTGTTACCTTGTGTTCTTTTGTTTACATTTTAATAAGGGGGAAGGAGCTGGGTGTTCCTCTGGTCCAGAGAGGTTCTCCAGGTGCCTCTCTGTCCCATCTGGGTCACCAGAAACTGGTGCCTTGGGAGGGCTGACCTGGGAACAGAGACTGGACAGAGCTAGAGAATAAAGCAGGGATTTATTGAAAGGTCTCCAGGATCCACCTTGGGCAGGACAGGGCCTGGCCAGGGCTACACACAAGGTGGATTAAGAATGGTCACAAAATGACTGATGGGTCATGTGGTCTCACACTTTTACAAGTTTTGGTCCATTTACATATTTGGGTTTAATTGCCCAATTACAGCTCCAGGTTGTGAGGTCCCATCCTTCTTGTTCCTCCCTTCAGCCCACCCTTGTTTGTGCTTTTGGGCATGAAAGTTGTCCTTGGTCCTCAGCAGGAAAAGGATTTGTTTTGTCTCCCTGCTCTGTGAAGAGCTGAGTGACACTGAATGTGAGCTCAGAACTGCACCCCTGGGCAGCACAGAATGTGAAATACATGTTGAAACTGAAGGCATCATTTCCCCCCTTGCCAAGGCATCAATCCTTCCCTCAGCAGCCCTGATCTTGCACAGGGGGTTTCTGCTGAGCCTGGGCAGTGGGAAGGTCAGCTCTGGAATCCTGATGCTGGGAATGCTCTGGTTGGGGCCTGCCTGATTCAAGGTGAAGATTTCTTCATTCCCTCAGCTCTTCCAGCTCTGGCAGAGGAATATTGTGTAACAGCCACATGCCTCTTCCTGATACTCCATAAATGAGTAACTAATGTCTAAAAATACGGTTTTCACTTAATGCAGACATTGCATGTATAATGTGATATCCCATGCTGCACCCATAGGAATATTATTACTTTCAGACTGTTAGTCTGATAATAAATTTAGGTATGGAGTTTTAAATTGTATTATTACTAAAACTATTTAGCAACTGGGCATGTAATAAAATACCTTGTTGGGTGAAAAGTCTGCATCAAAATATGGATGTTTTCCTGAGACATCTGAGTTTCAGACACTGTGTAAGTCTTTTAAATCTCCTAAAGCAGACTTCAGCACAGAGCTGTGTCTGTATTAAACACTGAGTAGCTTCCCTTGGTCATTCCATAGAGAGGCATAACCTCTCCTCTTCCTTATTTAAATCTGTGGCACTCATAGACAGAACTTACAGAAATCCCAAATTGAGGTTTGAAATTCAACCATCTTTCCCTCCATCTTTTAAATGCTGTGCACTCACAGTTTTTCTGTCTACAGAAGATTCTGATCTTGGGAGAATTTCCTCTGTGAATTATTTTGGAGAAGAGTTTCTGCCCAGCCCTGGATTCTTGGTCCACTTTTCCCAGCGTGCAGAAGGTTCTCTGTCATGGACTTGGAGAAGACTCTAAAGAATTCACTTTCTAATGATGATGTACTAATAACTGCATAGTAGCTCTTCTTTTCAGAATACAGATAGCTATTAAAAAGATGTCTCAATTCTGTGAGATCTTCATTTAGTTAAAGTGAATGAAAATAGGCTTCAAGTCAGAACCTTCATTAAATCCCATTTATGAGACAGAGAATATTTAAAATCTCAGTTAACTGGGGAATTGTAATTGGAAGTTCCTCAAGAGCTTAGGAGAATAGGAAGTTTAAAAACTGTGACATGTCACAGGTTGTCATGGGGAAAATCCCATCCTCTTGAAATTACAAAGTTACAATGACTGCAGTGGAAATAGGGGATTTGGGATTTTGCCTTGTTTTTATATTTCATGTGGAAAATGAAAGTTCCTCAGAAGCATAAATCTTAAATAGTTAATCTTAGACTGTTAGTTAATGATATGATATTATGGTGGTATCTGTAGGCAGCATCCCTATTTTTGAGGTTATTCTGGTTAATTACATCATATTTCAGCACTATCTAATCCTTGCTTAAAAATAAAATAGTATAATTGGAATAGTGATGTGCATTAAGATTCCAAAGTCACTTTGCATTGGGTAGATGCAATGAAATCATGCAGATTTTAGAGACTTCATTAAAAACTAAACCTTTACTTGTCAGGATTATGATGTTTTGAATTAAAAGCTGTTTTGTTTGATCTAATTCTGATGCAGATCTGAAGTTTTTGTCCAAGTATCTGATGACAGCTGCTTGTCAAGATCAGATTTTGGGGAAGGACCTGGTGGAAATGAATTTCAAAAAGATACATTTTCAAAAAATTTTCAAAAAAGTGGAAAAAGTGGATCAGTTAATTTTTTCATGGTTTTTGGTTGTTTCAAAGGCATTTTAATAATTACATCTTTTTACTGGGGCCCTTGGACATTTTTCTCCTGTATAGGCAGTGTCCACTAATTGTTTTCATGTTTTTATTTAAACCATATTATCCAGTACTTGCTGATTTCTAGTTCTATGCATCAACCTTTTTCGAAAAGTTTCAGTTTTTTCATCTCTTTTGTTTTAACCAGGCAATTAATGGTTTACCAGTTTACTTTTCCCCTCAAGCTTTTTGGGTGAATACCATCAGTTCTTAATAAATTTCCAGTAATTTTATTCCCTTTAATTTATGATCTCTTCTGATATCAATCTGGACACAGATCCTTCAGCACATCCCCTGTTAGAAATGGCTCCAGCAGGATGACAAACCCTGTGATTCTTCTGTAACAGAACAAACACAAGGAAAGTTCATGGGGATTTTCTGCTGGAGATTAAATACAGCTTTCTTACATTGACCATGTACTTTCCCAGCAGAGACTTTGCCTTCCTGCTCTGAATGTGTTTGAAATGGATTTATTACAAGCTCAAATGTATTTAGGAAGTTGATGATGAGAAACTTTGCTGTTCTTCCTTCATATTTTTGTATGGAACTGCAGAGTGAGGATTTTTTTTGTACCCTCCTCATTTTCCCTCTTTTGCTGTAACTTCAGCTTCTTTCAGAATCTCACAAGAGGTTTGTTTTTATTCTTACAGCTTTCTGTACTTTTCAATCTGTGTCAGTTTTGGAAGCAGTTTGTTTTCTCCAGTGTGTTGGTTTCTCTATACCTATTTTAAAATAACTCATTTGAATTAATTTATTGCTATTTTCAGCAAATTATTCACTATAATGCTTCTCACAACAGAGAACCCCCAGGCAGTGATAATTTGATGTTAATTTTTCAGCCTAGATTTTTTTAAAGTAAATTAGAAGTGTTTTTATATAGTGTGAAGAAATCATAAATCTAATTTCTCATCTGTAATTCTGCACATCTAAGTGGAGCTGGTCCATCAAAAACAGGAATAATACATTATTTAGGAAAGCTACAGAGACAAGATATTAGGCATCTATAAACTGATAGATCTAGGGAACAAATAGATAAAGAATCCTGGTGGTGATTAACCAGTGAATGATTCTAGTCAGTCATTTAAAATACTAATTTAAGTGTCTAAAGTAATTTCTATTAATTTAGTACTTAGTAGCTGATTAACTTCTTTATAGAGGGCATCATTTTTTTTCAATTTTTTTACAAAATTGAATGTTGTATCTGCCACTGTACACTCCTCAGGTTAGTTTTTATACTTGGCTTCTGTGACTGGAGCTGTTCTAAACTGGTAAGAGGATTGTAATGGTTCATTAAATATTTTTCAATGATTTCTGTGACTTCTTGAATTTTCTTGTCCGCTGACACTGAGCAGTAGGCTGGGCTTATTTTCACTCAGCTCCTGACTAATCCCATCTAACAGTTTTCAGAGGAGTGGTGAGCAGTGGAGACAAAGGGCAGAGAGCTGCAAGGCCCAGGTCAGCTTTTCCCAAAGGAAATGTACTGCTCAATAGTTCAGAAACTGTGACCTTTAAAGGAATACTCAGGCTGCACCTACAGAAATCCTGTCTTGAGTCAGTTCAGAATTCCTCATAAATGCTGCATTCTCCCCATCAGATGGAAAAGTGGATCTGCTGATCCCTGTGGCTCCTTCCTCCCCCTGGCTCTGCCCTTTGCTTTGCTTTTCCCTGCCTGTGACCTCAGCACCTTGCTTATTCTCTCAGGATGTCTCTCCCTCTCATGGCAGTCCTGCTGCTGCTCTTAGTCTTTATCAAGTTTCCACAAATTCTTAACTCCTCTGACAGCTCTATAAAAACAGTATCAGTCTTCTTATCTCAGAAAAGTAGAGGGGAAGGAAATGTTAGTTATTTTTGTTTGGGGGTTTTTTAAGAGTACGGAAAAGCGTGTCTGTCATGCTGTAGGAAAATGATTCTTGTTCATTCTTCAGCATAACAAGGGCATGGAAAAACTGTTTCTGCTGAAATCTTCAGGTTAGAGTAGTTCTCAGCAGTTTTCTAACCTTACTGTCCTGTACTCGCATAATGTCAGAACTTATTTTTCCAAAAACAAACATTCACTTTCCCCACAGCACAAACTACCCTGGTTTTCATGTTTTATTTGTTGCATTGGTAGAGTCCTATCATTACTCACCTGAGCAGAACTATCCTTGATTTAGGTGAAGAGAAATTGGATCCATCTCTTTTCAGGCTGAATGAAAAATAGAAATAATAATTTACAGCTACAGCATCTGTGGAGGGTTGAGAGTGACGTGTGGGTGTTTTTAGAAAAGCCCTGAAAGCAAAAGAGTGGTTCCAGTTTTACCCCCTGTATTAATTTAGCCTGAGTAGTGTTACACAGAGAATCATGGAATGGCTTTGTTTGGAACAGACCTTCAAGTTCATCCCATCCCACCCCAGCCATGGGCAGGGACACCTGCCACTGGCCCAGATTGCTCAGAGCCCCATCCCACCCTGGCCTTGGACACTTCCAGGGATCCAGGGGCAGCCACAGCTTCTCTGGACACCCTGTGCCAGGCCCTCCCCACCCTGCCAGGGAGGAGTTTTGTCCCAAATCCCATCTCACCCTGCCCTCTGTCCATGGGAAACCACTTGTCCTGTCCCTGCAGTTCCAGTATCTCTTCAGCTTCCTTCAGGCACTGGGAGGAAGTGTCCTGAGTAGCTCATTGATGAGAGCACACTCTGGGGATGCCTGTATGCATTTTAAATACAGTTGGACTTTTCTTTTTTCTAGGCCTATTCTGTCTATGATGAAGACATTGGCTATTGCCAGGGACAGTCCTTCCTTGCAGCTGTGCTTCTACTTCATGTGAGTTCATTGCAAAAGGAAAGCTTTGATATTTGGAACCAGTGCAGCTATAAATTCAGCAATACTCCAGCCATGCTGTTTGACAGCTATTTACTGTTGTTTATTTGCCTGTATTAATTTTCCTCTTGTTGCTTTTTGGCCATGGAGATTAATGGCTTCTATCTTCATGAATGTAGATTTCTTTTATCTGGGAGAAATCTATTAAAGTCTCAAGTAATTCTGTGTCAAAGCTTGAAACTGATTTGTTACATATTAATTTTTTCTGTTAATTTAGTTGCCACCTAAGTGAGCTCCCTTTGTGTTTATGGGGAATTTAACTCCAGGAGACATTCTCAGAGCAGCTCATCAAAACAAGTAGTCTCACTAATTTTTTGGGAGACTTTTTTCTCCTAGGGACATTTTACAATATCTTCTGAGGGAAAGCTGATTTTTAACCTTGATATTTTAGCTTGTATTCAAAAACTGCACAAACTTTGACCTGTTGCTTCCTTTATAAACACAGGGGTATATGTCCAGAGGTAAATAAAGACACAGTTTTTATAGGTGCAGGATGCTTTACATCTGATGTCTCAGTGGAAAAGCAGCAGATTCAAATAGTGTATTTATTGAGATACAAAGTCTATCTGAATAAGACACCCCAAAACTCAACCACAGTTCTTACTCAAGCTCTTATCTGCTTTTTCTCTCAGGTTTTAACTAATAAATTATCAGTCAGGATTGAAATACCTTTTGAAGTGTGGGTTTGAGACAGCTGCTGGTGTTATGTCAATAATTCAGTGATTCCATGTATGTTACACATGCACTTCCTAAGGCATTTGGAACTCAAATTCAGGTTAGTTTAAGTTGTAATTCCTGGTGAGAGCTGTGACTTCTTTGAAGTCTTGAGAAACATGATACACAGCAACAGTGTTGCAGGGAAGCTTTAGATCCTTTAAGAATAAACCTGAATTTGTCCCATTATTGCAGCCCAACATACACTGTAAAATAGCTTATCTAACAGTTATTTTGCAATTAATTTTTTACTTAAAGCAGGATTTTGAAGTTCTGTTGGAAAAATGAGCCATTTTCAGTACCCAAGTTATTTAGTGATGTGTGAGTGTCACATTCTTAACATTTGACTGATACCTCAGCTCCTCTTCCTTAGTTCTGTGCTGTCATTATTACAGAGAATCAACTCTGATTTTAGTGTTTCTGGAGCTGGAAGAAGTTGCCCTGTACACAGGGAATGCTAAATGGAAATTACACTCATTTTAACGTGCTTTTTATAACATTTGGCTTCATCAGAGGGTATCAGAGTGAAAAGCTTGGAGAAGGAGGGAAGCAAGGAGTCTCAATGAGCCCATGTGACTGGGGAGCTTCCTAAGATGCCCTCAAACTCTTGTTTTTCTCAAATTCTCCAAACAGTGTGCTGTGTACTTGTAAAACCCTCTCTAACTGTTCTACCTTGGCATGGATTTCTAGACCCCTTCCTTTCCCTTTTTTTCCTGGGACACATTATCCTTTCTCTTCAGTGTAGATGTTTCAGGGATGGTTGGGTAGTCTGAACCTCCATCCTCTGTCCTTGTGATTTTGCTTCTTTGATGAGATTCTCATCAAGGGTATGCAGGTAACTTCTAACCACAGGGAAACAGTGTTGCCAGCTCTAATAATAGTACTGGGAGGCTCACAGTATTTGACTTTTTATTCTTGTCTATTTTTCAGAGTGATTGTCTATGGGGGGAAAAAACCTCCACCTAAAATTTCACTAAAAAAAACAATTACAAATTTCTGACTTTTTGTGATTTCAAAGAAAAGACAGCAAAGGGCAAATACCTAAATGCTAAAAATCAGAATGGCAAGGCCCAAAAGTTGTGTTCTGCTTAAATAAAAAAAAAAAAAAAGAAAAGAAAATTCGATTTATGATTTTCAGGGGTTTTTGAATTTCAGGGGTTGGTAATATTGGAGAACTTCTGTTCTCTGAGAGCAAGGACTTGGAGAGCTCTTTGGCCTAGTCCTGACCTCTGTTCCATCTCCCTCTCCTGGGGAGGAGATGGTTGGCAAAGCACAAGTGTCTGACTGAGCGTGTAGGGTAGATGTGCCTGTGCATGAGCACCTGTCATTTCATTAGAAATAACTGAATTTTACCAAACCCCCTGAAATTCAAATTCACTGTTCTACAGAGAGCAGAGCAGATTCAATCCTTTTGGTCAGGATAAAATGATTTCTTCCCTTTACTTTGTCTGGGGCTTTTATACGCTGTCAGTGGGGATCATTCCATCCAGATAAAATTGCGACTGAGAGCTTTGAAATTCCTAAGAATTTGTCTTGGGTAAATCAAGCCCAGACTGATAGGCATCAGCCAGTCTGGTGTAATACTTTGTACTAAGCAGTTGCTTTCCTTTATGATGCCTGAAAATGAAAATGAAACTGGCTGCCCATGGTCCTGGAGACAGGCACTAATCATGGGCTGAGCATAAGATGAAACCCTGAAGGGAAATATCAAGAGCCTAAAATTCTCTTTGAAGAAAATGCTTTTATCTGTAGGTGATATTTGATAAGAAGCTGACAGTAGGCCAAATGAGTGAATACATTAATAGGTCAAGAGTTGTTCTTGATTCTTAGTAATTGTTTTCATTTGTTACAATCTGGTGCTTCCAAAAGAAAGCACATTTTGAGCGTGATGGAAAGGTTGTTTTGGGTTCTGTTGGTGCCTGTCATTACTGTGTTAGCTGAAGGCACAGGGGAAGATGATGGGGAGGTTTTGTGACACAGGGCTTCCCACCAATTCTGCATTCAGTGGCTCAAGCCAAGTGTAGAGTGGCTCAGACAGCTTGTGTTAGTACCACCTGCCAAAGCACTGTTGGATGAGGAGTTATGGTCAGAATGAAACAGAGATTATGGATGGAGGGCTTCTGAAACAGTCAGCATGTTAATAGGTGGGACTGTGGGAAACCTGACTTCAGTTTGATGTCCTGGGGGTTGGATGAAAGTGGATGAGCCTTGTTCTCACTAGTGGTTGGTTGTATCTTAGTTCCCCTCAATTTTTCCCGTTTAACCAAGGATCTCTCACACATCTCATGAGTTGTTGCCTTTTTATTTTATTTTATTTTCATTCTTTTTTTTATTTTTAATTTGTTTTTATGTGCCTGTGAGTTGTGTACTGGTTGTTCTCACACCTATTTGACAGAAAGAGGCTGCTGACAGTTGAGCTGATGTAGACATACATGAACCTGTGGTATGATCCCACACTTTTTTCAAAGAAAGCCTTACAGAGCCAAATCCAGGTGCTCATCAAGGAAAATAGTCCCACTGAGATTTTAGTTGGTTAATTCAGCATTAACAGTACTTGGCTGAAAATGTTAACACATCCCTGGTTCTGAATTCATTTTGCATAAGGTGTTTAAGTGTGTGTGTCTGTGCAAGGCAAGTCCAGCCTCAGCTCTGTTATTAACCTTATTTTTGTGTATTTTTCCAAACAGATGCCAGAGGAGCAGGCATTCTGTGTATTTGTGAAAATAATGTATGACTATGGCTTGAGGGACCTCTACAGAAATAACTTTGAAGATCTCCATTGCAAATTTTTCCAGCTGGAGAAGCTGATGCAGGTGGGACCAGAGTAACAAATTCTCCTTCGATTTGTTTCATAAATGGAAATACTGGAATGGAGAAGAGATTAATGCTTTGCTTCCAAATGCTTTGGACAATAAAATCCCCTCTCCTTTTAGAGGTGGAGTAAAGCAAAGCAGGGATGTTGAATAGCTGAATTCAAGCATCATGAGTCAGATTTGTTTCTAGTTTGTTTTGTCTCTGATACACCACTTTGTATCCAAGCAGAGCAGGTATTTGCCTTTCCCCTTCCCCCTCTTTGCTTGCTCCCTCTCTATTTGTGATGTTGCTTGGAGAAAATGTCTCTGTGCTGTTGAGGGCAGTGTAATCCTTGGGCTGCCTCCATCAGTGTCCTACTTCCCATGAATTATGTGGGTGTTAGGAGGTCAGGCAAATCAGGACATCCTGATGCTTATGAAACACCAATCAAGTGTGGACCACTGGGCAGGTTTTACTGTCTCTTCCAAGACTCTCCTCTTTTTTCAGGTGGAGTTATTTCCTTGAGCAGTTTAGCAGAACTGAAGGGCTGCAAATGTTACACATTGTTGTTCTGACCAGTAAGGAATTACTGATAGTTCATTAAGCCCTGCCCTTCTCTTGGGACAGTGAAAAGCTGCTTGCTAAAGTCAATTCTCACAGATTACCACAGGTACCTCTGTGGGGTACACTGAAACCAAACAAAACAGACTGTTGTTAATTTAGTGGTATTTTTTCAGATGTAAAATTGGGCATATTTCATACTTGGTGGAGTGGAATTGCATACTAATTAATGTGATACTTCAGCATATGGTTTTCTCAATATTTACTTACATCCACAAAGATTTTTGTTAACAAACAAAACAGATTTTATTAACAAATGTACTTCACTAAATGACCACGTCATCATAGTTCAGTAGGATTTTCTGTGTTATTTTGTGTTGCTTGTATGTGCTCCTAGTTAGAGAAATGCTCTGATGCAGTTGTGTGCTCTGTTGCTTTCAAGCTCTGCAAAGTGATCTGGCTCCAGTAGCCATTGGTTTTTGTGGCAGAAGGATTTATAGCAAGAAACAGCAAAGGAATAACTTAAAAATATCCACCATGACAGATTCTACAACTGCTCTGCCTCTCAACTGCTGAAAATTCTGTGATTTCTCAGTATAGTCTCAGTATGTTCTTCAGTACTGTGATAGAATCCACTGTGGATGTCTTGCTAAAAACTGTAACCATGGGCACTGAAATTTATCAAGAAACTCAAAAGAAGCCAGCCTTTCATTTTGTTGTGTTTTCTTGGTATTTAGCAACCCTGGTCCTTACTGGAAGTATGGATGAAGAACTCAAATTAATGAGTAATACTGAAACATTTATTTTTTTTTCCTTTATTCCAGGAGCAGTTGCCAGACTTGCACAGCCATTTCTCAGACCTCAATTTGGAAGCTCACATGTATGCATCCCAGTGGTTCCTCACTCTTTTTACTGCCAAGTTTCCACTCTGCATGGTCTTCCACATCATTGACTTACTACTTTGTGAGGTAAAAAAAAAATATTGAATCAGAAATTCTCTCCTCCACTCTGTCAGTGTTTCTTCTAGTTTTATTTTGTTTTGTTGAATTCCTTTACTGCTTAATTATAAAATGTATGTAGAAACCATGGTTATAGTGAACAGAAGATGTTCAATGAAACCCTGGTTTGGTTTTAAAATTAGAACTGTGGATTGCCTCATTTTTTGCTGAGGGGTCTAATTAAGAATATCTGATGCACACACCTGTTTTTCATTTAATTTGTTAAATGATTATGCAGAGTTAGGAATTGTAATTTCTTGAAGACACCCAGTAAGGAAAGCTCTCCCTGTGGCCTGATTCAGAGTGCCCACAGACAGAAATGGTGCTGCATATTGCTTTGGTGGCCTGATAGTAAACAAAGAGTGAGAAGGGCCAAACACACAACTGAAGGAAGCTCCTTCCTTTGTTTTTTTCCCCTGCTGTTCCAACTAGGAACACACTACTCCAGATACAAAATGGTGTGTGTCTGTGCTGTAGATATATCTACACTTCCTTCTAAAAGCCAGTCAGAATAGGGTGATAATCTAGAATATTTATATTTGGTAAAATACCAGTTCTTCTTTGGTAAATGGGAACTCAGAGCATCCATGGCATTACACCTGCTTTTAAACCTGCCATTGATTTCCTCTCCAATTTCAAAGGGTCACAAACATGAAAATAATTAATTAGATAGAGAAAATATTTGGTAATTTTAAATGGTGGAGGCTTCACGAGTATGAAGCACTGTTGACTCTAGTTCATTTTGTTAATTTTTATTGTGAAATATTTTCTCTGAGAATCTTCAGGCTTGCTGCATGTGCCTTGGTAGGATTCAGTGCTTGAGACTATTTCTTATTCTGCATATTGGTGCTCAGTTCCAAAGCAAGGTAGGGTAATATTGGCCATGGTTGTCTCAGTGTGTCTGAAGCAACTATGGTGGGAAAGAAGGTGAAAATTGAAGGTGGAATCCAAGGTGAAATCCAAGGAGAAAGTAAGAGAGTGTGACATTAGAACATGCTAGGGAAAGGGAAACTTGTTAGTGTTGGTGGAGGGTAATCACATACAGCTAAAGGAGCCTCTTTTACTACAGCTAAAAATAAACCAGAAAGAGCAAGAAAATTCATTTCAAGTGAGAAGCTCCATGCAGACATCTTGAAAAAGAGTGGGGCAGTGTGGAGACAACGTCCTGAGGCACCAGTGTGGGCTGTCAGAAAAATGCTCCTGAGATTCAGAAGTCAACCTCTCTCAAGTAACAGGCAGTTCTGAGAATTTATGGGAGAGGCAGAGATTAAAGTCATATTAAAACAAAAATCTATTTGGCCCTCACTGTAGACAGCAAGTCAGTTCTGTAGGTGTATGGCCACAGGCAGAACCAGGACGAAGCTGTTCCTTGACAGAGGACTGAAGTTGTGTGTCCATTGAGCCTCTGGAAGGAGTTCTGAGGGAAATCAAGACATAATTTATTCTGCATTAAATTGTTCCTTTCTTTATCTCTGAGCAACCAGCATGCTGGTAATTCTAGCAACTGGAAGGAGAAAAAACAGTGGCAGCTGCTTACACTGAAACATATTTTGCAGAAAACATTCCCAGAAAAGCAAGAAGCCTTAGAAGTGAATTGTCTTAAGTTTTTAAAACAAGCTTCCAGCCTTCTCCTTAATTTGTCATAGATACAGATGAATTTTAAATACCCTTCAAGTTCCTGACTTGTGCTTTCTCCACATCCTTGTCCTGTCTGTGGTTACAAAACATCCACATTCTTTGCAACTCTTATGGGAAAGAAAAAATTAGGGGAAGAAAACCATTTAAAACTGTTGCTGAATGCATCCTGCCAACTAATAATTTTAAGGGAGCCTCTCTGATCGCCTTGGAAATTTTTGAATTACGGGTGAACAATTTGTGTTGTGGAATAGCTGATCTCTAGAGGTCCCTTCCAACCCCAACCATTCAGTGACTCCATGTCAAGCAGGAGTGTTTGTATCGGCTTGGGTTTTTGATTTTTGATTGTGGCTGGAAGAGTGAAATCAGTCCTTACAGGTACTCAACTTTCAATCCAGAGAGGAAAAATACCTGTTGGAAGTGCTGCAATTTCCCAGCTAACCAGGGCAGCACATTTCCTTCCCCTGCCTGCACAGTGGAGCAGTGACACAAGCTGAGGATGGAACTCCTGGGCAGAAGCATAACTATGAAAGAGGAGCTCAAGTTATGGTGGGAATTGAGTTTTAGGGAGAAATTTTTAAAATCTCATTCAAGTGAGTGTCACTACAGTCAAGGTCTTCTCATCATTCTCACATGAAATGTTGCTTCAGAGCAGATTTATGGAAATTCACACAAATTTGGGATTTGCCATGGCATCTGTGTGACTGAGTTATTTTATTCTGTTGTCTTCTTAGCACCCTATTTTTTATTATTATTTTTCAAGTTGCCACCAGGCTGTTGAAGATGTGAATTAACCCTCCAAATTACTTCAATTTCCAGTGGTCTTAGAATATTGCCTGAGCAGTTCTGGGGCAGAATCTGTCATCCATCCCCATGTAGAAACAAAATATTTTAGAATTCTTTTTCTTCCCTGTGACAGAAGCTTGAAGAGAATTTTGGGCTTCCAGACAGGTACACAACCACAGTGCCATGATACATGCTATAAAGCTCAGCTGCTCATAATAAAAACACAAACCTATTGATCCAGGTGAAAGTTTTAATGTGATTACAGCAAACTGTGTGCGTTGGAGCCTGGAGATCTTTCTCCAGCCTTCCTTTGAGTTGCATGTCACAGCTGCTTCATTTGTCTTTTCCCTTTTGCTATTTCTGTTTGCATTGAAGAACATTTTTGTTGATAAAAAGCAGAGTTGTATTTGGACTTGTCAGTCTTACCTGTCAATATGACATGATGTTATTGAACACTTCCCAAGCCTGCTCTGTTTTGCTGTCTCTTTTTGTTCTATTTTAAATTATTTATTTAAAGTCATGCTCAGAAATAGCAATTCATCTAGGTAAAGCTCTTGTCACTCAGAGCAGTCCCCAGTGCAACAGCTGCACCTCAGCTGAGCTACAGAATATCAAACAGTTGACATTCACTTCATTTGGTGTTTTAAACTATTCAATTTAAAATGAAAATATTTGTTTTAAAAACACTAAATGAATGACCTTCAGTAGGCATTCAGAAGAGAAAAACAACCCAAACCAGTTGGCAGATAATCCGTAAGCGTTCTTAAAATTGTCATGATATTTTTTCTGCTTAAAAAAGAAAATTGTTTAACCTTTTGTGATAGGTATAGTACTGCCAAAACTAAAGGAGGTGCAAAGCTCAAGCTGCCATTCCATTATTAGCCGAGAATTTTGAAACACTATGGGTTTGGGTTGATCTGGCTATTTTTGTGTTCAATTTTGGGGGGTATAAAATACCTAAGGGTAATAATTCTCCTTTTAGGGAATATGCAAAAACCTCTCCTGCATGCTGCCCTTACTGGGCCGGCACAGATAGTTGTTTATTTGAGTGTCATAAGACTTAATTTGACTCTGTAATTTGACTGCTAAGTTAACATATTGACTCCTAAGCTGCCATTCTGACTGCAGCAGGACTGGATACAAAGGGATGCAGCTGATGATCAGTTTTGAATATGAAATGATTTGATGTTTACTAATATAGCTAATAGCAAAGAAGGAAAGTGCCTTTCACAGGAGCACATAGCGCAGTGCAGGAAGGGGGAATTGAAAGCTAGGATACCATCACTGCTTGGCCTTTATTTATCAACTGTTGTTTTCAGCATATTGCATAAAATAATTTTTATAATGGTTTTTCAGAAATTGTCTGTTATAATGAAGGTAATGAAGGCTGGTAAGTGTCTTCAAAAATCTTTTAAAATGTGAACAACACGGTGCCGGTAAGCGAACACTTACTGCTAGTTAAAATATGGCACCACGTTGTGGAGATACAGTTATTGGGAGCACTCCTTGGGAAGGAAACATTGAAAATCAGAGCAGAATCACAAGTACTGACGCTGCAGGTTTGATTTGTGTCTTGTGTGTGTCTTGCTGGGGATGGATGTGCCAGGAAACGCCGTATGGCAGCGCTCAGGGCCGGCCGGCACCGCGCCGGCGCTGACTGAGGAGGAGAGACCATAAAGAGCCTGCTATTTTTTATCTGTCACTGTCAGATACTTCTGGGATGCCTTCAACAGAGTTGAGAAAGAACAGATTAACATTTCAATTTATTAAACTTCCTCAGGAATTGAGACAAGAACGAGCCCGCTTCCTCTGTAAATCTGCGCTGAGATGAAATGTGAATTAAATACAAGATTGTGCACAGTCGTTTATCTTTTGTAGATCTATAGGGAAAGGAAAATTGAACTTTTTGGACTTCTACTGCCATGCTGTCTACATTTGTTAACCCTTCCAGTTACGAATATTTTAAGAAATCTTACAAAAGAGAAGAATGGACTGGCTAGAAATAAAATCTCTTAGTGTAACAGCATATGACAAGCTTAAATTCTAAGTAGGCCTAGATCTGTCTGCATTATTTCAGTATTATTTACCAGAGTGAAGTCAGTGTCATACATGTTGGTTGGTAAAGGCCAGGAGCCGTCTCTTTATCTTCCTTTTAGGAATACAGGCAAATACATTTTGGCATTTAGACTGTGTCTTTCCTCCTGCCCAATCCCTTTGCATCAGGCCTGCTGGAGAGCTGAGTCTTGATGTCCTTATCAGCCACTGCTGTTTCATGTAAAGAGACTGAAAAGGATTTCTTTCCCAGACTGCTATAATTAGCTTTTAATTAATTCAGAAGAAGGAGAATAGGTTTTCTCAGACTCCAGATGGATGACTAGAATTTGAATGTGGATGTCCAGTGGTAATGGACAAATGCTGGTTTGCTGCATTCAAGTATCTCCTGACATGTCAACCATCATGATCTTTTCTCTTGCACAAGTGGGAGGTCTGCAATGGAGGTAACCTCAGGTTTACTAGACCTAGATGTTTGGCTTTTGTGTAGTTAGATGAGTTATTTAAATCCAAAGGAAAAGTCATTTTAGCCTAATTCATCTGATGATCTACAGCTGTAATCTACTGCGGGGGTTTTTCAGCACTAGAACAGAAATTAACATAAAAAGAAAAAGAAGACTGTAGGATTTGATTGTGTGTGTGCTGCATGAAGAACTTCTTAAAGCTTTTGGATGTGTGTGTTTAAAACATTCAGATTATAATGATAAACAATTTTAAGTTCTTTTCAAAGTGAAGGTTACAAGGAGTATAAGGTGTTTGCATGTAAAATTCAGTCAATAGCAGAAATGCTGGAGGTGTGTAATACCATGTTCTGTATTGCCATGGGGACAGGGGACACAAAATGTTCTAACAGAATTTATAATAATTCAGGCTTGGACCAAGGAGAAGAGTGTTTAAATAGAGAATAGAATCTGAGAGGTTCTAGGAGAGGGTTCAGCATAACCCTTGACTCAAGGTTGTCCAGCTGTTCCTGTGAGCATCCATAGTTTATGTATCTTCCAGTCATGGCTGCTGCTTGTTTATCCCCAAAATAACAAGGCTGATGATAAATGCTCAGCATGAGCAAAGAAAAAACAGTCTTACAGCAGTCTGCAATCCAAGATAACTTATGGGAACAGAAGGTACCTTTTGGGTGACGTTGATAAATTTTGTGGTCCTAACTGTTAAGGCAGCTTCTGTTTCAGAAAATGCTCTCAGATGTAGGTGAAAAAGGGACCAAGGATGAGTGACCTGTCTGCATGACCTCATTTGGGCCTTGGAGGGGTGACACATCTAATGCCATGTTCACACTGTGTCTCTGAATGACTTTCCCCATTGCTCATGAAATACTTTAGCCACCTGCTAGTTGATGTTCACTTGGTTGTTTTTTCTAGGAATACAGTAAATTTCCATAATGCTTACTTAACACTAGTGCCATCTGCTGTATTGGAATAGCAGCATATCCTAAACAGTCTTGGCAGGCTTCAAAAACACTTTGGGAATAACTGAAGGAAAGTATCATAAATGGGAGAGTGATATTCTGTGAGCAAATCCAGGAAGCTGAGCTAATTTGGGAAATGTTTTTAAAGAAGAGGCTAGTGCAGTCTGCCTGTGCTGAAACACTTTCCATTGCTTTGTGCTTGGAATCTGAGGCTGGTACAAATTTTTTAAATACATGAAATCAGAATGTGGACTTTGCACTTGACTCATGGTTAGAAAGGGAAGACCAATGTTAGGGTTCAGAGGGACGAGGGCCAGGGAAAGGGAGAGGATGAGGAATAACACTGGGAAGAAGATCAGAGGGAGTGCAGGGGACAGGTGTTGATGTAGTGTGGACATGTATTTTTCTTTGCACTGTGTGAGCACAGGTAAAGGGGGAACGAGGCACAGCTCTCTGTCAAGAGATGTTCTGAACCCCTCACCTCATCTGCTCTCATCCTCTCATGGGATCTGGAAGATTCCTTCTCCTCTGGGCACATCTAACAGCCATTCCCTGTTTCCATACCCGAGCTGGAGGACCTGTCTCACCCAAAGAGATGAGACCTCTTTTTCTCTCCTTGTGTGTGATAACACCCTTGGTGCCTAGTGTGGATTTAGGCCCCTACCTTTGTCCCTGTATTAATCAGTTTTGGGAAAAGGAACAGAATTGTCTAAACCCCCTGCAATTTAAAGCTTTGCAAACCAGAAATGTAGAGTTAAGTGTATGGCTTGGTTGACAAATGCTGCTAGCCCATAATCAGTTGCTGGTGAATTAGGAATGTATCACTGCAGAAATACCCCATGCAAGGGAGCAGTTTGATATGTGAAAAAGACTTAAAACCCTGTGGCTGTAATTTTTTTTTTTGAAAATAGTCACAGAAGATGGAGAGGAAAAAAATGTTAATCTCACAGCTGCCTCTGCCTTCATTCAGCCATAGCAACATCTCAGCAGCAAATGACATGAAAACCACCCAAAACATGCAAATATTCACTGCTAAATCCCATTTATTTCTATGAAAAGCAACCAGACAAACAAAATTTCATGTGAAATCATACTAATACAGCTTCATGGTTGTCTGGTATTTATTGTGTGCTGTTTTATGCTGCAAAATACAGAAAAGTGACACAAATCAATACAGAATCCCCTGGCATTGTTGTTGCAATCTCCCTGGTACCTCCCTGGTACTTCTCTAATCATTCAGTCAGCTGGTTTTAATTGGATGTGTGTATTTTTCATGGAATCGTGGGATCAGAGGGGAGATTTCTGTGTTTTCTCCTTTCCTGTGTTGTAGCATTTCCTGGTGGGAGTTATTGTACAGGGAATGTAAGTGGAGTCACTGGGGGAAGCCCAGTCTGAGAACTCGACTGTGCTCACACGTTAGCAGTGAAATCTCTTTGGAATTTGTTTTTTGTTTGATCTTTTCCTTTACTAAGAAATGTTTCTGTATCTGTTGTTTACACAAAACCTGCTAATTCGTGTTGTGCCTTATTTGAACAAGAGTTTTAACCTTTTTTTTCCTTTAGTCATCTTGTCATTGCAGTAGAATAAATGTACAAGCTACACAAACACAGCCTAAAAGATGTTAATTAATGTGCATGCCCCTGCAGAGCATGTTCCAAGGCTGCCCTGCTTACAAAGGGAAGTTGGAGCTTCAGACCATATATTCATCTTGTCAACAAAACAGACATTTGTGACATTCCTAAAGTTTATTGTGTGTTCTCAACATATCAGAGTTGCCAAGTAATTGTTTTGCTGGAACCCATCCAAAACATACATAGAATTTTAATTCTCCTTTAGAGTCTGTAACCCCAATTACCCTCTGTAGCTCCTTTGAAAGACTGTGCAACTGAACACATAATTATGAAACACTTTGGAATTATGAAACAATGTCAAGTTAGCTTCAGTTGAATAGCTAGTCTCCCTTTAAAGAAAGGAAAATTCAGTTATTAGAAAGCCAGAGAGGTTCATGTCCACGTGGGGTTTGAGACTTCTCAGCCCTAAAGGAGGTGCTTAGTTGACTGTCTTCTTACCTGGTGCTGAACTTTAGAAGTATTTTATCAGTACCTTCACTATTTCCTTTTACACGTCATGCAAAGCTAGGGGGAAAAAAACACAGAAAAGAACACTGATGAATTAAATTTCCCCTTTTTTTTTTAAAGATTCACTTTCTTTTGTTGGTGAAGAAGGTGCCAAGAGTGTTGCTGTGTAACCAGAGGAAGATCTGTCAGGCTGTCTGGGCTGGAGAGGGGGAGGTGCTAATACTGATACAGCCTGTCTTCTCTTGAGGCCTCAATCATTAAACAGAAGCTTTAAAACAGGAGAGAAATTCTAAAGTTGTCCCCAGAGCAAATGTTGTCCAGATATACACAACTGAATTGTTTGGCCTCACTCAGCTCCGTGCTTGGCCATTGAATTTTGCTCAGAGCAAGTATTGGTTTGCTGCCCCTTGACTTCCTCTGGGCAGATTTGCTGGGTCAGATGAATAAATCTGCCTCCTCCCTTCAGCAGGAAGTCACAGGCAGCCTTTCTGTCCCAGATATCTCACTGAATGCAAACTGAGTCTCGTAGAATCATATCTTTACCACTCCCAGTTTGTTCTTTGTTCCCAGCCTTCTTTTCAGGCCTTTTCAAAAGTCATCTTGTTTCAGAGTGCAGAGGGACTCAAAGGGAGGACTCCTCATAGAAGCTTCTCTCTGCTGAAGGAATTTTGGCTTTGGAGGGAGTTAAGGAACTGGGAAAACCTCTCACTAGACTAGAGTAAACATCCTAAGATTTCCATTTACTTTCAGCCAGTCTTAATTTCAGTGCACGTGAGAGAGTTTCACTGGTTTGCCCATGAGAGCATCACCTCCAATTGTGGTTGGAAATCACAGCTGGTTTGACATGCAGGTCAAAGAAGCAGATGTTTCTGTGAACACAATCTTTATGAATTAAGTGGGGACTCCCTGGATGCTGAGTGTTCATCCCAGTACCAGCAGGTGTGAAGGGCTCTTCTGCTTAGTGATGCTCTTTCTTCTGGAGTGAGTGCTCCTGTGAAGCAGAGGATGGTCAGTGTGGCAGTCAGCAGGAGCTGTAAGGGCATTGAAATATGGTACAAACTCCAGCATTCTCCCTTTGCTGACCCTTACCTGACCTTACCACATTCATTTCTCTGAGTTGGGCTTGTTCCTTCTCCAGAACTCCTGAGTTTCATGAGCTCTCTTAAAAGTACTCTAGGCCTCTACACAAGTTTAAGAGGGTCTTTAAATAATACCTGATTCTGTGATACATGATGATTAGCCCCTCACATTCCTGTGTTCTTACAAGTTCTTGTTTATAAGTGTATAATTTTACTTTTGACTGTTCTGTATTTTAAAAAAGTGTTAGGTAATTACAAACAACTTTCCCACATGCAAATCTTTTCAATCTCAAGATGACATCTGCATGATACAATAGTGTCTTGGTTTGAATGAGGCAGTGACCATTCACAAAACAAACACAAAAGCAAAACCCCAAAAACAACAACAAACCAGATATGGGATAAAAACCATCCCCAAGACATACAGCATTTATTTCAAAATGCCTAGTTAAGCGTATGACCTTTGGTTTTAAAAAGTAATTACCAAAAGCTCATTTCGTATGGGCTCCCTTCTCTTTCCCCCTCACGGATGATTTGTATGTACTTCCATATTTCCATTATAAAATTGCTGGAGGGATATTGCTACCAATGATTTATATGTCTGGTGCACTTTGGTATTTTCGGTCTTTCTTCTAAAATAGCTGGAGAAGTTTAAGCTGAAGCTTATAAATCACTGTGTGGTAAAGTAACTAAGGTTTTAAATAAGAGATTGTGGCAAAATGAGCTGAGCCTTCTTTTTTCATAATCATAATCATTTAACTTGGCTGTGGAAGAGCAGTCTTGCATGAATTAGGACAAATAAGTCCAGCAGGCAGATCAGGGGTTATTGAAAGTGTTGTTCAGACATGGGGAAGATGTTTCAGTGCTTTGAAATCTGGAGCATCCATCCCCAATCCACTCAGCTGTTGGGGTGTAGGGGCTGGGCAAGTCCTCAGGTGTCAGCATGAAACTGATGCAGCAATTGATGCCTCAGCTCTAAAATGCTGCACTGATTCTGGACTTGCCTCTGCCTTGGAGGAAAGAGGAGGCTGCAGGTGGTTTTGATGCCTTGGGAAGGCTGCCCTGAAACAGAGACTAGGCAGAGCTAGAGAATAAAGTAGGGATTTATTGAAAGGCCTCCAGGACCCACCTTGGGCAGGACAGGCCCTGACCAGGGCTACACCCAAGATGGACCAAGAATGGTCACAAAATGGACAACAGGTCACGAGGTCTCACATTTTTATAAGTTTTGGTCCATTTGCATATTGGGGTTTAATTGCCCAATTACAGCTCCAGGTTGTGAGGTCCCATCCTTCTTGTTCCTCCCTTCAGTCCACCCTTGTTTGTGCTTTTGGGCATGAAAGTTGTCCTTGGTCCTCAGCAGGAAAAGGATTTGTTTTGTCTCCCTGCTCTGTGAAGAGCTGAGTGACACTGAATGTGAGGCTCAGAACTGCACCCCTGGGCAGCACAGAACCTGAAATACATGAAAGCTGAAACTTAAGGCATCGTTTTTCTGTTGCTGAGAGTAGCAGAATGCAGCTCAGGATAGCTGGATGGGGAGATTTTAAGTCCTTTCATTTTAGGGTGCTTGAGCCTTGAACAAGTTACCTCAATAACAGGAGCAGGTCTGTGAGCTGCCCCTTGCCTGGTGGGCCTTCAAAAAGGGATGGGGATTCTCAAGGCAGGTAGAAACCTATTTCTGCTGCAATTGCTGTCCATGTGAAGAGTGATGGTGTAAGAGGAGCACCAGGAGAGAGTTTGATTCATTTGAATTCAGGAACAGCGTTAGTTTCAGGCAGACCAGAAAAAAAAATGTTCAGAAAATAAATGAGAACTGGTGTACATTTCTTTGTGGTTGTGCCAGAAAATACACAGAACTCTTAATTCCTCAGTAGTCCAACTATTAGATGTAGTAGTCTTACTGATATCATAACAAAATCTGATTGGTTTGTTTAAGAATAAAATGTGGTGTTTGCGATGGCTTGTTGATACTTCTCTCATTTACAGATAGTATATTTGTCAGTCCTCTCTGCTGGAAAATAAAAGTTGTGAATGCTATGACTGTGTGGAATTAAGTGTTGACTTCAGATTAATATTTGAAATAAATTTGAAAGTACTATGAACTTACTTCACTGCTGCTGGAGCTCTGGTATTATCAGTGTCATGACTGGAAGTCACAACCAGACTTCTATTTTTTCTACATTTCTCAATTAAAAAGAAGTACATAAAGCCAAACAGCTTGAAATAATTGTTATCCCATTTGGAAGAAGGGTTTCCTAGTGATGAAGCAGGATTCAGTCCTACTGCAATTGTGACCTCTAGTGGGAAAAAGCAGTTTGTTATCAATGATAATGCAGTGAATTGCAAAGTAATTCAGTGTTGCAATATTCATTCTGTCTGGTGTTGCACCATTTCCAGGACTCATTAAAAATGGTACAATCCTTTCAAGGCACTGAACTATCTACATTAAAAATACTATTTAATCCTAAGAAAGCTTCTGTAAAGTCTCAGCATGTTTTTATAAAAGGTGATTTTTATAGAAACGTGGTCTCAGGCTTTCAGGAAGAGGACTGGTAACACATTCAGTGGCAGAAGCAGAAATTGCTTGGAGAACGTTGCCTTGTCAAGAGTCTTGTTGTCATCCCACAACAATATAATATAATTGCAGTATTACTTGTGTGCAAATTGTTGAGATGTATCTAGATACCAGCTCTGGGAGCCATTGTAAGAAAAGATTTATCATGCCATTAAACAAGGCAAGAAGATTTGGAAAATATAATTGAGGAAAATAATCTGAACACAAACTACATGGTACAGCAAACAAGAATTGCATATAGTATTTTTCATATTTGGATGAAGACAAAGCTATTTATAATAAATTATCAACATATGTAATATGCAGACTTTCTTTAATCTTCACATAAATGCCTGTTGTCCTTGTATTTCTCAGTGAATGCATTTCTCTACATTTGTATTTCCAGCTTTTGCAAACCACTAGGCAACTACTGGATATAGACAGCAGCTTGTTTAGCTTTGAAATAGTTTTGACTTTTGGCTAAACACAGTAAAAAGGGTGTCTTGTGTACTTGTGGGGCTGTCTTTGTTCTATTTTGGGGTTTAAATCATAGCTAGTCTTGGTTACTTGACAAAAATCCTCTTACCTGGAATATTTATTACATTTTGTCTCTGCCCTGCTCATGACAATATCCTGCAGTGCTGATGAAAGCCAGCATTGCCAGGCACTGAAACCATGGCAGGGACAGCCTGTCACATCCACAGCACCTGAGTCACTGAAGTTTCCCAAAGCCACAAAGAACCATCATCTTCCCCCCCAGAGTGGGAGTTTGGAAACTGCCTTGAGACTTTAATGAAGAAAAGGGAATGTTCCCTAGGGACTTAGACCATTGAGTTTTGGTGCCACTTTTATAATGAATGATAAGTCTGAAAATAGGTGTGTATGCTGGGACTGATTGAAGTGTCTTTCTTCTTATTTTCAGGGTATGAACATAATCTTCCATGTGGCTTTGGCTCTTTTAAAGGTAAGTTTTTTTAAGTTTATTTTATTAAATTAAAATACTGATTATCTTAATATCATGCCTAAAGGAACAATAATAGTGGGACCTCTGAAGAAGGGAATGAAGGAGAAATACTTATTTGGGTAGAGATGTCTTCAAAACTGTACTTACAATAGATATGTTTTTATTAAACTTAATTGTATCATAAAGCTTGTGGAACAAGGGATGCAGTCTAAAGATTTAAATGTCTCCTGTAATTACTGTTAAGAAAACAATTCAGATTCATTTCACAGCATATCTATTTTGTGTCTGGCTTCTTTTGTATAAAATGTGATTGACTGGTATCAGATGTATTTGTGATATTGAGAGAAGAACAGAAACCTTCTCTAAATTTATCTAAACAAGTAAACCTGTAGGTAAAGCACTGGGTGCAGTGAGATGAGCTCAGAGTTAAACTACACTGACCTCCAGGAGTTGGCTCCAGTTCAAGTCCAGCCCACATGCAAGCACACAGTATTGGAATTTGAAATGCCACCTCTGAATTCAAATGATATTCCCAGAAATAACTTGGGCTGAAGCTCAGGGTAGAACAGCCTGGCACTCCCAACACACCCATCCCATAATGGGGATACAGACTAGAACCACTGGACTGTTGCTGATCCTCCAGTGGGATTTCCTGGTCATTTTCCTAGAAAGAGCAAACAGCCACTGGTTGAGTTATTCAGCAGTGAGTAATTCTCAGAGATTCACCTTCCGTGGCACAAAATCCTGTGGCAGAAGTGCTGCACACCAGGAATCACATCCATATGCTGCTGTGAACAGAGCAATTGGAGATTTTCAAACGTGTATTTTCACAGATTCATAGCATCTCCTGAGCTGGAAGGGACCATTGAGTCCAACTTGAGGGCAGGTGACTACAGTGAAGTACTGCAGTGTAGGCAGGAGATAGTGCATGTCCTTATGGTGAGGAAATGTCCAAAAAAACCCGTGTTCTCTATAACACAGCTGATGTGGAAAATGGGCTTGTGACTCTCTACTTGGGTGCATGTATTTAATGAAGACTCTTACAAAGGGGAAATTGGTTTAATATATCTTTCCAGGGGAGTGCTCCTACACAAACTGAAATTTGTAGAAAGGAGGGAGGGAAATGTGTCCTCTTTTCTTGCTGTTTCATGTTTGATGTGCAGCTGTGGGGACTTGGTAACACTCCAGGTTTTAAGGCCAGTATGAATAATGGGAAGTCTGGCTATGGCATGATAGTGAGGAAGGGAAAGGAAGAGCCCAGCCAACACCCAGCAGGTTTACTGCCCTCATAGTAGAACAGGTTCTGGGAAGAGGCAGAGGTACCATTTACAGATCTTAAAACTAAAGAAGAAAGAAAAGGAGGGATATTTGCACTGAGCTGAGGATGGCTGACAGGGTTTTCAGGGAAGGAGAACTTAGTTCAATTTGGTTTGAAGGATGGCTTTGGGATCACCTGCCTTACATCTCCTGCTGCTGTGAGAGGGAAGGGTTGAACCAAGGTTAGCAGCAGAACAAAGAAAGAAGGAATTCATGGGTGTCATACAGCAAATAAGGATTTTTTTTCCTGCTGGATGATTAGCCCAGTTTCTTTTAACCAGAAGTCTTTTCATTTTATATATACCCCATGACATGCTGCTTCTCCAATTGAATGTTTCTATTTGGATATTCCAGAGGAATAAGAATGTAATTGGTCACTCTTAATTACAAGTTTAAGAGTTGGGTTTAATTCTGCTTGTAGCAGTTACAGCAGTTCTTCTTGCATGTGTATGCTGTAGCAGACACTAAATAAATGATAAAGGAGGTTTTATCCTGAGAAGGTATTTCTGTAGTGCAGCCAAAAACAAGTACAGAGAAAATCGAGGTAAAAAGGTAAGATTCTAAGTCAGAAAGTCTCACCTGAGAGCACAGCTCCACAGTGGCATGGAGATGGAGCTGGTGCTTACATACACTTGGATTAGCATTATAATTTGCTTTCAGCAAGAATTGCACTTCTGTTAGGGAAGAGAGTAGTTGAGAACTGGAGTAATTTTTTTTTCCTATTCAGATGTGTTCATAATCTCTCCTAATCATTAGGAGCAAAGTGGTTTAGTGTCCTGCTCTTTTCAGTTATAGAACCTGAATATGCTGCAGAAAAACTGCCTTAAAAACTGTATTTCAAAGCTCTTGTCTGTCTCTGATTCTGGAGTGAATGAAAACAACTCCTAAGGATTTGTTCTTTCGTAAAACAGAGCGATTATTCTCTCATCCACAACCTCTTGAATTATTTTAAATTTGGATAAGGGAATCCTTCATCAGTGGAATTCTGGAGCCTTTATTCTGTAAATGCCATTTTCCTTGATTCTGGTGAAGTGTGTGCATCCAAATCCCTCACTAAACAGCAACAGAAAGGAATTTTATCTGGAACTCTCCTGTACTCAGTGCTGTGTCTCACAGCTCCAGCTGCTGGTGCTCACACTGAATGCCTGTTAGTTTGGAAATGACAGCACCACTTCTGTGACCAATTGCCTGAGACATCTCAGTGCAGTCATCCTCGGAAAAAGAAACATTTGAGACACGCAGGAATCCTTCCTCTTCCCTTCTCCCACATCCGGAGTGTGCTTGTAGCAATGAACAGCTGGAGGATTAAAGCTCTTTAGCTGTGACCGCCATCGTTTGGGCGTTAATGTGGTTTCTTAGCGGAGGAAAAGATGGCGTTTTTTTCTGTGCCATTCACAGCCCGCGCAGGGTCCCCAGCTGGTGGCACTGTTTGCCCTGGCAGTCGCTGACTTGCTTCATCTGGGGGCTGCACCTGAATTACCCTGCAGGAGCCTGAGCTGGTAGAAATCCTAACTCCTCACCTCTCATCCCCTGAGCAGTGCAAAATGCAGTGAAGCACTGGCGTGTGAAGAGAACCCCAAGGTGGAAGAAGACAGCAGAAAAATCTGTGGTTTAAAACAACCCAACAAACAGCATTGGTATTTTCATTTTAAAAATCCCAATTAAGACAATTAATGAGAATGACAAAGAAAAAAGAGACCCTTCCAGTGCCAGCACACTTCCTAATTCCATGTGTCATCACCTAATTTGTTTCTTTGCTGGAAATTAAAAGTATTAAAATCCTCATGTATGCTAAGAAAAAGAAATCATTTGTAAGCTTTCTGTCCTGTTTTAGTATTTCACAGAACCACAGAATGTCCTGAGCTGGAAGAGACCCCCAAGAACCATCAAAGTCCAAACCCTGGCCCTGCCCAGACACCCCAACAATCTCATTCTGTGCATCCTTGGGAGTGTTGTCCAAACCCTCCTGGAGCTCTGGCAGCCTTGGGGCTGTGCCCATTCCCTGGGGAGCCTGGGCAGTGCCCAGCACCCTCTGGGGGAAGAACCTTTCCCTGGTACCCAACGTAAACCTCCCCTGACACAGCTGCAGCTGCTCCCTTGGGTCCTGTCCCTGGGCACCAGAGGGATTTCACTAATTAATTCTTAAATCTTGTTTATGATCTAAAAACTTGGCAAAACCAACTAAAGGCAAACTTTATTTTGAAATTAGCAAACTGAGGCAAGAACTAAAATACACGATTGTGAAGAATTCAGGCTCTAGAGGTTCACTACTGTTGTGGCTGCTAATTCCTGAAAAGGCAAGGGAAGAGCACATGGTCACTGGAAATGTAAAAGTGAACCAGAGGCATTAAAAATAGCTGTATGTCCAAACCTTTCTCTTTTAGGATTCATCTACTCATGGAGTGTGTGATCCACAACACTTAAGCTCAACATTTGGCTTACTGAGTTTTAATCTGTGTGATTGTTAACAAAAATTTCAGGGTATGAACAGGGTGTTGCCTAATGCTAGAGGGAAGCCACAGTTATGATCAGGAAGGTTGATACCACTGAAAAGAAAATGGGTATAAAATAATGAGAAATGTTTTTGTTAGTGCTTGTGTTTTCCAGACAGTGCTTTGGTATCTTACAGAGATTTACTGTGGTCCCTATAATGTCTTAAACCCAGTGCTTTTCTACATCATTGCTTGAACTCAGGCCAAGGTGAGCAGCATTTCTAACAGGGCTTGTGAGCTCTGACACTCCTGCTCTCTGCAGGTGATCAGGAGATTCCTGAGGATCACACAAACAGGACAGTTGTGTTTCCTGGTGATTGCTGCTGGCACCTTTCGGTCTCAAAGCTCTTCATATCAGTCAGTCCCAGACATCAGGGAGCAGTATCCCAATGACAGTGGCAGGAGTGGTGGACGTAGATTTTAAAAGAAAATGTGTCAAAATTACCTTGGATAAGGAGAGTTATTTATTACCTTTATTTCATTCTGTATCTGGACTGAAAAGGACCTCCTGGGCTGAAGAACTGCTTCTCTGCTCTATGGTGCCATTATGTGACACAGCATCTATTTGAGAACCTGTACCAGCAGCTTGCAGAATTGCTGCTGGAAGCCCATTTCTCTTAGTCCTGATTAAATTTATTACTGATCGTTTCACCCTCAGCTACTCTGACATCAGCATAGTCCTTCAGTTTAAACAGTCCCTTTCCAGCACCACTCACACTTGCTTTTATCACCTTGAAGTGTTGACAGATACCATTCACATTGTTTATTAAACAGCCCAATATTCTCAGTGGTGTTGAACTCCAGAGCATCTCAGCCATTCTCTTCTACATCACCTCCAGAGGTGACTGGATCTTTAAGAGAGGTCACATCATGGTTTCTGTATTCATATTGTATTTTCTTATTTCTAAAGAGTCTCTCTGTTCTGATAACTCTGAGGACTGTGTTGTGTTCTTATGTTTGTATGAAATATTATTCCTGACTAACCAGAGGGTTCCACAAATACTGTTTCCCCACATTAGAAGAGCATCTGTGTAAGAGCACAAATTTTGAATAAAATTGTGCTGTATTTCTGTATACATTTACATTTCAATTCTTAAGGAACACATAATCAATTGTAGATTTTCTTTTTCCACTTTGTCTTCCTTGGGCAGACATCTGACCTAACCCCTCTCAGATTTTGCCCATCAGTTCTCTCTCCTGAATTACCCCTTGCACCAGAACCTTAAAATCAGATCTGAAATTTTGTTCTGTGTTAAAGGCACAGTTGAATAATTTCTGCTTGTGAGAAGTGCAGGTAGTGAGAGCAGTGATCTGTCTTTGAGCACCTTAGATCCTGCTGATCATGGGGAGGTTCTCCCCATTCCCTCAGGGCTGTGTGGCTGGCAGGGGAAACTGCAGTGACCAGTGTGACATCCTTGGGATTGTGCCTCCCTTTATCATCTGCTCCTGAAACCATCACTTGTCACAATCCAGCCTTTCAAAAGTAGTGTTGTCTTTTAAGGAAATGGAGAAGGAAAAACCCAAGGGGTCCAAGTCATCATCACAGCAAGTAAGGAAATCAGTTTTATCCTTCACATGAAAGCAAAGCAATATAAGAAGAAGCTTAAGTTGAGCAACCAACTTCTTCCATATCTCACAGAAATTTTGTATAATCTTACTGGCTAAACTTCTGAAGCCAGTGAAGGCTCCACAGGTGCTTGTTTTAAGTAAAACTTGCATATTGCCAATGCAGGTCATTTAAAAATGTCAGTTACCTTTGAGTCAGGAATGAAATTGTGGCAATTACTGTAATTTTTTGAGAGGTATCAGATGAAAAGTGCACTCAGACTGTAGGTAATGTGACTGAGGCCTCGTGTTGAAGAGTTAATGTGGTTGTTTGATTCTTGCTCTGTTCTTTCTTTGCATTTGCAATGGTTTGAGGAGCCTGAACTGATTTTTAAATCAGCATTGCTTTAACCCAGTATTGACAAAATGACAAGCAGGAGTGACTCCTTTCCAACCAGAACTGGGTTTGATTCTAGGTGAGCTGGTTTACTCCACTCTGCAATTGCATTACATTTTCAAAAGGCTCTTCTCAAGAAGAAAAACAGGAATGTCCACATTACAATCTAAGGTAAAATAGATGTTCTTTATTTTTATACCCTCTTTTTTATATCTTCTTTTCATGTAGCTGATGCCAGGATAGGAGCTGACACCTTAGGAAGTGAAGAGGATCCTGACTTTTTGGAGCTAGAGATCACAACCATCTGTTCTCTTTTAAGGACTTCTGCATTGAGCAGAGCACAAGAAATTCAGGCTTTAAGAGGCTCTCTGATGACTGGTTTTGTATTTCTAGTTTCTAAGTTGAAGATGTTCTTAAATGTTAAGTTTTGCTGGGCTGAATAATTCTTCCCCAGACCTACTCCCTCTACCCCAAAAACCTGTCTTAGATGACTTGTTGGAGATGATCTCTTTAGAAAGAGAAAAATCTCTGCCTGAAAATGTCCAGAATTATTCAACTTCCAGACCACTGATTTTCCAACCTTAATATAACCAATTTTCCACTGTTAGAATCCACATCTATTTGTGTGTTGAAAATCCATCCTGTGCTGATTAGTTACTCTCTCAGCCCATTTGTTCTTCTCCTCACACCTAAAATCAGTTCTGTTCCTATCAGGTGAACCTTCACCATAAGTTTTGAATTTTGAGGGTGGAGAAATACTCTCTTTTCAAAAAGAAGACTGATAACAGAGAAAATAACATGAAATTTGTTGACCTGAATTTCTTTAGCAGCACTGAACCCTGATTTAGATATAAATGACTCCTGTTATATCATGTGTTGGTAATTTCTGGATGTTGGAAAGTGAAGATGGTGTTTGCAGTCACTGAAAGTCACTGAAACCGTGATTTTTATTATTATTTTTAATATAATTTAAATATAGTGTGTATATCTGATGTACCTAGCAAATCTTATCATTCTTTGGGAGAATATTTTCTCCAAGGATGTCATTGAAGGGAATGAAAACATACAAATTGTCATTCCACACCCGACTTGCAATGGCTCATCTACCCCAGTCTCTCATTGCCAGCAGCAGATACCAGGGAAAGACTTTTAAGAACAGGACAATAAAACTCTTCTTTTGCCTCTGGCAATTTCTGTCTTGAAAACTCTGAGAAAGAAGCAGTGTCTCATGTTTAATAACTCTACATGGATTGTTATTTCATGGCTCTTTTTGTTGAACACATGTAAGTGGGTAGCCCCAGAGATTTTCTCAGTTTAATGATTCTTTTGTCACTTTGGACCTGCCACCTGTGGCTTTCACAGGAGGTTCCTGTGTCAGCAGGCATTTGGGACACTTGGGATCTCTACTTTTCCCACAACACTCAGGACTTCATAAGTCTACATACCCCTCATCAATTTCTGCTTTGCAGGCATAATAATCACAGTCTGGTTTTATCTCCTCCTTTGGAGGTTTCTGATTCTCTCTAAATACTTCTCCATCTTTACTATCCCCTTTCTGAAATGGGAGGATCAGCATGATGAATGATACTGGGGAAGAATCCCACATGAAGTTACACAGAAGAATAATGGTGTTCTCTGTTCAGATCTCTGTTCTTTTCCTGTTAATTCCTACCATTTGATGCATTTTGTTGACCTCCACTGATCTGATATTTTCATAGGACTCTCCACAGTGAATCCCAGATCTGTTTCTGAGCAGCAACTGTCAGCTCACAGTGTATATATAATTTATGTGGAAAATTGCTGCTGTTGTCCATAAGCATCAGTTTAGATTTAGCTGCATTGACTTTCCTTGGCTGTTCCACTGCCCAGTCACTCAGTCTTTTATGGCCCTTGTGCAGTTCTTTATTGTAACCCCTGCCTTGAAACCCCTGAATCATTTAGGAGCATCTGCAGACACTGTCATCTCATCCTTCACCCTCTTTCCAGGCTGTGTAAGAACAGCCCAAGCAGCGTGGAGCACTGCTGGAACCTGCTGTGGAAATCACTTGGTTTAATGGGTTCTCTCTAATAATGATCAAGATGTAGCCTTTGCTAAATCCAGATTACACAGTTGTAATGAGCCCCCAAGAACAGAAAGGACAAAGTAATTTGTGATAAGAGGTAAAGTTCTCACTGTGGCCATGGTGTCACTCATGTGGATTTTCAGAGCTGTTCTGATGCTGAATGTCTTGCCGTTTTACAGGAATAGACTTGAAAGATAACTTTTTTTTCCTTGCCATCTTAGTCTATTTAGCTGTTCAAAGTCAGTCATTTTTGCCACTGAAATACAGAGATTTAATATTTCAAAATACAGAGATTATTTATAAAGGACTGCCCATCAAGATCTTTGGTATCTTGGTAGAAAATACAGATAATTTCAAGTCGTATTCTATATAGTTTTGTTTACTCTGAGACTATTTTGGCATTAGTTTCTTCTGAGTTCAGTGGGCCTCAGCTGTGTGAGTGTGAGCAGCTCTGAACTGCATCAGAACCATGGGAGTGAGCAGGCATTTCATGCATAGGGAGGCCAGAAACAGAATTTACCTGCACTTAAAGACCAGCTAGTCCATGAGATGGAAGTCAAAGCACCAGTAATGTGTGTTGATCCTCAGACATTTTAGTTAATGCCTTAGTTATTACCTTCTGGGCCATTTTTAGTTTTTTAAGTTCATTTCAGTCAGGCCTTTCTGAAGAATTTGGGACAGTAATCCAGTGGCATACATGAAGGAAAAATCACAATTCCTGGTCAGATGTGGATAAAAATAAGATGTAGTGTTCAGTGAGGATATGGAAATAAATAAGAGTGGTAGGAAGTGTAAAAATCTGAATGATGGCTCTCTGTTACACCGTATGAAAGGAGTTGCTGAAAAACATGGAACAATGGATTTCAGCTGATAAAAAATGAAGGAGATTTTCTGGTCAAGCCTTGGAAGTTTTTGTATTTGAAACCTCTTTAAAAAAAATCCAGGCCTGACGTAAAAAATATAATGATGGTAGTAGACTGCATCTCTTGGGAAAGTAATCCTGCAAGTAATTTTCCTCATTCCTAAAAATTTGCACCTCATTTATAACCTGAATTCATCTGGTTTTAACCTCTAACTATTGGATCCCATTACAAATTTTTAGACTTACAGACTTTATTTAATCATCAGTTAATTCCATTTTTCATAAGCCCGGACCATACCCAAAATGAACCAAATCTGAATTTCTGTGAGGATCAGAGCTATAGCTGATTAAAGTCTGACTTACACAATAAAGAATTAAAGCCATTTTGTACTGCTGGTGCTCTGAATTCCCCATCCTATTATTGCCTGTTTTGCCCTTGGCTCACTGGTGACTCTGTGCCTGATCAGTTCTGTAACTTCCTTCCCAACACCCACACTTACAGTGCTCTTATTTCTTCCTTTTTCATGTTTTCAGCAAGGTTTTCATTCACACAGAGAAGGAGAACCTGATGTTTCTAGAATATCACACTTACCAGCATGTGTTTAAAACAGAATTCAGAAATATTTCCTTTTAACCCTTTCCCCTACAAATGGTACTGTAACCTGTGGTGGCTTGGGCACCGTGGTGTCACCTGTGCACAGTCACAGACTGAATAATAGACCTGAATCTCTGCAACTGCCTGTGATTGGAGTTTGGGAAGAATGGGAGAGTTCTCATCACAGTCCTGCCTACAGCCTTAAACTGGAATGAAATGTGTGTTGGTTGTGGCTGCTTTGTCCTGGAGAAAGTCATGGCTTCTGTCCACAAGGCCCTCAGTGAATTCCTTCATCTCAGCCTGGCAGAATTGCAGTAGCCTTTGCAGATTTTCATCTGCAGAACACTGGTTTGCAACCTGAGGGATTTAAATCAGCTTTCAGAGCACCATCTGTGCTAAACAGCCTGTTCACTACTGCACATCTGCAGGTGCTTTAGCTGAGTCAATCCTGGATCATCATCCTTGAGGCCTCACTGGCACCTTCTGCCTTCTGCTTTAATGCTTCTCCCAACTCCTTCATGTGTCACCTTAAGCCAACAACATGTTGATGATTTCCATATTTTAGCTATTCAGTAACATGTTTATTACTTTAAATCAGTGACCCCATCCTATGGCTATTTACTTTGTATTAGTATTTTAAGTAGATATGTTTTTTCTTGATATGTTAGAAGAATGATTCTTAGAGTTTAAATATACAATTACAGAAGTGTTTGCCATTATTGTGGTTTAGAGCTTCTCACAATCTTTTAAATTATGACCTTTATGTTAGAAATGTGGAATATTTCTGTCTGTTCAATTGGAAATGGGTGTTGTTCTGTTCGATATGCCATTTTCTGATGAGGCTAATCAGAAAGGAAGGAGCATAAAGCCGTGCTTTGTGAACTGCAGCCCCGTGGGGTGGAGCAGGACCTGCCGGGCTGCCTTGAGCAGATGGCAGAGGCGTGTGGGCTGTTCCTGCACAGGGCGATTCCAGGTGTGACATCATCGCCTTCTCCTCACTAATGTGCAGTAGTTTTCTAGAATCCTTTCAAACGCGTGTGCTGACATCATCCCCTCTCTGCCCATCGCCTCCAGATTTAGAAACGCCTCTGGAGAGCACAGTGATGGTTTTTAAATGGTTTCATTTCATCCAGCATGAGCCGTGCAGAGACGGGCTGTGGTTCGCATGCCACCAGCCCGGCCCCTGTGCGGTCGCCATTGGCGAGGGGAAGGTGCCCTGCCCCACCTTCACCGTGTCTGTGCTTCATCCTTCTGAGCAGGCTGCATGTACCAGTCATTCTGTCGGCCGGGAGGGCGATCCCTTCCCGCCATGGAGCGGGAAAGGATGCAGCTGATGTGCTGTAAGCTGGGATTCAACAGCCAAACCCCGGCAGAGAAGCGATGGAGTGTGGCAGGGTGGGAGCCCGGCTGTCCACGCTCACCATTGGTTTCTTATTACGGCATTCTCCCCCGAGAGGCTCCCGGTGCCCAGGCACCCCCTCCTCTTTCCCCTCCTCCTGCTCCCAGCCCCCTCTTTCCCACCCCTTCGTGTCTGCTGCTGAGCGAGCGGCAGCGCTGGTCACGGTGCGGGGATTGCAATGAGCTCATCCTTTTCTCCGTGCAGCCTCACAAGTGCCCGGGCTCTGCTGCCCTTCCTGCCGGCTCCCGCACACCCTCACGGGCACTGAGCCCTCCCAGCTCGCCCTTGCTTCGCTCCCCGCCCAGCTTCCCTGTGCTCCTTCTCTGCCATTTTTCTGCTTTTTATGTGCATTTTTAGATCCATGTTTTCTCTGGTTTGTTTTTCAAATCTCCTTCGGACTCTGTGCGAGCCAGCACGGTGGATCATATTTTTCCTCGATTCTTAGCAAAGATGCTTTTCTCCTCCTGAGAGGCTAAAGGGGCGTTGCTGGAGCGGCCATCCAAACCCGTTCCAGAGACTGGAGGCTGGCTCTCCTAAATCTTGCACTTTTGGAAATTGCCGTTCACAAAGCCTGTTCTTCTCACTCTGGAGACTTACTACTTACTGCTCATGGAAGAGGGGGTGCCTTGCAAAAGCCCGGCTCCCAAGCTCACCCCACCTGCCAAGAAGTCCCAGGACATGCATGACGAGAGGAGCAAGCTGGTGAATGAATACGCGTGTCGGGTGCTGGAACTTCTGGGCATGGGGCATCGTCTCTTTGTGCCTCGGCTGCTTGCGGTGAGATCACCTTTGCATGAAATTCATTCGTTGGGAATTTGCCATTCTCCCTCCCAACCCTGCCTCTGCCCCCAGGAGGGATGAGAGGGCTCTTATTTTTTCTTCTCAGCTTCTCATAATCCATCTCCTGAGCACTGAGTCCTTCTTTCTGATGTTAGCTCAGCAAGGCTGGACACCAGCCCTGCTAATGAGGACCGGTGGCACTCCTTAACTAGCTTGAAGGATCATCATCCAGGGCTGAATCATAAAAAACCATCTTTCCTAAATCCCTGGGTGCTTTTGTTCTCAGTCCTGTAATGATTCCAGATAAGCAGTGTGCCCAGTCACCTTCTAGGTACTGACGCAAAGTGCATTAATTGTCAGCATTTCAGATTTTGTACTTCAGACATCACAGGTTGGCTTTAAAGACTCATCAAAAATCGAGCTGTGTTGATGCGTTTTGGCTTTCGGCTGCTTCTGTGTTGGGTTTTGGAAAGGCAGTTGGCAAAAAAAGTTGAAAATACCTGTGTAGAATGAACTGGGAAATAAATTGTTCAGGGTGTTTTCCTCCATCGTGGCAAATGCTGTCTGTGTGGGGGGTGCCTGCAGTTGGTGTTCCATGTTACGGCACAGAGAACACGCTTTTATCATTTCTCCTGCTGTACAGAGCAGCCTCAAACCCACAAAAGAGTGGCAAATCTGGGAGTCAGTGCCTGCTCCTGGCTTGGTCTGCTCGGGGTGTTGTAACCACGCCTGGCTGCAGCTCAGAGCATCACTGTCCATGGCACACCAGAATGGCATTTCTGTGTGATCCATGGGAAGACAGTCCTTTCCTGGTCCCACTCTGGTGCCTTTCCTTTATCCCCATCCCCAGATTGTGGTTATATACAGTGACCTGTCCGTTTTTTTTATGCTGCTGAGCCCATCTCTGTGCTCCTGAGGATTCACAGAAATCCATGTGCTCTGCCTGTTACAACCTGTTCAGTGGTACACACCGTGTGGGTGGCTGGAACACTGTGTCCCTGCACTGGGAAATGCCAAATAAAAATCAAAGATTCACAAACTCCTCGATTGCTACAGTGCAGGTGGATTTGGGGATTTACAGTCCCTTGTAGGATTGGGTCTGGTCCCTGATGATGTGTGGTTTGAGCTGTTGGGTGTGTTATCATTATTCCAGTTACCTCCCAGTGTACCAAAACACTCACCCTGCTGATGGTTTCTTGGGCAGGGGGTGCCAAATCACCCGGAATTGTGCTGTGATGAGCTCTAAGGAAAGCAGAGACAAAACCACCCAGCTCTTTTTCACTTGACTTAATCAGGCTTTGTATCTGGCCCTCCAGATGGAGAACACCAGGCAATTTCACATCCCTTATCTTCCAGGCAGCTTGGCTTTGCTGAGTGGCATAGTATTGTTTATTAAAAGAGAAAGAAAGAGTGTGAAAAAGGCAAAATAATACAAATAGGGCTTTGTGTTATTAGAGAGACTTGACTTTTGGAATCGATGTGATTCCCTGTCAGGTTTTATTAGCTAAATATACCTCTCCTGACATCTAGGCCTTTTGGCACACACCCTTTTCAGAAAGGAGAGACTGTGTTCTGATAATATATTAAAAATGAGAAGTCTCTGAGGATCAAGAATTTGTACTTTAATCAGAACTAAAGATCCTTCAAAACATCAGTGTTTCATAAAATTAAGCACTTTGTTTTTTGGTTGTTTTTTTTTTAATGTGCATAGCTTCTCTCTCTGCTGTGGTTTTGGGGATAAATGCCTGGGATGGGTGCAATATGTGTCATTGCAGTGCTATGGGATAAATACAATATATCACCTTTATGCCAGTCCTAGAAAAATTCTGATCACCTCCTCACCTGAGCACATTTTGGGCAGGTAGAACAGCAGCAGTTCTGGGGGATTTACTCCCTTTGGGATGAAGCCAGGAGATTTTCTTACCCACCTGCACCAGTTCTTTATGTGGCAGAATAAACTTTGCCATCTAAGTTTGGAGCTGCAGAGAAAGGCAGGGGTGAAGTGTTGAGCAGAGGGGTATCAGTGAGTGTGCACAAGATCAGTGCTGTGTTTGTGGATCCCAACTCTCCACTCACAACCTAAGGGTGTTATTTTTATTTTTCCACAGCATTTTTGTACCAGTGTGTTACAGAGAGCGTGGATTTTATTTAGGAAAGTGTTTGATAATATAGCTGGACATAAAAGGAGTTTGGTGTGTTGCCTAGAGGTGTGTTCTGATGTCACTGCAGCAGCAGTTTTGTCCACCAAACTTGCCCAGGCTTGGAGCCTGAGTTTATCCAGCACAGGCCAGGATCCTCCTGTGTGTCACTGAGCAGCTCTCAGGGCTGTGAAAGGGCAGCACAGGGCAGAGTCATGCAACATGCAGCACTGCAGTCATGGTTAGAAATAAATAACTTCTCTACCTTGGGTTTACACTGTGTATCTTTTTTAAGAAGTTAAAACCAGAAAGTTTTTTTAAGAAGCTAAATTCTGTGTGTTATAGGCATTAAATAGAAATAGATATGTTCATATTATATCTATTTATGTATATAAATACTATGTTCTGAAAAATTGGAGGATACTTACAAAGATTTTGAGTGTCCCGGAAGCAAAATTAATTATAAAGCATGACCAGGTTCTTTTCAGTCTTTAACTTCTTGGCCTCATCTCTGACACATGTTCATTAAAGTGTAGAACAGGTGGTTAATGCTCACTGACACTCTGCAGAATTCTAAATATTTACCTAAAATTCTGTGGAAATAAGTATTTTTTATCTGTTTGTATGAAGGAGGAAGAACTAAATTAAGCATGTGCAGTGGGGTTCATCCAAAATTTCTTCTGTTATGTTAGTTCCCAGGTGGGAATAGGAGTTTGGATAGAGTCAGTAATAAATGAAGCTGCAGAATTAATAACTGAAGACAGAGAAATTAAATTAAAGAAAAAATCCAAGACTTTTCCCTGTGTCTTAATCACATTTTCCAAAATATTTTGGGAAAAGTAGCAGTAACATTATTTATTTTTAAAAAATCATTTAAGTCTCTTAAATTCTGTTCTTGCTTTCTGAACATTTGTTGTGTTCTGAAATTTTACCTTTAGATTTGAAAGCTTTGCTAACACTCTTGGGAAAAGGTTTTTCCTAATTTTCAACTCATTAATTTAAGGTAATTTTATGACTACATGGAAATACTGAAGTGATGTAGGAAGAACATTTGAGAACATATTTAGTCAAATCCTGGAAGCAAACTGAGCCTTTGAGTCATAGTTCTGAATGAGTTTCCTTGTTTGCCTGGGTTTGAAAACAGATTTTAATCAAAAATATGTTTATTTAAAAATAACGTCTATAGTAATAAAAACTTTCCTGAAGTTTCCAAATGCACAAAAATGGAATGCACCAGCCAAACTTTAATGATTAGCTCATTAAACTTACAGATGGCTTAGTAAGGAAAATTGGCTGTTTAGGAATCAACTGTTGGTGAGTTTCAGGAGTTGAGTGACTTCAACCAAGGATTTACAAATCTCTGCCTCTCCAACAGCTGCCAGAGGTTTCCAGAGATATCTTGATAGTTTATTGTTCGAAGTCACAAAATGTCAAGAAATGTGAGTCCTGGGAAGCCAAAAGTTCTATTTTCCACTTTTTTTCATGTGGTTTTAATAGTGAAACTAGTATTCTGATGAACAGATAGCTTTAAGGAAATGAAAATATTCAGTGAAGTAGAAGGAGCTGATAAGCCTGGGCTCTGTCATTAACCAGCCTGTACAATGTGATGGTTTGCAGTTTTCGTAACTATAATCTTAGTTCAGCAAATTCTGTTAGAGAAGTTCTTATTTCCATGATCTTATGGGATTTTCATTGACTACAGATTTTTCAGCACGGAGAACTCAAAGTTGTCATTAGTTACAGTTTAATAAATGCAATTTGTTTGGGATTGTTAAAAGTAGTAGTATAGCAATGATTCAAGCAGAGGCCTAGGAAAATGAAATCTGATTTGAAATGTTTTACACAGAATTGCTGTAAAGGAAGGGAAGAGGAGGGGACTGGGTGTGCAGGAGTATCCAGGAAGGCAAACTGGCAACGTAATTGGGAAATCTGTTTGAATTGGGTAGTGATGGTAGATACCAACATGGCTGAGAACAAAGGAAGAGAAATCCATTTCTGTGAGCTGGGTGTCAAAATCAAATTTTCCTTCTATCCATTAGATTGGCTGTTAGTAAAAAGTCCTTCACTGGAGGGGTGATCAGGTACTGTAACAGGCTGCCCAGGGAAGTGATGGGGTCACCATTCAAATGATGTGCAGTGTGGCACTTAGGAACATGCTTTAGCAGTGGACTTGGCAGTTCTGGGTAAGTGGTTGGGCTCGATGATCATAGAGGGCTTTTCCAACCTCAGGGATTCTGTGATGATCCTGTGAAACCTGCACTGCTTTTCCACCACCATGGGCTGAACTTCCCTGGCAGCCCTTGGTTTCCAGCACGGCTTTGGGAGTGCTGCTGGGCACCACCAGCTGCTCCCACCACACTCTGCAACTTCCAACAACCCACTGCGGGTCTGAAACACTGATCTGGTTTCAAGTGTGGCAAGAGTATTGATAACCTGAGGAAAACTCATCCAGGAGGAGTGTGATGTTGGCCACGGTGGGTCCAATTCATCCCATACCAACTGCCCCAACTCTCTGTCCACACGTCGGCCTCGTCTGACTGAGCCTCAGCCAAGTTGTGCAGCTGCCAAGTGATTGTGGACAGGATCAGATGGGATGGTTTGTAAAGCTGAATGTTCCTGGTCAGCATCCCCAGGGCAGCTTTTCCTGGGGCCCTGCAGGGATGACCCAGCAGCTTCTTTGGCAATGAATGATGGAGGATCAAACAGATCTTGGGTGAACTCAATAAGGAAAGAAAAGAACAGAGCTGGACGTGGACTTTGGAAAGGGCCTGGAGTGACAGGACAAGGGGGAATGACTTCAGACTGCCAGAGCACTGGGTGAGATGAGATATTGGGAAGGAATTCTTCCCTGTGAGCATGGTGAGGCCCTGGCACAGGTTGCCCAGAGAAGCTGCGGCTGCCCCTGGATCCCTGGAAGTGTCCAAGGCCAGGCTGGATGGGGCTTGGAGCAAGCTGGGATAATGGAAAGTGTCCCTGCCCATGGCAGGGGATCAGAATGAGGTGGCCTTTAAGGTCCCTTCCAACCCAAGCCATTGTGGGATTCTCTGGATTCAGGTGGATAAGTTAAGAATCAGACTTTGAACCCGTGTGTGTGTAATGCACCCACTGTGTGTAATGAGGCAAAAAATGACACTGGGTGTTTGTTACTCATGAGAAAGCAGAGGATGCCCACATGGACATGTTGGTACACATGGAAATGGTGGTGGTGGTACCTGAGCAATTAATTCAGCAATTTACTGTAACCAAAAGTGCCTGTGCTGCTGCTGAGGTATTTGCAGTTATACACATTACACAGTGTAGATCTCCACCATTGAGTACCTATGTTGACAGTTTTGTTTACTCTTTTCTGGGTTAAAACCCTTGAAATTCACATTTTTGTGATGATGACCTGCATGCCTTGTCAGGATCTTCAGTTTTTGTGAACCATTTAAAGGAACTATTCCAAGGCTTGGATTTAGTACCTTCTGAATTTTTTGGAGCAGGTCTTAATAACCTGGAGGATGAATACATTTGTCCCTGTGAATCACATTGCTCCACAGTCAATTCATGGTGAATGTGTAACATCTGACCTTTTAGACTTGATACCACTGAGAGGTCCAGGAGTATGGGAGATGTAGAAATAAGATGTAGAACATTTTCTGGCACGGTGTTCTTTGAGAAATTGTGTCACAGACTTCAGCACATTGACTTGCTGATGCCTTGCATGAATCATGTGCTTCTGCTCTTCATGTCTGTTAATATACATACATTAAACATATATATTTTGTCTTTTTAAGGCAGTACCATGAGAATCAGTAATGGTCTAATGCACATGCTTTCTAGGAAATATAATAATTTCTCCTAGGTTTTTTTCTTTGTTTGTTTGTTTTTCTCTTCACTGACATCTTGACAGACTGAGCCAGAATCCCTTTCTTACCTGGCAGGTATAGAAGGATAAAATCCATTCCCGTGTTGCAATCCTGTGCTGCCCTGCCTAGAATTCCTTGGGTGGGCTTTAGCCTCTCTTTGTTTTACGAAGCAGAGTTTAGAGAGCTGGTTTCAAGGAGGATGACTTTGAGCTAATGTGAATATTGGTGGTCTGGAAAGCATCCAGTAAATGACAAATCAAGTAGAAGAGCATGACTGCATGTTCCCAGGGTTTACTGTATTCCCTGTGTTTAATTGCAGACCTCCAAAGAGGACCTTCTACAGGCTGATTTTGAAGGAGCTTTAAAATTCTTCAGGGTGCAGTTGCCCAAGAGGTACAGAGCTGAGGAGAACGCCCGGAGACTCATGGAACAAGCTTGCAATATTAAGGTAAGGATGGACTTCATTGCTTCTCATTCACCTGGGAGTTGCTACAGCAAGAGGAAAATGCAGCATTAAGAATGGCAGTAGTGTGTGGAAAGTAAAGAAATAAATCACTGGTTTATTGCTTTTTAGGTATGTTTGTGTAATTACACACACACCTTCTGTCTGTAAAGAAAGTGAATCTGTGACCTTTTCTCTCTTTGTCTGCTTGGGTACAAGCTAATAATTAAAACAGAAAAACAGTGTATTATCAATAATTATCAGAACTCACTAATTCATTATTGGTTTTATAAACAGTGATTGCAGTAAACTAATTAATCACTGTATGATAATCTTGCAGACAAAGCTCAGATATTACTTGTTTTGCTCAGAAGCTGTTTGTCTGCTGAATGCTGTCTATAATGTCTATAATGCTGTCTGTATACATTTGAATTGGGGTAGAAATGAGTTTTGTTTGTGTGTCAAGCTTACCAAGACAGGATATGTTTTTATATTCTATCCTACCCAAGATTCTGCTGTCAGAAGTCAGGCTACTCTGAATATATTGACTACAAGTGTTGGACTTGAACCAAATTAGAGCAGCATGACTGTAAGCTGTTGAGGATGGAAACCTATTTAAAATGGCTGCAGGGGTCCATAAAGTGGTCATTTGGAAGGCCTGGGATTTTTTTTTTTTTTGTTGGAATATGAATTGCTGTGGAGGGGCTTAATGTTTGATCTTGGAGAAAAAGTGTTTTTGTAATTTCTTGGAATGTGAGCTCTGATGGGAAGTGCATGTTTGGTGTGGCCCAGTGATGCATGGAGAACATCTCACTAGGAAGAATGTTCCTCCAACACTCTGCCTCTTTTTCTCTCTCTCAATATAGTTGTTAATTTCCCTTGTGCTGCTTAATTTCATCATTTATTAAGCAAGGGCTGGTTTCCCTTCTGGTTAAAACACTGAACTTAAGAAAAAATAGGTCTTGCCATCTGAATGTTCATTCCAGCCAAGGAAAAGAAAATCTGTGCAAACGTTTCAGTAAAATTGTACTTCAAATTCAACTCTGCTGCTGAAAGAGACTATTTGTGAGTACAAGGCTGCAGTTTGATGTTCAGTATTTAGTCCTCTGCTTGACTGTTGAAAATGAGTAACTTAACGACTCAGCAAGTACAGGAGAATTATCTTTATGCTTACACACTTACTCAGTGTGTATTTTCTGATGGGAGGTTGAAGAAGTCTTCATGGTACCTGTTGGAAGAGCTATTTGTTGATTTTTCTCATGCCTTTCTCCTTTTCTTGTATGCCACATGATGTTGCTTGTCATTAGTTTTTCATCTAGTAGTGGATGTGTGTGTATGTGATGTGCTTTATTGGGGAAGTATTTTGAAATGCACCTGAGGCAGATGTTCAGTGCTTAGAGTTCAGCACCTGGGGCCAGTTATAAGCAGAGAGTGACATTCTGAACTGTTAGTTGACAGGAAGGGTTTGACAGTGAACTCACTGCATATACAGGATTTCACACACTGTGGATTCTGGCTGAGAGAAAAGCTCAGGTGAGTGTTGCAAACGAAGTCAAGGCACCCCTTGTGTGTTAGAGAAGTGTGTGAGGATTAGTAGGAATTTCTGAGAAGGAGGGAGAATTCAGAGCCAAGAGCTGGGGTTATCAGGGGTGGGGAAAAGTTGAAGGTTGAAGTCACTTCTGCTGTGTCAGTAACTGCTGCTCTGGGATGATGAGGGAGTTGGGCTCTGCTGGCTCCTGAGTGTACAGCTCATCCTGGAATAGACTTCAGGAGCATAATGTGAGGAAACTCAGCCCAAGACCCTGTTGGAGGGAGGGTGACACTTACATCAAATGAGTGTGTCCAGTCACTTGCACCCTTGTCACAGGTGCCACTCGTCCCCATGGTCACATTGCTCCCCGAGTCTGGAGTGTCTGTCTGGCCGTGGTCTCTGGTGTGGGATGAGCAGGAGGAGCAGTGGCTGTGGAGTCCTCAGTGTGTCCTGGGATCCTCTTAACCAATGACAATAAACTGGCTTTTGGACATGTTTTTTGTACTCTCTGGCAGGGACAGGAACATGTTGGCCTGGGTGGTTCTGGAATCTCCATCTGTGGAGATACTCGAAACACAGATTGCCCTGAGTGAGCTGCTGCAGGTCACCCTCCTTCAAAGGGTTTAGACAAGATGCCCTTCAGAGATCACTTCCAACCTAAACTAGTCCATGGTTCTATAATTAGATGTTATAATCATTGAATTTATTTACCAACAGGTGCTAATAATTGCAGGAGCTGCCATGGTCAAACAGGAGATTTTAGTCTTGATCGTCATCAGTGGTGGAGTCCCAGGGAGCACAGAGGTTGTATGAAGAGCAGTTGTCTGTCTTGTTGAAAGCAGCAAAACTTGTTCTGTTGAAAAAAAGGCCAAACCAGACCCTTAAACTGCTTTTTTGTGCTGTATGAAAGAGGCACTGTGTGTCTTTCCACTGCTTGTGGGCTGTATTAGTACTTGTAGACTAAACAATGGGTTTAGAGCAAGTATCACACAGTAAGTGAATGCAGGATTCTCTTCAGATTTGTCAGCTAATAACAGAGGCATAAAAACCTAAAAACAGAACTGTGTTGTGGCCAGGTTTCATAGTGAGCAGTATCCTTTCCAGAATTTCTTTTAATTTCGTTCCCACATTACTGCAAAACAAAACAGGAGTTTAACTTCTAATAAAAATCCACCTCTCTTTGCTTACTTTTTCCTTGAGCTTTAGCTGAGCTACTTCTCATCCTACAGAAGGCAAATTTAAAACTACTTGGTGTTTTTTTCTCCTTAATTTCACAACTTTTGAATTGAGTTCAGGATGTAACCTTTAGATTTCGAAAGTGCTGTATTGGAAATAGTTCTATCATAATGCTTTTTTAAAAAAGGATTGGTATCTCTCTTTCTCTCACGAGTACATCTGTAAATACAAAGAAAAAAGGTGCTATTAAAAGAAATTTCTGTGTAGAATGTGCTAGAGAATGTCTTCTTCAATTAAGATTTATTTGTAGTGGTTATTCACCAGGTCTGGATTTCAGTCATTTACCAGTAAGGAAATCACTGGGAACGTCAGTGGAGTTAACAGTAGTGTTTTCCTACAGAGCTTGTTGGGTCATATGCCATTGTTAAAGAGCATTTTGAACTAATTCACACTATGAAGTAATGTAGCCTAAGGAATAATATAGCCTGGATTTGTAATCATAGAAGGATTTTTATGCTTTGGTGAGGGGATTTTTTTAAAATTTTTTTTTCTTTCCTCATTTTTCTGTCTTTACAAGAGTTTTCAGAAGTTTTTCTGTGTCTCTGGAAGCCCAGTTTGCTAAGTGAATGAATGAAGACCCTCTTCTAAATTTCATGAAGGTTAATCCTAATGGTGGTGTTTATGAAAACATCTGACAAATTCTTCTACTCAAAACATCTGCCTCAGTTGCCATTTGCATCTTCTTGCAGTTTCTCTTGTGTCATAAAGTTGTTGTAATGACCTTGGATTTTAATAGAGGAGTCCCATCACCTCTGTTCTTACACCTGACTTCAGGCAGGTGAGGTGTGGAACAGGAGAAGGTTTCACTGGGAAATCTACTCCATGTGAAAATTCCCTGGATCATCAGTTCCAAGTGAATTCAGGGAGCTGTGCCTGTTCCTCTGGCTGTCCCATGGCATTTGGAAATGGAGCAGAGCTGACATCCAGACTGTGTAACATTGCAGCTCTGGAGATGCCATGAGGTTGAGTGTACAGATGGACAGGTGGGGACATGCTGTGGGATGTCACCCCTTGTGCACAGAGGTGACACACCTGGCTGAACACGTAGGATAAGAGACTCAGGAACCTGCAGGGAAGGTTGTTCTGTTGTGGGGCAGCATCTCTAGTGACACCTTCTGTTACCTGGCTGAGGCACTGCAGTGGCTCCTGGTCTCATCTTTCACCATCCTCAGCAGCAGGAAAGATCTCAAATACTGAACTTCTTCTAACAGAAATTTCTTCCCAGCCATGTCTCTCTCCTTTCTGGATGGTATTGGGCCCGTCAGCAGCATTATGAGGTTGCTGCCCTCAGCACCTTCAGTGAGACCAGCAGATGGCCCAGAATAAAACCAGTGCTTTTTCCAGTTCTGTCACCTCTCACTGTGCTGACAAGGCTGGCACACACCTGACTGCACCCCCAGCTGGAGCTGGCACCAGGGCCATGGCTAATAGCAGAGTCAAGGAGAACTTGCTGCAGTAGCAGGGGCTGTTCTAAGCTTGTTCTCATTTGAGAATTGTTCTTTTGTGACATTTAAAGCAGGTTTACTTTATAATGTTGCCCATTTAAATGTTTTCAATTCAAGGTGGTGATTTGAAGCTCCCACCTTACTGATGTGGATGACTGACTTGCTTCACACCTCTGCTGATCTTCTATCTGGACGTGATGTTTTACAGGCATGGTTTAACTCACATATTGATTTATGTGAGTTTCAGTGGGTAGGGTTAAAAATAGCTGGTTTGCTCTCTCTCTTCTCTCCAGAGCATTCTGTCTCTCTGTGCTTATCTCTGTATGTGTGTATTCATCCAGATACTTGGGGATCTTGCTGTCGTGGTAAGACAACACAAATGCAACAGAAAAGTAAAGGAGGTAACTGCAGAAAGGCCCTGAAACTGCACAAGCATTGGTAATACCAATGTTGTATCTATTTAATCTTCCAATATAAAGAACAGGTTAAAATTTGCTCATTTATCAACTTCTTAAGAAAAGGCCAAACCACATTGAAAAGGATTTGGTTTATATCTATAGAAAACCCTGCCATGCTCGTATGCAATTTCTTATTAAAAGCCAATGATTAATTGCCCTTATTATGTCTGTGCTGTTATCTCTGAAGTGCAGATCCACTTGTCCTGGTGATGAGGGTGATGGTTTTTAATGCCTGTCCTGTCGGCAGCTCCAGCTTCCTTCTTCTGCTCAGCTTTGTGGTGTGGGGCACCTGGAAATCAGATTAAAGTGCCTGCAGTGGAGTTGGATACTAAATGTGATTGTAATCTTGGTAATAAGTGTTAACACCAAAGAAAGGAATGTTGTAACTTAAAACAACACTTTCAGCTTGAAATGTTTATTTATTTGAACTTATAATACTTATTTAATATTCCAGTGAGCAGGCATGTTGCCCAGTAGGGAGCAACATATATTTTCATGGTGTTTAAGCATTAGTAAAACTGTTCAGTTATTTTATTTTGTTTAGTTGGTTTGGTTTTTTTCATTTGCACTGAGTTGGTATTGTAAGGGACATCAGGTATGTCATTAATTCTTTATCAATAGGAAAGGAATAGAATTTTATTATTAATAGTTAAGTAGAATCACATTTTAACAATTTAAAGTAGTTCTGCAGCCTGACTGAGTACAAATATTTTGGTGTCTTTGTATTAGTCACTAGTTGACATTTGTACTTGTGAACAGTGGCATCAACCAGAGCAGTGTTGCAGGTAAGAATCTTCAAAGAACTGTAAAAGTTTGAGGTGGAAAAGTTGATACAAACATTTTTTGTCTGTATCCCCAGCAGTTGTATCACTTTGCCCAGATTATCAGTGGTTTCATTCAGCAAGGTAAGGAGGGCACCTGAAAGCTGCTCCATGGTTCAGCAGACCACCTAAATCTGTTTAATTCACCTAGGTGCCATCAGGAGCCAGGGCTTTTCAGTATGGCAGGAGATGTTTCTGTCCCAAGTGGAAGCAGGAAAGCATCCTCAGAAGGACTTCTGCCTTGAGCTTCTTGAATCTGCTGCTTCCCCCTGGATCAATAACAGCTGCTTTCCAGCCTTGATCTGAAAACAGTACAGAGAGCAGGAGATGAAGGTGGCAGGGAGTCACACTGTGTGACAGCTCTGTCTTCTGGCATCTTCACCAGGATGTGTCTAAAATAACTCAGCTCTACAAGTGAGAGGAAGTGAACCTTTTTCCCAAGCTGAACTCGAATCCCAGATGCAGGTTGGCTGAAGCATTGGCTCACCCCCTGTGAGGTGATGCATTAAAATATCTCATAGAAAGTTCTCTGCTTGCAGTGCTCTGTATGTTGAGCAGCAGCAGTGTCTGGAATTCCTATTTAACAGCACAGTGCTTGTATTAGTTTCTTAGAGGAGAAAGTCTCAACTCTCTCTTCCTTTGGAGGAAACAAACCCAGTAACTGATTTTCCCAAAGAATGCCTTGAGTTTTACTATGAATAAAGCCTGTGATGATGGTGCTTGGCAGGTTTGCAGTAGCTCTTACTCTCCCAGTAAGATGGTGTCCTTTTTGAAGCCATTGCTGTGATGCAAAAGAGGCTGTAGAGGAAGAAGAAATGTATCCTGTAGCATCAGCACTTACAACCATAATTAAAAGTAACAAACCCACAGGATTTCATATTTTGTGGAGAAAGAGGTGTAGATAAAAGTACAGATGCAGAAATGCCTGGAAACAAGCTCTGCACCCCATGTTTATGCTGGGAAAGAAATGTTCCTTGGTACTGACTTAAGCATCAACAAAACTTTTGAGCGTTAAGATGGTGAAATCTCCCTGGAAGTGGCAATTCCTCTGTGCTTCTCTTGGATCTCTTTCAGGCAATCAGGTCTGAGGGAGCAGGTAGCAGCTTGGCACTAACCAGCCTAGTCATTGTGAGGAAGTGGGTTCTTCATAGGCAAAAGACACTGGTCTCACAGCACGACCCTTTGTCAGCCAAAGTTTTGGTGTTGTCTATGACCCTGAAAAATAGTTTATCTTTATTTTTTTACAACTCAGCTCCTGTGACCTGGGAAAGTCTGTATTCTCTCCTCTGAAGAGCAGAGGAAGATACTCTGTTGTCTACTGGGAGTTCAGGGCACACATATAGAATTATCCTTTGTTTCTGAAGTCTAGAAGTCTTAGAATACATGCATTGGGAAGTGATTGCATTTAGGGGAAAAAAATTCAAGCTGCCTTTTGTTATTTTTGATCATCCATTATGGTATGTATCCTTCTGAGAAATTTTGTGGTTGTTTTATTCCTGAATATGTTACAGAAGAAAATGAAGTTTTTGGAAACAGCCAGGGGGTGGGTTTTGTGTGGTTGCCCTGAGAAGCTGAGGCTGTCCCATCCCTGGAAGTGTTCAAGGCCAGGGTGGACAGGGCTTGGAGCAGTCTGGGATAGTGGAAGGTGTCCCTGCAGAGGGGTGGAATGGGATGAGATTTAAAGTCCCTCCCAACCCAAACCATTCTGTAATTCCATTCTCTGTTGCAGAAAGCTCTGATAATCCAGAGCTAATGGCTGATGCATGCAGTGACCTGGGGGGAAAAGCAGTGATTCACTCTCAGTATAGCACAGAGAACAGTTGGGATGGGACATTGGGTTCTTTCTGATTTTTGACAAATTAAATGAGGTGACAAATTCTGAAGCACTGTGCTATGCTGAGACATAGAGCTAAACTTGTAAAAATAATTGGGAGAAGGAAAAGAAAAGGCAAATCCTAAGAATTTTCCCTTATTTCCCTCAGGGCTTTTGCACATAAAAAGAAGAGGCATTGGGGACAATGTCTTCATGTATTTTTGCTGGTGTTTGATTTCTCAGGCATCTGCACTTGGATTTATTTCTCTGCTTTGAAAATGAGGGGACAAACAAAATTAAGTAGAGAAGACGGTGACTGCATTTCATAAACACAGAGCTCTGCAGGGACAGCAGCTTTTAGAACTGAAGTTCTTGTTAATAACCTGCCATTACAAACCCTGGGTATTGTTTTTGGCATTATTGACACTGTTGAAAATTAAATTCAGCAAGTAGTTACTTGGCTGTTCTCTGAGCAGTGTGTAGCTACTGGAGCAGGACTGCAGCTGGGTGCTTTATAAGGGCAATATTCACATTTTTATTATCTTCTGATTGCTTTGCTTCGGGATTCTCTGGTTTCCTACAGTTAATTGCTTTTATTTTTGGAATATTGTAGTTTTGTTTCTCTTGTGGAGATTGAGTAGTATGGTAAACACAGTGTTACATTGTTTATATTGTTGAGTTTGGTTACAACTGGGCATAAGTAGATTACATCTGGCTTGTACCTCATTGTTCTATCCAGTTGTTCAAGCAGCAGATGAAGATCAGACCTCATTGTGTTGCCCTGTCTGTCTGTTATTCTTTCAGCTTCCTTGGCTTATTAATTAATGCAATTTCCTGGACAATAATCTTTAACCAAAATTTGATTCTGCGAGTTAGTCAAAAGACATGAAAAAGCAGAAAATCTCATCTCCAAGTTATTAATCATAATAATAATTAGTACAGATGAAGAAATCCAGAGAGGAACTGTTTACTAGGGCATGGAGTGACAGGACAAGAGGCAGTGGCTTCAAACTGAGCATGGATTTAGATGGGATATTGGGAAGGAATTCTTCCATATGAGGGTGGTGAGGCCCTTGGAAAAGGTTGCCCAGGGAACTTGTGGATGCCCCTGGATCCCTGGAAGTGTCCAAGGCCAGGCTGGACAGGGCTTGGAGCAGCCTGGGATGGTGGAAGGTGTCCCTGCCCACGGCACAGGATTGAAACAAGATGGGCTTTAAGGTCCTTTCCAACCCAAAGCATTTTTTGATTCTGTGTTAATAAATAATCTCTTCAGTCTGGAAGTCTAGGCATGAATTCAGTGTGCAGGCCAGGGCACTCAGGGCCAGAGTGTCAGCTAGAATCACTCAGTTACTGTGACAGCAGAGCTGCAAAACCTTCAGCTTCAGCAGTGCCCAGGCCAGGTGCAGCTGCACATGGGCCTGGAGGGTGCCCCTCACTGCTTACCTGTGCAAGAAATACAGGTGTGCATTCACCAACACACACACACCCCCACTGTGGCTGACAGAACGTGAAGAGGCTTAATGAGTCCACCTCGGGGGGAAAAAAAGTTAAACTATAGCTGAAGTTCTTCACAGGGTGAGGCAGCTGCCTGAGCAGCTCCTCTTCAATCTCAGAAATCCCTTGGTTAACCCAGAGTTCAGAGCACAAGATCAATGCCCTTATCATGCATCCTTGTGAGGAGCAATTTCATGGCAGTCCCAGTAAGCCACCTGATTGTGCCACCCAGGACACTCCCTCTTTGCACAGCAGGGAATATTGATTCTGTTTTGGCCAGTCAGGAGCAGTGGGGAGGACTGGAAAAGGGATCAGGGCTTTGCTTCCTACCTGCCTAATGAGGATTCCATGTTCCACTTGCTCCTGTGTGCCCCAAGGCACCTGTTGCAGGCAGCTGGATTGAATAATGCTTTTGCTTTCTGAGAAACTGCTTTCCTTACCTTGGGCTCATTTCTTTTCCCACTGTTGATGACACACAAAAACTTTATAGCCAGGCTGTTCCTTTTGATGATTTTGCAATCTGCCAGACCTGTCAGAAATGGGGAAAAAATTCCATCACCATGTCACCACTGCGTTACTTTCAAATGTTAAATAGTCCTGAAAACAGTAAGTGTGGTGTCTTCCTTCATGAGGCAGTGGTGAAAGGGGTTTCTCCCACTGAAAGGAGCTGTATTTTGGTGCCTGGGAATACAGATCCCAGCACAGTTTTCTTCATTCCAGCTGCTTGTCCAGACCATCATACTCAGGTAGGCTGATATGGACACAAATCCTGTTGCTTTAAGTAGCAGCAGGAAACTCTGAAGCAAATTTAGCCCTTGTTTTTCTTGTAATGGAAAGTGAAATGTAGGTTTGTGTTGTAATGAACTTCCTTCAAGAGAACTTGCTTAGTTTTTCTCTTTTCTAAGCAGAATGTGAAGCAGGGCATGTTCCTTTTGCAGGAGTAAGGGCATGTGGTAGGAAAGGAGCATCTTCCTTGGCATAGTGTGTGTTTCCCAGAATTCTGACAAGGGGTTCTGCAAAGGCAATGACTCTCCTAGCCAAGGAGGATCTGCTTTAGCCATGTTTTTTTCTTTTGTCCCAGGATGCACCAGAGCCAGCTTCTCCAGCCAACATGACAAATCTAAGTGCTTCAAGGCTTGATAAAAACACTTGTGGTCAGGGCTGGGGGTGTAAAGGGGAAGAAGGTGCCACCTGGATTGGTGACCCTGGAAAACCTCCAGCCCTGCTCTCTGACAGCAGAGGAAATCCCAGCCTGGAGTGCAAATCCTCATCCCTGGTGCAGCACTAATTGCTGAGGGGAATTGGGAGCAGGGCTGCTTGTGGGCTGTGCCAGAGCCCGTCTCACATTTTGCTGCTCTCATCCATCTCTCTCCATCAAGGCAGCATCTCCTCTGGTGGCTGAGGGGAAAGGAAAAGAGCAGCACATTTATAGATCCAGCACTGGGCTGGGAGCTCACAGAGGGGCTTGTTGGGAGCCCTGGGAACAGCCAAGAGTCCCTCTGTATTTTCCTTTAATCTTTCTTTATTGTGACATGCACAAAATGTCAGTAATGATCCTGTCTGGCAGAAGGACTTTGCCACGCAGTGTTTGCAGGGTCCCTGTTCAAACAACACACCTATTTACCTACCTGACTTGTGGATTTTCAACCTTTGATCCATCATGCAGGAATATTAGACAAGATTATATACTGTCATAGGAATTTCTGCTGGAAAGGTGAAAAAAAATTGAAATGTTCAAGTCCCTGATGTAAGGGGTTTCACACATCTGTACTCACTGATGAGGGCTTGAGTAAAACAAGCACCTGTTGTAAGGTTACATGGGTCTGGGTTTTGTATTTGCTTCCTTTTTGTTGTTGTTATGATATAAAGTGAAATGTAAGGATTAGGAAGAGAATATAGACATCTGTGCTCTGGGACATTTCTCAGAAAGATCAGTAATGATGGCTCTTAATTTTTTAATGTGCCTCACCTTGCACTAATGGACTTAAACCAGCATTTTGTGCTGAAGGCAGATTTGTTGCCATTAGAAAAGGAAGCTTGTCTGCTCCAGGAGTGTAAGAACATACAGCACCTGTAATGGAGGAAAGTACTAAGCTTTTATTCTTGTGACCTTGTCCAAACAGGATGTAATTACAAAATAATTCAATTCTGACAGTCTGGAAACCATGGCAGTTGACATAAAGTGACATTTCAGGAGAAATAGGCATGTGTTCTAGTACATCTTCTCTTTCAGTCTCCTAAGCATTATTGATGCTATTTGCTCTTCCTGCTTCCCTTGCTCCACTCTCAATACACAATCAGAACACAAGATTCTGGAAAATGTGCAACAGTGGATCACGGTTAACCTTGTAAATAAAATCTAGTGTGGTGGAGAGTGATGTGAGCTGGTTGCTGTATGCCTGCACTATTTGTGTTAATATAGCAGTACTTTTTAATCTTCTTGGAGAGATTAAATCCTGGCATGCACACCTTTGAGGACTCATTTAGGAAAGCAGAGAATAAAATTCTGTTTGAATTTTGGTCTTTGGTTCTTGTGACCTAAACCAAGACTCTCCTCCTTCAGTCATGGATTTGGCTCAGGCTCAGGGAGCACCAACAGTTCCAGATGCTTGACTCTGCAAATACCCCAGAGAGAGATGTCTCACAGCAAGATTTTATCATCCCTCGTTCAGAGAAGGAAAAGCAGGAGCTGTGAGCTCAGGCACAGACAACTCCAGCCTGCAAAAAGGAAAAGTGCCAATGTATTTTCCATCTATGTACTTCTCTAGCACCGGAATCACATTATTCCCAATTAACCCTTGCAGCATAAAGGTTGTTTTGTGTGCACTAGGAGTATGTCAGTGCAGTCAGTTATCTCTGTGTGTCTCTCCCTTCTGAGACTGGTCGTTACACCTTTGATGAGTCACTTAATAGGCTCATTAAAGAAATGGAGGATATCTCGTCTAAGTGTTCACTCAGTGAGCCACAGTCGCCTTCCTTTCCTTTCAACCCCAGATGAAGAGGAAACAAAACATTGCCAAATGCATCTCTGTGCAGCTCCCAAGGACACAGAAATAATTTTTAAAGTTGTAAGGATTGAAAGCAGCCATCCTGCTCTATTATACTATGCAATTTCCTGCCTGTGGAACTGGGGATGGCTTCTAAACCATCCACCCCATCACAGGAAAGATTAAGTGCTGTGATGGGGCACTAGGGAGCATAAAATGCAGGTGAGAAGTTTCCCTGCTCCAAGTAAATTTGGTTCACTAGTAGCCCCCAGATGATTTTCACTGTTGCTGAAGTGCCACACAAGTACAAGTTATCTGTAAATAAGGAGTAAAATGAGTTGCCACTGCTTTGTATGTGTATAAAGCAGGGAGCAAGGCCACTGTGTTTTCCCTTTGCTCCTCCTGTTGGACTTCTGGACAAGCCACTTAGTCCCTGTGCTGACCTGGCCAGCCCTAAGTGGATCATGTGCCACACAGGTCCCTGGCTGTGCCTGGCTGCCAGGATCCAGCTGCATTTAGCAGTGGAAAACAATCAACTGGTACACTCCAGCAGCAGATGAGGTGACCCAGAAAAATCTTTCACTCAGAGCTCTCATTTAAGTCCTCCACAAAATTCCCACATGTTGTTCTTGCTGCTCTCATAGCTCAGTTCTCTCTAGCTGCTGTCTATATAATGATCCTCTTCTGTGCCCAGACAAGGTTGTTCCAGAAAGCTGGAGAAGCAGTTGGGTTCAGAAGAATTACCTGGCCAGAATAAGTGGATTTGTATTGCTGAGATTCAGTTACTTAAAGATTCACAGGGTGTGCATTCCTTTAGTGAATGCAGAGATGGCATGAGAGAAAACCTGAACATGCAATGCTGGGGAGATGTTTTAGGTAACTGCCACTGAAAACATGCTCTGTGGTCAGCTGGCACTAACATAGCCAGGGGAGTCCAACAGAATTTGGTTTGAGCTGTTTAAGGTGGTTAATAAGTAATTAACCCAGGAGGTGACTGTAACAGACATCATTTTAATCAAGATTGAATTATTGGCTTCCCAGGCATGCTCTGGAATTTATCAGTTTGCTGGCAGGACGGAGCCTCTCAGCCACATTAATTAACAATCCCTGCATTCAGGAGCCCCTCCAAAAGGATGCCTACAGGATCAGATTCACCAGTTACTTCTTTCCTCACTGCTGCCAGGAAAAGGCCTCCTCCCCACATTTCCATTCAATTTGTCTTTTGCTGAAAAGATGCTGATTTCATGCTCTTTTACCCTGCAGCAGCTAGCCTGTTGCTAAGCGACCTGCAAGATACTGAAGAGGCCAGGGTCTGGGTGCTTTTTTCAGCCCACTCCTATTCTTATTTATTTATTTACTTGTGCATCTTATTTACATAGCCAAACAGATTTCTTCCCTACTGCAGAAGTAGAGCCACAGGCCTCCAGGTTGCACCAGGGTGCCTTGACATGCATTGCTACTTGTCCAGCACCATCCTCTGCCCTGCTTTTCCTGTTCATCAACTGAGCAAACTTCTCAGGATATTTGTTGAGCTGGAGTGGCATCCAGGAGTGGAATGGAAGTATGTTTTAAAGCCATAGCTGGCCATGGACTGCTTACCCCAGTGTTTGGTCAGCACAGTCCTTGATGGAAATATAAAGGATCAGAACAAAGATGGCTTTGAACCATTTTTCTGCTTACTTTATTTCTGGCTGCTTTAATTTCAGCAGTGTCCACATTCCAGGTTTGTTGTAGCTTAACCAGCTCTGCTGAGAGTGAGGAGATGGTTATCCTTCCCTGCCCAGCAGTGCTGGGAAGAGCCCTGCTGTACAGGCAGTTCTGCAGGACCAACTGCATTTTTGTGGGGTGGGGTTGGGATCCCAGCCAGGGCACAGCTTTGTCTGAAATTGTATCCACAGCAAGAGCAGGCTGCTGATGGAGTGTGCTGGGCACAGATAAACTGGCAGAGCTTTTATAGTGACTACGTGTGGATAGCAGAGGGAGCAGAGCTGGAATGAGGATGCTGCTGTGCCATTTGTTCCAGATGTGCTCCCAAAAGCAGAGAAGCTGGAAGTGGTTGGTGTGCTCTGTTACATCCTGCATTGCCCAGAGAACCTCCTTGCCAAGCAGAAAATCAGTAGCACTGACAGGAGTCACTTCTCACAGCCAGGAAAGCATTAAGCAGGAATACTGCACCATAGCCTGGCTGTGTTTGTCCTGTTTGTCTGTCTTTGGTGAAAGCACTGCCACAGTCCTCAGTAAAAACTTCAGAGACAATTCAGAGCCTCTCAGAAGCTCCACTGTTTTGCACCTCCTGCACAATACCACAGCTTGAGAAAGAAGAGAGTGAATCCTGTAGAGATTTATTTGGAACAAACAGGGACCAGACTGGTTTTTTTTTTCCCTATTTCCTTTTTGTTTCAGGAAGCAGAGCCAACATTCATGAGGTGAGTCTCTGGACTATACTTCTTAGACAGATGTTGCCTTTTGGGCCTCTCCTCACAGCCTTTGGCTACACTAACTGACAGCTTCTTTGTTTAACTGCTGTCGTTTTCATCGGGGAATTCTGTTTTGCTAAAAAATAATTTTTCTACTTTGATGATCCAACTATTACCTGACTCTGGAGAAGAACAGAGAGAAGGACATGAACACTTGGGTTTGTACACACAGTCCTGCAAAACAGGGATTGTAATTTTTTACAAAATTCATGTAATTTTTTACATCGAAGTGAGATGAGGAAAGTGATGTTTTAAGTCCAGACTGAATTTTCTTCTTGTTTACTTAAAGCATTCAATTACCCATTTGGAAAGCTGAATTATACCTGTGTGGCCTGGCATGCTCATGATGTATTTCTCAGTTTTTCAAAACAGACTCTTGGTCTTGTCATTTATGACACGTCTGTCACTGGGCTGTCCACTTCTTGCTGACCAGCATTTCCATGGAGTTTTTTAATACAGCTGGGATTTCACAAGCCAAGCTGTGCTCTTTGTGTCAGGGGCAGGTTTTGGTGCCCTTGTTCACCCAGAGCTCAGCTGCTCTGGCAGGTGAGGAAGTTAACTTGTATTCTCTCAGCTGAGGTGTGAACAAAGCACAGGAGACTTGGTACCAGCCTCAATGCCCAGGAACAATTTCTACTGCTCTAAGAGGGTTTTTCAGGTACATTGGAAAAGATGAGTCAAACACATCTTAGTTTCCTTGGTTGAAGATAGGAAGAAAAGGATCTTACCTATGGGGAGATGTCAGACAGTTAGGGAACAGGAGATGATGTTTAACATCTTGAATTACACCAGAAGCAGACAGGTGGCTGGGATGGGTGAGGAGGATCTCTGCATTTCTCATTGTGGCTCTTCCCACCTGGCATACTCAGCTGTCACTCTTGAACTTTCAGAGCTCTGGCAAAATGTGGGGTGGTCTGCAGTGCTGAAAAAGGGCAAAGTAAACCTGAGCTGACACAGGCATTGCAGGAGACATGGCTGCCCATGGCTGTGTTGATCACTGAGCTCTGCTGCAGACTCTTGTTCTCTCTTTGGTGGTAGTGAGCCCAGCCAGCTCACTGTATATACCCTGAAGTCCTGTAACTCTGAAAGATTCAAGAAGAGCACAGGAATGCAAACAGTACTGATAAACAGAGCACCAGTTGTGCATTCCTAATGGAAAAATGAAAAAAAATGTAAAAAGTGAGAAAAAAATCAGTATTGCCCAACAAAATACCCTGGATGTTCTGCCATGCACTGCTGATAAAGGGTGGCCAAAGGCACCTAGAGACTGAGTTAGGGTGTTCCATCTCCAGCTCAGAGTGGGCTTTTTCTCTTGGTGCTGTTACATTTAATTAGGAGAGATAAGAAAGATGACTCAGACCTGTTTCTGGTCTTTCTCAATTTCATAGTTCTAACTAGCATCAAGGAAATGACCCTTTTGGTTTTATTTTTCCCTGTGAGATGCCTTTGCCCTCATGTCAGTACCCAGCAGTGCCAGGGACATGCTCTATCAGAAGTATCACCAGTGGGACTCATTTTTTCCACTCTCCTTAAAGCTGGGGGTATCCAGTTCATGTCCTGATAAATCAGTTGCCAGTCCCAAGGCAACTTTTCCCTTCCCAGGAGTGTTACTAAGTCCAGGTGTATCTCTCTGGGAAGTTTCTGCAGTGAGAAATATCTACAGCAGGAAGATACTGTGTGGCATTCCAAGAAACAACCTTCATATATTTTTCATCTGTGATTCTGTGTCTGAGAAAGGTGATCAAACCCTTCAGTGCTTTCAAAGAGTAATTATTTTTAAAGATGTCCCTGCTCATTGCAACAGGATTGGACAAGATGACCTTTAAATGTCCTTTCCAAACCATTCTGTGATTCCTTGATAAAGAGTAATTGGAAACAGAATTATTGTGTCACAAATGAGAGAAGGACATTTGTAACCTTTCAAACTATTATGTAGGTACCTGGACTTATATGACAAATGAAAGTCACTGTAGACAGCAACATAGCTTTTCTTTTGCATGTTAGTTATTACATTCTTGAGAGTTGGTTTATTTTGCTTCATTGACTTTCCAAACAGTGAGTGTGATGATGGTGATCATATAAAATATGTACTTTGGAAATACATTAAGGAATTTTGTGGTGATAGAAGCCCCTTTTTAAAAACTTCTTTTGCAAATCGTTCAAATTTTATGGCATCTTTTGTTTTTCTTTGTTTGATGGAGTTTTCTTCCTTCAGATCAAGCAAAAACTAGCTCTTCTCACTCATTACTGGCACTTCCCTTGCATTTCTTGCAGAAGGAATTTTGCACAAACACTTCCTCTATATGAAAGACATATTAATAAATGAAGTACAGAGGAGTCAACAGAAGCACTGGGAGTGAGGGAGCTTCCAAGGGAGCTCAGCCCTTGCACTTGACCTCAGCTTGAGCAGCACTTTGGGTCCAGCCTGAGCCCGTGGACATCTGTGCTGAGCTGCAGCAGTTCCTTATGTTGGTGTCCTTTTAGGGAGTGTCCCGTTTCTTTTGATTGAGTAGGTATCATAGCAGTAACTAATACAAGACTTATAGTCAAGATTTTAAATCAAATACAAGCTTGGAATAAGCCAGATAGGGAGAGTAAAAGAATATATGGAAATAGCTCTGGTTTCTGAAGAAATACCTGATTATTATGTAGAGCTGTTTGATAACTGGTGGCAGCATTTGCCTTTTCTGCCCCTCCATACATACCATTTGAGCTCTTAAAATAAGCTTATTAACAGTCAAATCAAGACAGGTTAATCTTTAAATCACATGTAAATACAAAAGCTTTTCTCATTGTGTTATATTGAAGCATTAAATGTAGATGCAGATTTTCACAGTGGGAGACTAAATCAGCACAGTTAAGTACTGGAATAGTTTGTCTCCCAAATCATCTTGTGAGAACAGAATTTCCCTTTCACTGTACTGGATGATGATGAATAGGGATTTAGGGGCAGAGGATTATGTGGAGTTTAGATTAGTGGATACTACTGGTAGTCTTACACAGCTGATCAGTTTGCTTGGTCCTGAGCTTCCTTTCTCCCCTGGAGGTGACCTGTGCAAATCCCCAGGGAATTTGTCCAGCTGCTTTCTGCCTTTCCTAGCAAATGGGTCTGGAGTGAAATGCCTTCTCTGCATCAGCTGCCTGCTTGTTACCTTTGGTATCAATATCTACCAGCAAGTGCTGTTCACTGGACTTTTTTGGGCTGCATTCAGTCCTGTGAGCTCCAAGTTAATGCCTTGATTTTTAACTCCAGCATTGAGGGACATGCCACTCTCCTGGAAGGTGTCAGTAGTTTGTAGTTTAATGCAGAATGCATGAAATGATCTCATTTCAGAGTCAATGGGCATGCCTCAGTCTAGACTGTCTCACAGTCACACTGACTGCTAAACTTCAGGGAAGGTGCCTGGACTGGTCTGCCTGGTTTTAGCCCAGTTTGGCTGACACCATGTGCCATTTCCTGCTCACCCACATCACTTCAGTCTTAATTACTCGTTATTTCATCTTTCAAGCAATCATAGGGCAGATTTATTTTTTGTTTTGGGAATATGCCATTACCATTGTGCTGTTTCCATACAGAAATGTCTCACTTTTCCCATGGGGCTCCTGTCAGGATGTCAGTGAGGTACCAGCACAGCCAAGGGTGTCATGGTGAGTTTGTGCATGGCCAGCTCCTGTGGGATTGATGAGCAGAGGATGTGCTGTGGTCCTGCCTTTTTCTTCCTGTTATTTAACTACAAGAACATCTCATGGCATCTGCCTCTCCAGCCTTTCCTTCCTTCCCCCCCTTTTTTTTCTTGTCCCAGACTGAAGGTCAGGTGCAAAGTGATAGTCAGTAAAGATAATAAAGTCTGACCTGAAACAGGGCACTTCAGGTCATTGAGGTCAATATATCACTGCATTCTCCCTGTGCAGCATGGCTGGGTCAGCACTGGAGCAAACTTGACAGACATCAGTAATAGACTCCTTAAAGTGTTGCATTTTCCATTAATTTTACCTCTATTAGTCTTCCTTAGGTGTGTAGGTAAGGCCATTAACCCCTGTGGGAGGGGAAGGAAAAACATGGAGAGATGTGTCTACCTTGAGAAAGAAAGTCAAATGTGAGTTTAGAATGAGAAGGCCAAATCGTGGGCCCTGTGTCTCTTCTAGTGACAGATGTTGCTATTTAATGTGCTGATTAATGTTAATTAACGTTTTTTGTTTGCTGATCATCTGCTGTAAGTGAAAAGACAGCAGGCTGTTTGGGTGAAATCCCTGAATCAACCTGTACTGAAACCAGGCCAGAAATCCCTGTAAACCATTGTAAGTGCAGAGCATCCCTATAGAACTCTTATGCTAATTCTCTTGGACAATATGCTTCACCCATTGTTTTTCTTTTCAATACCAAGTGAAGTGATAAATGCAACAAGTTTAAAATACATTTCACAGGTAGTGTTGAGTTTATTATGGAATTTAGCTCTGAATGTCATTTGCACAGTCTAAATGCCATAAAGCATTATGCAGTTCTTGGATTAGTAGCCCCAGGGAATATCAGAGACACCTTTAATGGCAAACAGGTTGTTAATGTTTGTCCATTCAGCAGCCAGGGCACCTGTTGAGGGACCTGTAGGTAGTGGTTTGGCTGGGAGAGCACAGGGTTAGGAGACACTGGCCATGGCTGTGGGGCAGCTGTAGGAAGGTCCCTGGTACCTGGCCCTGCTCTGGAGCTGTCACCACTTCTCTGAGTTGTGGAGTTGTTTGTGGATGTGTGCTGTCATGGCACTGGAAGGAGAGAAAAAAAGGGTCCCCAAAGAGAAGGGGTGACACAGGAGACAGGTGGCAAAAGCCTGCTGTTTGTCAGGAAATTATGCTCCAAGGCAGATGAGGAATTTCTGCCCGTTCCTTCTGCATGGTTTCTGTAGTGTTCTCACTGCTCCAAACCGGCCTGGCCCACTCACAGCGCATTAGGCTGGAGGAGTGTTTGCCTGTTTGGGAGCTCACTGGTACCACCCCTTGCTTTTCCAAACAGGAAAACAAAATACCCTCTTTTTCCAAAACAAAAGGGTGGGGAAAGAGGAAATATGCTCAGCTCAATTGGTTATACTAGGTAAATACAAAGTACACCTACAAATATCCTGTAAAATCTGTTTCTTCAGCAGCCAAAAACTGGAATTTTCAAAAATTCACACTAAGATTCAGTATTCCTTTACTTGGCCTGGTTCTTTCCTTGTTCCTCTGTCACCTGTCACAGCACAGCTCTTTGTGGGGCTAAGCAATAAAATACACTGACAGTTCAGTATCAATCCTGTGCTGCCTTTGCTACTGGAAAAACATGAACAAGCAAAAAGCCATTGCAACTCTAACCCAGATTCTCAGCAGGCAAGAAGGAAGTTCGTGAAGCAAAATATTTCTGGCAGACAATTCACATCTGAAGGAAGCCTAGCTGGAGAGAGGAAATAATTTCTATTGCCCTTAGAAAAAGTGATAGTGGCAGGATAGGAAAGATGTATGAAAACATAAAGTAAAAAAATGTGAATTTAATAAATTAAAAATCAAAAAGGGTTCACAAATTCATTTTAAAAGCTTCAAAATCTGGGATGGACTGAGCTGAATAATGAGCACGTACCTGTGGGCTGGTGCTGATATGCTGCTGTTTAATATTGTTCATGTTTGTGTGGTTTTAGAAATCAAAACAGGCAGACTTATTTTGGGCATGCCTTATTTAGCTATAATTCTAAGTTATATAAAACCTGAAATGAAGAGCAAATTTGGCCCAAACCCTTAAAACTTCAAGTGCTAGTAAACACCTGGGTGAGGAACCAGAGCAAAGGCACAGAACAGAATTAACTGAGAATGTGCTTACAGATACCCAGGGAGTGAGCTCCAGCAGGCTGGGCAGTGATTGGCTGGGCTGCTCTTCCCCCTTTGGAGTTTCAGGGTGTGACTGATAAAGTTTTACTTTCTTTCTTCAAAGATCATCTATAGGAACACTGTGGAACACAATCCTTATGCAGCAGCTGCTGCTTGGAAGCACGAGTAGCTTTCTGTGTGGCATGCAGCAGTTTTGGGGAGGCTGGGAGAGGGGAATTTGGGTATTTGGCACCATAAAATGAAGACTCTCACAGCCTCAGCTCTTCCCTGTGTTGGGCTGCACAGTTCCATTGAGGGGGAGTGCATCACCGGTGTGTCAGGAATGCCACAGCAATTCCAGCCACGCTGACCTCTGCCACCACTGGGAGAGCACATTTCCCTGTCTCCAGTGCGATGGCTTTGCTGGCTTTAATCTGCAGAAATGAGTTTACAGTCGTGCCTGCTTTCAAACCAGGAGCAAGCTAACGGGGAGGATTTACCCCTGTGACTGTATGTGCTAAAGCACTTCAAGCCCAGCTTTTTCCACACATTTGGAGAATTATTTTAGGAGAAACACAGGTGCACACACCCACTTCTTTTGGGGAAAAAAGATAGGCCATGCTAATTTGACATTTTCAATAAAAAATCTTGGGGAAGCAATCGCCAATCAGTCAGAGCCTGGAAAATGCATTTCTGGAATGGTGCAGGTCATTCCTGCAAGCCGTGGTGACTTTGCATTCCAGTCTCACGTGGAATCCAGAAACACGTCTAAAACTGGAACAGAGTTCCAGTTTCTGCTGCTCTCTGATGGTTGACAAGCCCTTTGTGGGTGAGGAGAGAATAGAACTGTGCGTGTGATCCACAGCGTTTGACCTGGAACCAGGTGGTTTTCGCTGCTGGATGCGTCTGAAAAAGCCCTTCCTGTGGGTTCAGAATTACAAGAAGAGCTGATACTATCATTATTCATTCCCACTGGGGGAAAAAGACATGTAAACTTATCTTGAAGACTGCCAAATGCCATTCTAAGTGCTCTGAAAGGGGTTTTATGTTTCCTCCTCTGAAGACGGCTGTGATCTTCCCAGATTCATTAATGCATGAGAGGCAAATCACAGAAAAGGCCTTTGTGTTCCTGGAGCTGGTGGCAGGAAGGGAGCGCTTACCAAGGAGCTGCACATACCTCACTTCCCCGTCTGTCAGAAGATCCTATCCCTGTCAGATAGCAGCAAGACATTCCTGGGGGTGGAGTGAGAATGAATTTATCTTGGGAGTGAGCAGGATTTTGCTTTGCTAGGAGAGCTGGTTTGCTCAATTCAGGAATTTTCCATTCACCTCCATTAACCACCGGCTTATAAATCCCAACAACTGCAATTAGAGCTACTTAGCTTAACAAGTTAACAGTTCTCTGCAGCTCACCTGTCTTTCTGCTGGCTCTCCTCTGTCTCCTGACTGCTTGGGTGCACCGCTTCTCCAAAAATTCCTGCTTTAGAGGTACGAGTTTACAAGTTCACAGCTGTGTCTCCAAAAACTCCTGCTTTAGAGGTACGCGTTCACAGCTGTGTGGTGGCGGGGGCTGCCTTCCTGGTCCTTGAGGAAGGCTGCTGCAAGGTAGATGTGGTGTTAGACAGAGATGTGCTCTTTGCTGTAAGGAAATACGAATATTCGACGTGGGTTTTATTGTCTTTTGGTAGGTTATTCGTCGCTTCAGCACCCAAAAACCCTGGCGGAGGGGAAGGCTCTGTGTGGAGGGGCTGGGAGGAGTGTGTAGTGTGGCCTGAGGGGGTGGTGGAGGGCACCTCAGCTTGCCCTTTCCCTTCCAGCTACTCCGGTGTGAGCAGGCTGCACTTGTGCCTGGGTGGATGTGTTTGCTTCGGCCAGTTTAATTCAAAATATTTCGTTTACCTGGCTTGATAGTTACAATTTTGTGTGCTGATTCAGGGTAGAGAACAGGCTGTTAACGGGGATGTGAAATGTAGGATCATAGGGATTTGCAGGCAGCTCAGCTTCATTAGCTTGAAACAACTGAAAAAGATTCTATTTAAAGAGATGCATCAGCCAACGTCACAAATCAGTTGTTGGTTCTTGCAATTGCGAGTTAGAACATGCCAAAATTATAAGCCCTTTGTTATGAATAGGTATGAGAATTACTGAACTAATTATACAATAATATGCAGATGTAGTTCTGTTAAATAACTGTAACCTCTCCAAGGGGGAAAGAAAAAGGTAGTTCTGGTCCATAATTCCTTATAAATGGAAATGCCTGTTGGCTAAATCAAGGGAGGAGTTGGAGTCGCTGCAGCTGTGGAGTACGTTTGATAATTTGCATTCTCCACCTCCTGCCCTTATTGCAGAATTAAACTGGTCTTTCATTAACACGGGAATGTTTGATGTCACACCGCCCGCTCCCTCCCCTGTGCCTACCTGAGTGTTCCAAGGCGATGGCAGCCCCTGCTGGGAGGGGATGCGGGAAGGGACCGTACCTGGGGCAGCAGTTGCCTCTGTCAGCACAGCGGGGAGGGGCCGGAGCAGCCCCGCGCTCGGAACTCGCTCGGCAAGGAGACACCAACCCCCTCCCAAGGCGATGGGGCTGAGGAGGGAGCGGCGTGTAAAGGCTTCAGAAACCCACGGCCGGCTTTGGCACAGCAGGTAGGCGTTCTGTACAGGTGACGCGGAGAGCCACCTTCTTGTTGGCCGGGCTGCAATCTGAAGTCTGTCTACTGCAGGAATTAATTGGAAAAAATGGCCTTTGAAGAAAAACAAGGAAAGAATGCACTATAGGTTCTTTTCAAGGGAAAAATACCTTTCTTCATCCTGCAAGGGTTAAGCATGATCAGAATCTGCTTTAGTCTCAAGAGTTTAACCTCAAGTGCTGCATTTTTTGTTTGCCATAAGCCTATTAGAACTCTCTGTTTCCTAGCAATAACGTGTAATTTCTCCCCACTATTTAAGTGGAAGAGTTGTTAGGGTTTTAATCCTGCCCGCTACAGCTGTTGCTCAAGTTTCCTATTCAAATGCAAATAGCACCTGGTGCTATTTAGGTAGCTGCAATCTTTGATAACGATACTCCAGGAGCAGAGGAAAAAGAAAAGCAAGGTGGGTCTGACTACTCATTCTGGAAAGCAAGAGTGTAACCATAAGTCACATCAACTTGCACTGGACATTTTTACCAGATTTTTTTTCCATTCAGCAAGGACTCTTTTTGGATACAAAAGGATGGCCGGAATGACTTCTGTTGCTTGAGCAGGTATGATTTCTCACCAGGAAGAAAAGGCTTCCAGAGAAGATAAAAATATATAGTGGATGGAGTTTCACCTTGCCAGATTGTCCTGAAGGGATTTTCTTTTGGGATATTTTGTTTGTTTCTTCAAATCCTGTATTGTTTTCTAGATTTTCATTTGTAGTTTAAGCATTCTTAATTATTTTTCCGTGGTTTTTTCCTTGTGCTGTTTTTGCTCTGTGCCAGATAGATAAAAGAAGTTATGATAAATGAATTGGGAAGTCAGGAGCAATTTGGAAGGCTGCTCGCCTATTTAGGATTCACAGGCAAGAGATAACATTACTTGTTGACTAAAACAGTACCAGATCTAAGTTAAAAACTTTCTTCTCTGTAAAGTTTTAATTGTATAAATTGTTTTCATTTCACTTGTGGAGATACAAGTTTATTCAAGGAAGAGCTTTACAGCCTTGTCACATTTTTCAGAGCTGTTTTACCCTCTATTACATGTGGAAACTGAAGGATGCTTTTTTTGGAGGGTTGTGCCTTGATGCCATCATCTTCCTGCTAAAATCAAAGTATCTACGAGGTACAGAATGCAGTCGAAATCTGCAGAAAAGCAGAAGTGAGCGTTCTAAAAGATTTTAAAGGAAAGATTTAGAAACGAGCAGAAAATTTCAAGGAGTGCTTGAAAGAAATCAGCATTATACCGATCTCTGTGAACTTAAAAATAAGCCAGAAGCAGCGATTCCTTGGAAGGGAAGACTCTGCTGACAGTTATATCAGCTTTCATGGGAGAAGACTGGCTCTAAAGAATGAACAATTGCTACCAAACTGGAGAAGCACAGCAGTGATTTCAGTGCTGCCATCAAGCTCTGACAGATCTTTTCTTCTTTAATACGAATCTGTTTTTTCTCCTGCTGTTTCATCTGTGGCCTAATACCGGAATTAAAACAGGTTCCTGCCTTTCTCCAGACTTCAGCAAGTGCCTTTTGCAAGGCCGGTGCTGGGAGCGTGAGCAGGTGTGCCGTGTGTGCTTCCCATGATACGGAAGGCGCCCTCGGGAGGAAAAGCCGGCCGGGAGCTGATTTGCTGCCTCATGTTTTCTCTCTGGTGACACTCCCTCCCCATGAGCGTCTTCAGCTGGGTGTGAACAACTGACGGGGAGCTGAGGCCAGGCTCAGCCTTGGACTGTGGAGCTGCTCAGCTGACAAGGGCAGCAAAATGATGGAAGAGATCTCCATCGTGGTGGCTTACGATGCCCACGTGTTTGGCCAGCTGTGTGATGAGGATTGTCTGGCCAATCTGGTGGCAGTCAGCAAACCCAAAGCTGTGGTAGGTGTTCCTCCTTTGCCAGTAATGCTTAAGGTTATGCTCTGTCCTGGAGTTAAGTCCTTCTGTTGAAAACTACTATTTTGTGCCCTTTTTTGATCTTTAGTTTCTCTTCCTATTCCTTGGCTTCTATTTTATTACTTTTTCAGAAATTTGCTATCATGCCTTAACAAAATGAAAATCATCTATTTCAGAAGAGATTATTAAAATCTCTTTCTGGGCAGCTAAGTTTAGAAGAAGGTGATTTGGTCAGTAGGATCATATTAAAATAATACTTTTTACTTAATTGGAATAATAACTAAGCCAATCCAGCTGTAGGCCCTTAGAATGTAAGTCAAGAGGTCAGGTTAGATGCTGGCTCTGGGCTGCAGGTACCCTCATCACTAAATCTGAGAGAATCAGTCCCTTCCTTGGGAATGGTGGTGTTCCACCTTTATACGTCTCGATATCAGCATAAGTATCTGTAAAAACCTTTTAGTTGAATGAAATATTCTATTTCTTCATAATTAGCTTATCTCTTCCTGTAAGTGACATGTAGATTGTGGTCATCTCCCTCTGTCATGGAGATCTCCGTGCTTGGAGGGAACTGCAGGCTCTGAAATTCTGTACAACAGTTCATCTTTGGCCTCAGATCCTACAGCTGAGCCCATGTGGGACCCAGGATGCCTAGAAGCAGTCAGAGGGAGTGTTCAGAAATAAAAATGTATGTATAGGTGTTAAGCTGAATGTGCAAGCAGATGCAGTTAATATTTCAGGTTAAATACAAATCAACTAATTATTCAGCAGCCCGAAGTAGTGCCTGTGTGTGCAGATTTGGGGTGAGGTGTATGTTTGCACTCAGTCAGTTCCTCTGCTGGGACAAAGGAAGGTATTCTCAGAAAAGGAAAATTTGCTTTATTGTATCTTGTGCAAAGAGTCTCTGTGCTTGTTTCCCTCTGGGGGTTTTCTGCCTCTCCATGCTCAGGAGATCTCAGATGCATGAACTCATTTCCTGTATCTCATGAAGGATCATTGAATCTCTCTCTCATTACATCTCTGGATGTAAACCAAATTCTGCCCAGTCCCTTTTATTATGATGCTTTTCCCTGTCTCTGGCCTTCTTTAGGCCAGAATTTCCAAGGTCCATTACAACAGTTAGGCAATAAATCAGGAAATTCAGTATAGACAAAACCATGCTGTAATATGACCTGGTTGGGGGCTGGGCTCCAGGCAGGTTTTGGTTAACAAGTGTATCAGGAGTCACACCCTTTTCCCTTGCTGGATATTTTTAATGTACGTGGTATCCCTTAATTCACTGTCCAGCCACAGCCTTTCCTCTTGCTCTGCCTTAGCTGATTGCTGTGGCAGCATGTGTTGCTTTGCCTGGAATGCCAGGGTAGGGTCTCCTTCACACAGGACCTGGTGTTGCAATAGGATTAACTGGAGCCTGGTACTGGCAGTTCTGGGAGTCTCTTAGGCTGAATTTCTTTTAGCAAGGGATGATGAACAGAGGGTTTTCCCGGGAGGTTCCTGTCCTGAACTGCTGGGGTGTTCTGGAGCTGGCAGTTCCTGAATTAAAATCCCTGTGGTGAGAAGAGCTTTGGTGGTGGCTTACCTTGTAATTTAAACCTTTGGGAAGTGCTGCCACGATGGGCTCTGCAGGTCTGGGCAGCCGCAGAGCAGAGTAACGGGAGCTGTGTTGTGGGTCTCCAGACTCCTGTGGATCAGCTGTGAGTGACCAGGAGAGAGAGGAGCTGCTGTGAAAGCACCACCTTACATCTCCAGATGATTTCTGCCACTCTGAAAATAAGATGAAAAACATTTCTCTATGAAGTAACTACTTATCTCCTAGTAAACAGAGAACAATTGTGGGAGGAAGACTACAATTTTACTTCTATTTAGAAGGTCTGACTAATTGACTTTACTGTAAGGGTTTGTCCTCATCAACTCTTTTTTTTTTTTTTTTTTTCCCCTCTGGAATCAAAGAGTATTAACATGTTTGTGTATTGACATGGGATTTTGAGAAGCCTGGTCTAGTGGAAGGTGTCCCTGCCCACAGCACAGGGTAGGAACAAGATGGTCTTTAAGGTCCTTCCAACCCAAACCATTCTAGGATTCCATGTTTCAGTGCATTACGTACTAGTAAAGAAATTAAGAAATGTGGTTTTTGTTAGGTTTACATAGGAAACAGCTAACTGCTTTTTAAACTGCTTTTTGAAGGATATTAACTAAGCAAACAATGGTGCAAACAACCTCAGAGGTTTAAAATGAAGCTCTCCTCAGGATTATGATAGGACCAGACAATGCATGGGAGTCTCCACTGCGAAGGGACAGGAGTTGATGGCTCAGAAAGTTTCTTTTGGTTCTGTGCTGCAGTTAACTGCAGGACAGGTGGACAGCCAGGATAAGTTGGAGAAAATCATGTTGACTCTGCCACAGTCCCTTCCCCAGCTTGCACAAAGGTGTGTACTGTATACAAAGGTGTGTACTGTCCACAAAGGGATGTTCTGCAGGAAGGATTTGTGGAGGTTTTGTTTATTCTAAGAGTTTATATTAATAGCACAGGTGTGTTGCAATCTGGGATTCAACTGCTGGCTTTGCAAAATCCAGTTTCAGTTATTTTGAAAAGCTTTTCTATTACACTGCTCAGGTTGCAGAGAACAGTTTTAAAAAAAAAAAACGTTCTGCAAAGACTTCTGTTCTGTGGCTGGAATGGTCCTGTTGGAAGGTTTCTGGCATGACAAAAACTCATTGTAGTCCCTTTGGGTTGTGCAATGGGCCGGGGTGCACAGGAGTCTCTCTTGCAGAGAGAGCCATGTGTCATGATGTGAGGTAATAAAGGGTTAATGATGAAACCAAACCAGGCCAGGTGAGAGCTGTGCTGGTTCCTTGTGCTTTAGGCCAGCCCTGTGTGACCTTCTGACACAGCCAGTGCCAGATAGGCGTGAACTTGGGCACAGTCACAATTATCTGCTGTTGTCTGCATCATCTGTATTATCTGTGTCCATCCCTTCTAGCTGTATTTTTCACTGGGAAGCATAGCACTATTTTTATAATGTTGTTCTGATGCTCTTAAACAATTAAAACAGGATGTGGATGATCTGAGATAAGGTTTTGTTAAATGTGTTTCAAAATTACACTGTGTAATAGTAATCCCCTAACATATATTATAATAAAATTAGTCATATTGCAATGTGACCATGAAATGCAGTTGTTTTGCTGTGTGGTCTTGCTTTCAGAATTTCAAGTTGTTCTGAAACTACTTTGCACAGACATGGAGAGCAGCATATATAAGTGGGCTGCTGTGTAGTTTGTACAAGAATTGAGCAGCTTTACTGTGGGGAATTTCAATTCTCAGTTTATCTGCAGAAAACTTGGACTCAAGGGGTTATAAAAATGCTATTCTAAGTGGTATAATCCTCTTAATCCAGAGCTGAAGGACGTTCTTGTGGAAGGTTCATTGTATTTCCATTTTCCTGCCTGCCTTGCTGTGTTTAGCTGTCTACTGGGGGGAATTATCGGCCATTTCATGGAAAGAATTTGTGGTTACACACTGGCAAACCCTGCCATAAGGATTTTTAAGCTCTCAGCTTCTCATTAGAGCTGAACTGAGGAGGTTTAGAGTGGGTGGGTGAACTGCAAAGCGGGTGAAAAATTTGGAAGGCCTGGGAGAAGTGCAGTACATAGTCATCCACGGGTCAAAGTCTAACTGGCAGGGAGCTGAACATCCTTGGGGGTTGATAGTGGGGCTGTGTTTAACATCTTCAGGCCAAGACACCAGGAGGGGATCCACCCTGTTTTACAGGGGGCAGAAACTGAAGGGTAAGTGCTGGGCTGAGAGCAGCTTGCCAAGGTTCAGCAAGTGCAGAGGCAAAAGCAAAATCCTGAGTAGGGTAAATTCCATCATCTCTGCAGGATGGGGACTAAATCTCTGGACAGCATGAGGGCAAGCTGGGAGTTGTGGTGGATAACCTGTGCCCTGCAGTGCCCAAGGCTGCCTGTGCACAGGCAGGTGTCAGTGAAATGTATCTCTCTCCCTGAATGCAGCCCCGAGCCCCCCACGGAGACCAGGGAGATTCACAGGCTAAAGTGAGTGGAGTGGCAAGGAAAGGTCTGACTGCATGGGGAAGGATGGCAGAATTGGGGCATCTTAGCCTGGGGGAGGAGAACGCTCAGGAGGGATCTAATTGCAGCCTACAGCCACCTGAAAGAAGGTCTTAGAAAGCAGAGAGCCAAACTGTGAGGCACACAGTGACAGGACGTTGCATTATGACAAATGGTTGTAATTCGCAGCAGAGTTAGTTTTGGCTCAGCAGTTCTGTGCAGAGAGACCCTGGCATCTCCATCCTTGAAAGCCCTCAGGAGCAGCATGCTCTGGCTTTGAACCTGCCTCTGTCTGAGCAGGAGTTTGGTCCACGTGCCCCCTGGAGCCCTTCCAATCTCAATTTTTCCTTGAATCCCTTCATTCTCCCTGTGTGGAGTCTTGTAGTCCAGAGTCCCTGGCAGCACTTGAGCTTTTGAAGCCCGTCTTTCCCTGGCGTGCTGTAGGTGGAGCTGCTGCCAGAGGAGGAAAGAGGTTTGGGTGGTCATTGAGCAGTTGGTTCTTTCCACAGATACAATCCTCATCTGAGCCCTTTCCAACAGCAGGAGGGATCCTGCTTTCAGGCTGTCTCCAGGAACTGTCCCACCTCTGTCCCTCCCTCCTCTGTGGGCAGGAGCTGCTGGATTCTGTCCCCATCCTCTTGCCTTGTCTTGGGAGCAGCTCCCGTGTGCTGAGGACCCTCAGCTCTTACATCTCTCACTGCGAGGCATTTACACTCTGCCCCAACAGTTCAGGGGCTCTGCTCTACATCCTCCTCAGTTCTTTTCCCCAGCTGCATCTCCCAGGATGAGATGCAGTATTACAGTATTGGTCTCAGGGACAGCCCAGGGTTGACTTTCCCTGGTCAGCTTCCTTTCCCCTATCCTTGTGTATCCCACCATTCACATCAGCCTTTCTGCTGCAGCCTGGCTCTGACAGTAGTTATATTTTTGGCGGTAAGGTGGCCTGTTATTTCCTCCCTTCTCTCTGTATCAGTGTTTATTTCCAGTCCTACACCACTCTGTCCTCCGGAGCAATGCTAGTGTAGCTGCTTGTGAGGCTATCAATGGCATTGATGCAATGAACATTTTCAAAAATAATTAAATTGAAATATGTTTGCAGGTTCATTCTGGTCAGCTTGCCAGCAAACAGTGAGGTGAGAGGAGAGGGCTGTGGAGGAAGAGCTAGGTCTTGCCCAGCCCATGGCAGGCTGCTTTCCCATTACCCCATCCTCTGTCCTTCCCATCCCCTCATGGGATTCCACCCCAGCTCCAAGCTGTAGTAAAGTCCCGTGGACGTGTGCTCTGGAGTCAGCACAGTGGTGTGTTCCAGTTGAGGAAGCTGCTTTCAGGAATTCAGATGTATGTGCACAGTTTCTGGTTCTTCTTCTGCACTGTTCTTTCTTTCCACGTGTCATCTGCAAATTCTATTAGTTGGATTGTATCTTTCATTTGCAGGCCACTGATGTAGTGTTTGATAGTGCTGGATCTTTGATGAGGCCCCGAAGAGACCCAGAATGTCATTGACCAAAAATGAAAGATGTCACTGGATAATGATTCCCCTTCACAATGGCTTTCTGACCCCATTTCCTGAGCTTTTTAAATTCATGCTTTATGGTTGTTGGATATTCCTTGGAGCTCTGGGTTTTAAGAAAATAAATCCTTCATGTGGTAGTGAAGCCAGTGCTAGAGAAGACTCTTACAACTGTAAAGTTACTTTTATCAAACGGCGTTGGAGGTTAGGATTTTTTTTTTCTTAGGGAATTTTCTTCCATTTGTTGCCTAAGAGATGATAACGACGATACTTAAGAGAGACAACAGATGTGACTGGGAGGAGGAGGAGGAGGAAGAAGGGGCAGTTTGCTGCTGTCTCTGAGCTGGGGGGTTTTGGGAAGTGCAGAGGTACCAGGGGATTTTGGCTGGGGCGTGAGGGGCTGGGCTCAGCTCTGAGCTCTCTCTGGCTCTCGGGACTAGGGTGGGACACGTGTGGGTTTGGTGCCGGACTAATATTGCTTATTGCTGCCCAGAGGATTGGCTGCTGCTGCTGAGTGTTTTCGTTCTTTTTGTTCTTCGCTGCGTCTCCTTATCCTGGGTGAGCCTCTGCTCACAAGAGCAGCTGTTGACCTGGGGCCTTTTCACCACCCGCCCTCACAGGGAGGGGGACCCCGAGCCCTGAGCCGCTCTGGGGGCAGTGTCTCGCAGCTGTTCGTGGGAGCCCGGCTGTGCTGCCCAGCGCTGCTGTTCTCTGCGCCATTTGGGGTTTTCGCTACACTTACCGGACGCCCCGCAGCTCCTGGCACAGCTTCTGGAGATTTTGCTACACTTTATTTGCCACCCCGGCTGTGCCCACCTCTGCCATTCCAGCCACTGCTCTGCTAGAGCCCATTTCGCCATGCGGAGGGGCCGCAGGACCGGCCGCCCGCCGTGAGTTTGCCGAGGAAGCGCCGTTTCCATCTCTCCGTGCCGGCTGTGCCGCCATCGCCGCCTGAGGGAGGTGCGGCACAGCGCCCCCTGCCGGCGCGGGGGAGCCGTGGCAGGTGTGCCCGGCCGGGAGGCAGCAGCGCCCCTTGGCGGCGGCGCCCGGAAGTGCACGGAGAGGAAAGGGCTGGGGCTGTGCTCTGTGCCCTGATCACGCTGTTCGCTGGTGTGTCATATCTGTGTATTCTGGTAAAGAACTGTCGTTCCTTTGCCTGTATCTTTGCCTGAAAGCCCCGTAATCTCAAAGCTATAATAATTCAGAGGGAAGTGGGTCATATTTTCCATTCCGAGGGAGGTTTCCGCCTTGGCAGGCTTCTGTTTTTGAACGTAGACAGACAGATCTGTGGGTAAAGAGTAAAATGGGAGCTACAGTTTATAACATGATGTTGGCATGGAACCATTTTTTTAGCCAGATCCTTACCAGCTCTGCAGAGCATTTGTGTGGGTTCTTGGTTTCAGCTTGCCAACCAAAGTCATCCAGATGGGTTGATTTGTGGTGCTTAAATGTTACTTCCATACAGGGATTTTGGTGGAAGGGAATCTTTTCTGCTTTGAGTATTTACTATAAAAAAACAAGAGTGGACCAGATAATCTCTTCTGCTTGTTCTGTCAGTACTTCTGCCCTGCAATAAAACCTACAGACTGGTTAGAGCTGAGCTGTTTTCTGGACCATTGTGACTCATCTGAATCATAATTATTTTTGAGCTGTAATTTTTAAAGCATTTGAGCAACACTTAGAAATCCTCTTCTTTCCTTTATTATCTAGAATACCGTCCAGCCTAATGGAATTCAGAGAAGGTTTTGAACTTTTTTTCTTCATTTAGTTTGAGTTAGTGTTTAATTTGTTCCCAAATAATAACCTGTATTATTTTCTGTTTATTTTCTCATCATGTCTGAACGCATTTCTTCTTGCTGCCTTTTTACTGTCATTGGATCAAGAAAGAATTATTTAAGCAATATCTCAAATACACATTTTATAAATAGCAATAGAGTTTTGAAACATTCAAAATAAGGACATCAATGTTCTGGAGCTTCCTCATTTTCTTCTTAAAAGAATTAAAGGAAATCAATACAAGTGTTTCTGGGCACTCAAGCAACAGCTTGTTTCTGTCATCATTACAAGCTCATTTGGGAGAAGAAATTTGAAATAAGTTTCTGAACATTATAGACTTGGAAAGGAGTGCTGAAATGAGATGAAAAGGCAGTTTATCTCTTCATAGAAGTCCATTTTCATAATTACTAGAAGATGCAGGTAAATACTAGTTACAGATATTCTGTCCTCAATGTCTACAACTACTTTCATTCTTTTTGAACCCAAGTCTCAGAGGAATTTGGCATACTTTGTGCTGAAATTAGAAAACATAATTCAGTGGGTTTTATCCTATTGGTTTGTGCTTTCATGCACAGTGTAATACATTTTTTTTTTCTTTATTGCTTCCTTCTACCTGTGTCAACATGAGCTCACCAAAAACCAGCCATCTGTGTTGACTGGACTTCTGGCTGTGCTGGTTGCTGATGTTGTAAAGCTGTGGGCTTCTAGAAGAATCCAAATGGATTTGAGAAGCACATTAGCTGTGCCAAGGTGGTGCTCTTTGTATATAGTATTGTGCCTTTGCTTCAAGGCAGAGTTGCCAAAGTAATCCCAAGTTAAGATATCAAGGCATAAGTAAGATATTGTGTATTATTTATCTGTTACCTTGGAGACGACAGTGCATGGGCAAGAATGAGCACACAGCTTGTCCACACTCAGGCTGAACTTCCAGAGCAGGTAAGGCAACACTGGAACAGGATAACAAGAATCCAGTTATCTCAGAGCCAGGGGTCTCATTCTTTCCATGGCCAGAGGAATGAGGAACAGACAGCACTAGGACAGAGAGCTCAGGGGAAAAAAGATGGCTTGCTGCTTCTCTGCTGCTGGTACCAGAGGGTGCAAGTCATGGGAGACAGATGCTCCTGGTAATTTGCTGGCTTTGTTCCCCAAAGGAAGTGTTTGCTCTCTGTGGGAGCTCTTTACCTTGCAGGGCTCCCTTCAGGGGCAGCAGCTTGGCTTTTCTGCTGAAGCTGGCAGCATGGACACATTTCACTTTTTTCTTTCAGCCCCTCCTGCCTGCCAAACTCCTTGCTTCTGTCAGTGCTTCAGGTGCTGTTGGGCTGTTCTGTGCTGGGTGATAAAGTGGCAGGTCTGGAGTCTGTTGGTAACTGGGGAGCCTGGCAGGGTCTCAGCTAAATGTGATGGATGAGCACAGGTGAACCAGCAAGTGATAGTGGTGGGTGGAAGTGCTGGTGTGGTGGTAGAACCATAGGTGGGACAGGGAAAGCAGCAGAAACTTTAAAAAAACCAAAACACAGCAGCCTTGTACAGGTTTGGGAACTGGTACAGCTCCTTTGTGTCCCTGGGGGCTGATGGGCTGTGCAGCCCCATCCCCAGGGATATTCCCAGGCAGCTGCTTAAACCACATCAGTGGCCAAATAGTGATTTTAAATGGCCCTGCCCTTCCTCCACCTCCCTGCCAGCTCTGTGCCAAGGCATCCTGCAGGTACAGAGGCTGAAAGATGCAACATAAAGCAAAACCTGAAGCTTCATTCAAGGTGTAGAGGGAACCTTCTGGGTAGATGAAGGGTCAGTGAGATAACTGAGCAGGGCATGGATTGGTTGTTGCACTAAAAGGCTGTGCCATGCTTCGGTGAGCCTTGCTGATACCTTGGAGTTGGACACTGTCCCACTTGTATTTTCAAAATGCTGATCATTTCATGTGTGGCTTTTTTTAGGGTATTAGCAATTTAGTTTATGGAGCTGGATAAGCAGAAAAAAGGCAAGACTGTTAGAGAATGTGTTAGGTGCTGAAATACAGATGAAAGTATTTGATGTAACAAAGTGGATTGTAGAGCTCTGAGTGTAATTGTATAGTCACAGAGACACAGGTTTTAAGGGGCATTAAAGACCATCTGGGTCCACTTCCCTGCCATGGGCAGGGACAGTTTTCACTAGCCCAGGTTGCCCCAAGCCCCATCCAACCTGGCCTTGGACACTTCCAGGGATCCAGGGGCAGCCACAGCTTCTCTGGGCACCCTGTGCCAGGGCCTCCCCACCCTCACAATGAAGAACATTCTCCCAATATCTGACCTAACCCTGTGCTCTGGAAGTGTGAAGCCATTCCAGCCCTTATTCAAAGTCCCTCTCCAGCTCTCTTGAAGCCCCTTTAGGAGCTCTAAGGTCTCCCCAGACCCTTCCCTTCTCCAGGCTGAACAACCCCAGCTCTCTCATAGGAGAGGTGCTCCAGCCCACAGAGCATCTCCATGGCCTCCTGGACCCACTCCAACAGATCCACAATGGTTCAGTTTTAATACAGGAAAGTATCTATTTTCTGCTAGTGGAGTAATGCACTAAAACATAATTGCTCTTAGTAACTTGTAGGTTTGAAATATTGATAAAAGTAATGACAGGTTTGAGCATCAAGGGCCTCCACATGCATCAGAGAAACCTGATGCTGATTTTAAAGATGCAAATGAGAATTTTTTTGATATTGTGACTCAGAGTTGATCTGAAGTAATATTAACACATAGAATATGTGTTCAAAGCATACTGCAAGGTTCTTTGATTACCTGGGCATATGGTTCAGAGTTGTCATCTAGCATCCATCCTCCATCTCAGGAAGCAGATTATTTTTCATCTTGTGCTGGACACAGAGTGGGACAGGAAACAAGATGTGGCTCAGTCATTCAGCAGAATCAGAACCTTGTCTTGCAGACAACAGGTTGCACTAGTCTCGTGGCAGATTTCAGGGGTTTATGAGCAGAAAGCTCTGCACTCTGTGTATGTAAATATGTTGAATGAGACAGGTTTTACAGTAAAGCCTTAGTAAAACCACTAGTTTGAATCTTGGCACTGATAAGTTGCTGGCCTTGCGTTGGCAGTTGTGCTGTAGGTCTGTGTTAGTTCCAGAATAAACAAGGTTAGAAGTGAACCCTAACACCACATAGCTGGGAGAAGCTGTTTCCCTGCAAGAAAATTTCTTGGTTCTTTCTCCTGAATGTCTGTTTCTGTTGTCACGGGGATGGTGGTGAAGGCTGTGTGTGTCTTGCTGTTCTCCTCTCTTGCCGTGATGTGCTAAGAAATGTGACCAAAGCTCTGGAATTGTTGTGGACTTGGGTTAGATCTCAATCAGAATGAATTGTACATCTCTGGCAGGGAGAGCTAAGAGCAGGATTTTGCACAGTCACCGAGGAGACATAAAACCTTCAGTATCAAATGCTGTATATCAAAAGGGGTGTGTATGTAAGGCACAGAATCACTTGGAGCTGTTATGTTTATGAAGTACAAACTGATGAATAAATCCTGTGCTGGAAAAACAGCTGCTGCTCGTAGGAAATGTGTTACCCAGAGCAGGGCCTTGGCTTACATGGCTGGGCAGTGTCACTCTCCAGTTTTCAGTCCTCGCTGTGGCTGTGGCATGTACAAATAGCTCCATTTAGCCTGGATAGTCCTCAGTAGCAGAGGTCTCATTATTGAGGCATTCTGTGAGTGAGAGCAGATAAAAATGACCTGTAAGCAGATACTTTCCATCTAGAATGTTTCTGTTATTGGTGTCCTTCACCACAGGGCTCCTGTTGACCAGAGGCATTGAAATGCAAACCGTGTGCTGGCTGCCAGTGGATCTGGCTGTTCCTTTCCCGGTGTGTCTCACTGCTGCAGCCCTGATCTGCACAGAAGGGAGCACTTGTGTCTGGGGGAGCTGTGAGACATCAGCTGCAAGTGCAGAAAATAATCAGCCATTTCCAAGCACTGCTTTTCAGCCACTCAGGGTGTCTCTTCTTTACTAAAACAAGAGAATTAAAGTGGATAATAAACCTTCCATATGTCAAAGTGAAAACGAATTTTTGATTGCAGAAAGACATTTCGGGATTCTGAAAAGCATCTGCCACAGACAGAACATCCTTTCCTTGGCCCTTTGTCTTAGATGCAGGTTCCCCTGCAGCCTCTCAAACACAGGCACTGTGGTCAGTGTAAAAGTACGTGTTGGTATTCTGAGTTACAGTTCAGGGAATCCAGATTCCATTCTCTTTTCCTGTGTTGCTGCAGCACCACTGTACAGTGGGGCTTATTGAACATCTCTCTGTCTCAGCTTACTCTTAGTTAAATGTTCTGCTAACTGAGCCTAACTAAGCAGATCTTTAAACAGCAGGGCTGCAGAAGAATAATGGGCTGTACCTGGTTCAGTGGATTTTCATGAATGGAAATACATTGTAGAGCTTAAAATCTGACAAAAGAATCTGGTGTTGGAAATGATCCAGCATCACTGACTCTGCTGCTGCTGGTTTGAATCACAGCAAATTGTGCAGGTGCTCTGTACATTTTGCAACCTGCCTGTCTCTTGTTTCTGTAAATTCCTTGGAACGTGCCATTGCAATTGAGACATTTTGATAATGGACTAATGTGGAGAAGTTAAAACCCATGGCAATGCTGTTTCCTTTGCCTTCAGCTGGCTTTCAGGTTGGTTTTCTGTTATCCTGAAGGGTCTCTTCAGGAATTGTTAAATATACTGAGCTGGCAAGGAGATGACTTGCAGCAAGAAGAAGCATCTCCCCCTGCATGGAAGGGATACTCGTGTGCTGGGGTGGAGCTGTTTTGCTGATGTAAAAAGATCATTTCTCTCAGTTCTGTTTCCAAACACAAGGTAGAGAGATGCTGTTCTGGAGCAGATGCTCAGGCATGTGTTCAGCAGGACGTCTCTCCAACACCATGTACCTTTCTAAGGAATTTCAGGGAACACCTCCTTACTTCCAGCCTAGATGGTAAAATAGCATCTGGCAGCTGGGGCTTATATTGTGCCCCAAAACCAGGGATCAGATGGTGCTGAACAGGCCTTACAGTGTGGAGTTGAATGCAGGATGTGTGGGATGAACAGGATACTGTAGCACAGTGAAAACACTGGAGATGGGCTCTTCCAGGGCTTCAAAGTGGTGGTGAACAGCCTGCTGCCAGTGAGCCCTTCCCTGCATGCTGTCAGAAGGAGAGACGGGAATTCTTCAAGCCATGTTCCAGCCTGGAATTTCTTTTTAGGCAGCTGATGTCAATCCTGCATTATTTTTACAAATGCATGCTGCAGGTTTTCTGTGCAGAATACCCACCTCAAACAGTTTTGTGAGAAATTACAATTTTCCCTTTCAGATTTTGTGCTTGTGGCTAAGATCTCATTGGTGATGCAGTTGTTTGGATTATACTGTGTAATAACACAATATCCCATTCACCCCCCTTCAAAGTCTAATCCAGGAGACAAGTCTGTTGTTGTCAGCATAGTTCTGTGGGGTTTGTTCTTTCTTTTTCGTTATTGCCTCCTCCCAGGAGAAAAACAAATGGCTTTATCCACTTCTGAGCCTAATTTCTACAGATATGGCAGGATACTCTTCATTGCTTTTGGCCAACCACATTTTAAGGAAAGGATGATACAGTTGTCCATAGTAATGACTGCACAGATGAGTAGCACCAAGTCAGTTTTTTAATTTAATTTTGTTGAACTGAAACCTTCATCTGGCTTAATAAAGTACTTAAATAGAGCTGTATTCCTTAAAACAGAGCTGCTTCCTTCCTGGAACTTGATGTTGTTGTATTTAAAATAAAAAGTATTAACTGGAACAAAACGCTCCCAGTTTGAGTGTGAACTAAGATGATGCGTGTGATTGGAAATTTTTTATTGCTAATCTGCTGAGCTTCTGTTTAAAGCTCACAGTCTTCATCTAACACTGACAGAGCCAAGCCTTGCTGCGAAATTTCTTCTGATATTTTTTGAAATCATAAGGTGAAGAAAATTAAGTACACACAAGCCTATCTCCCATCTCCTCAAGAGGGGCACTTGTGGTGAGGTTTTGTGAGAGCCTCTTGCACCTGGTACTTGTGGCTGTGAGCAGGGGCTGAGCTGGTCCCAGCATTCCTGAGCCAGGCTCCCAGGTATCACCTCTGCTTGGAAATGGTCCTGCTTTGCAGCAGGGAGAGTCTGGGCTTGTGCTGGGGATCACAGCCCGACGGGTGTGTGGTGGATGGATGAAAGGGAGGCTGGGCTGCACCAGTGCCTGTGGTCACTGTCTGTGGTCACTCAGAGCAGGCAGGGGAGGCCTTTGGAGGGGTGCAAAACCCCCACCTCAGCTTGAAATTACCAAGCAAATCCAGTGCCAGTGAAACAGAAAATTATGCCAGTTGCTTCAAAGAATGAGAAAGGAAAGCACTGCACCCTCCCTTCCTCCCTTCCTCCCTTCCTCCCTTCCTCCCTTCCTCCCTTCCTCCCTCCCATTGAGGCAAGAACTAGGGAGGACAGTTTAGAGAATGCTGGCTGCATTGTTAGTGTGTTGGGACAGGGTATTTTTGGACTGTTAATGCAGTGCTACATAGAGAAAGGAAGAGGAGAGCAGGGAAAGAGATCCCCTGCGCAGTTTGGCATTGTGGTGGTGCTGGAAATCAGAAATCAAGTAGTAGGATTTCACTATCTGGATCAGCCTCTGGCTGTGTGCAGTATGTTCAGGAAATCACTTCCCATCTCTGCTTCCATTTCCTTGGCTGTCAAATGAACACACCATAACTGTCTGCTCTGAGTGCTCTGGCTGCATTAGAGCAATAAAACATTGGGGAGGAAGGAGCCATAGGTGTGATTTATGAATCCAGCAAGGTCAGGCTGCACTGCCTGCAAACAGCTAAAGGAGTCACAGAATGAGGGAAGAGTCTCTTGAAGCTGAGCAGATGCCAATGCTCTGTACCCTGTCCATGCCCAGGACTGCCCCAGGAAGTGAAGCAAATCTCTGCAGCCCTGTCTGAACAGGGGCAGCTAAAACCAAAGTTTTGTTTGTTTTGGTTTTGTTTCTCACCTTCCCCATATCAGTCCACTGCAGTGAGTCCTTCGAGCATTTGGTGCCATTGGGTTTTTTCAGAAAGAGGTTTTGCTCGTTCAGTTCTTCTGTGTGCATGTTTTATTAAGATGCTCTGCATGGGTGTTTCCCTGCATACAGCTACTTATAACATGATTTTATACGTGAAGGTAATAAAATAAAACAACTCCATGAGATAAGATATTGAGATAAACAATTATGAGGAATGTTTATACACTAAGAGTCTCCTAAATTTGATAACTATCAATTCAAGCCAATATACCCCATGGTGCTAAAGAAAGAGGAAAGGAATCAATGTTGCAGTAGCTTTTACAGAGAATTTATGGGCACTTTGTTCAGGATCAGTCCATGAAGACTGAAGCATAGCTAGCACTATGCACTTACTTATGAAAGTGCTTACTGAGAAATCCCTTGTTGAATTCACAAACTGTTTCAGGGAATTAAATTGGGAAATATGGAAATGGGCTTTTAAGATTTTTTTTCCCATTTATTAGTGTATATTCAGAAGAAGAAAGTGCTGTAATAAATCATCAAACTCCTTTGAGAAATGTGCCTGAATAGACAGTAACAATGAAATGGAGTCCCTGCCAAAGTTCTTGGGCATACTTGCTCCAGTTTCTATGTTACAAGATAAGTGGATTAGTATGGACTGGTTTCTGGTAGGAGTTCCCCCCAGCTCCTGAGGATAGACTTCCACTGTATTTAGGTACTTCCCAGTTAAGAGAAGATTTGCAGCATAAATAGATACTAACATGCATCAGTCACTGCCATCTTTCAAAGAGCTGGGAGCTATTTTCTCTGTCACACCTGACACTTGCATGATCTGATGCTTGTTTCAGGTATCATTTACTGTCAGTATTCCTGAGAAAGAGTTGCTGTGCCATTTCCTTGCTGGAGAGTGTGCCAGGCACACGGCCATGGGTGGCTCCTGTGGTGCTGAACGAGGGAGATGATGCCTCACAAAGCCCACAGGACCCATACATGGTCCTGCTCACAGCTGTGAATTGAAATACAAGCAAGTAAGGAGCCCATATAGGAAGGTTGATGGAAGGAAGAGCCCATATAGATAAGAAGGTTTGATGGAATGAATTAGCAGGCATTAAGAAATGGTTGATGGTTGTGAGTAGAGGAAGTCTCCAACACCCAGTGCCAGGCTAAGGTGAGCAGCACTGCTCACATGAGCATAGGGAGGTAAAGGGTTGTGACTGCAATTTTTACCTGACTTTCTACTCTTATCTCCCTATTTACACACACAGACACAAAATCTGCCTTGCATCTCTTGTTCCTTCAGATGGCAGGATTCTTACTGAAGCACTCACGTGGCTGTGTGAATAGAGTCCTGTCTGTTTCCCTGTGTAGTGAAACTTAGCTCTTACATGCACTTTAAAAGTTTCAATGGAAAGCCTCAAGAACCAGGAAAAGCTTTGGTTGAACAGATCAGTGTCTAAGTTCCAACTGTGTTGTGCCTTTCACCATGCTGCACCACAAAATCTCCCTCATATTTATCTTTATTTCCTGCTGGTTGCATGTTGGAACACAAAGCTCCACAGCAGAACCTGAGAACTGTGTTTGGAGGGTGTCCTTATCACACCCCAGCTGGGGAGCCTTGGTCTGGTTCTGTCAATGAAACCCCAGTAATTCTGGTGAAAGGAGGGGATGGATCAGGCTTTGGACGTGTGATGGGTTTGTTTCATTTAAAACACTGTGGTGAAATGATTTCTTATTCTTATGATTATTAAGTAGCCTCAGCAGTTTCAGGCTGCAGCCAAGACAAAGCTGGCTGGGTTTGTGTTAGGAGGATTATTCAGTTAAAATGTATAAAAGCATCTCTTACTTAGTCACTTCCATTTCATGGTGTTTTGCCCTATTAAGTGTCATCAAAGTGAAATTTTCTTGTATGTTTGCCCTGTGTACTTCATGTTTTTATCTTTACCATTTTCTCTTTGTTTGCTTTGAGGGGATTGATTTCAGAGTCCATCAGTAATTGTGGGAATTGGTCCTACTTGATTAATGCTTTGCAGATCATGGATTTCACGTTTGCTACTTGCACCTCCCTCTGCAGCAACACTGAGCCCTTGCTTGGTCCCTTTGGGTTCTGCAGAGCAAAGAGGTGTGGGGCTGAAAACCAGTGAAGAGAAAACAACATCAGAACTACACAGAAACTCGTATGTCTCCTCACTGGCAGTAGTTTTTGCCCTAAGGCAAGGTGACAGTGGCATGTCCTCACAGCAGGAGGCAGCTAAGCATGATCAATACAGGCAGTAGGAATATCTGCATGACAGATCAAGGGAAAGCCTGTGTTTATACTCGTGGTGGTACGTGGCATTTGGGAGCTCTCCAGCTGCCAGTAGTGACCTGAGTAATGCTGTCAGAGGTCTCCAGGGAGAGGTGGGAGCACTGCATACCCAGCCAAAAGGTGAGAGGAAAGCAGAGGATCCCCATGCTTTGTGTAAAAGAACACAGGCTCCTTCTGATCAGTGTCTGCAGTGGAAGCGTTCCCAGGATGAGGCAGCTTGAGTTTTGACCTTTCTGCATGGCTGTTTACCAAATCTGTTTGTGATTTCTCTGAGCCACCTCTCCTGCACTGCAGCATCTCCATCTGTGCCTAGGAGGGCTCCGATGCCAGACTTCATGAGGGCATTGGTCACAGGCTGTAATTTAGACATTAATAATCTCTCAGCAATAAAAACCATTACTTGGATCTCCCCCAGGGAATTGTCCAGTCCTTTTGTATGAGCACTCCTTTGTTCTCATCTCACTTCTAACAGTTGTCTTGCTAAAGCATTGTTTTGGTGAATCATACGTATCAAAATGTGTTTTCCTCTTTCCTGTTCTCCCACTTGTTTGTGCTTTTTTTCTTCTTGTTAGTCTTATTAAAATGTCTCCACTTTTGTTTCCCTTTAAATGTTTCAATAATTAGCAGCAGTGGGCACAGAAAGATTTCTGTCGATGTGAGCTGTATTGGTAAGTGTTTGACATGGCTTAATGAGTAGGGGAGGGGGGACAGTGGGGAGAGACTTTATCCAGCAGCAGCTTTCCAGCACTTCCTCAGTTTCCTGTTTGTAGGGAGAGCTTTCAGTCAGCTTTTCCAGCATTCCTCTAATTTTTAAACACATGTTTCCCAAATCTATTCCACAGGTGCCAACAAAAAAGCTGAAGAAATATGAGAGAGAGTACCAAACAATGCGAGAGAGCCAGCTGCAGCAGGAAGATCCTATGGACAGATATAAGGTAGGGAGCTGCTCTGTGGGAATTTGGTGAATCCCACGAGGAGTGAGCTGTCTCCAGCAGTTAAGCAGAGGTGTGTGTACCGTGCTCACCTCCCTGGGATGTGCCTATGCAGACCTTAGGGAAGTGAAGGCACACACTCATCCCCTTTCTTGAATAAGCACCTTAAAACTTTGGACTTAGTCTTTTTTTCCAAGAATATTTCAATCACAATTTGTAACTCTTAAGACATCTGCAAGTAGCCACATATAATATTTTTCTTCTTTCAGTTTATATGTTTGTAGGTAACTCTCCTGCTGTTGCACTTTTACGGGAGATCTTCATGAGCCGCAGAAATAAAGGGTGATTCAGCTACAGAGACAGAAAGGAGAAAATACACATTGTTCTAGTGCAAGCTGTGTGCAGTGGCATCCACAGAGACTTTGGGAGATGAACTCTTCCTTGGCTGATACGATCCTTATTATTCATTCCTGTTTATACCAAGCTTCAGTAATTTTTTGTTAAGATAATAGCTATTATGGTGGGACCCAGAGCTCCCCTGGAGTCCCGAGGTACTGCTGCAATAGAATTAATAGTGATGGATATTCTTCTTCAAAGGAGCAGAGAAAGAAGGTTCAGTTGTTAATATGATAGCTTGATAGTTCACCAGAAAAGAACAGTTGTTCAATTTTGGGTCAGCTTTGCTTATCTTTACAATGTATTTGCTTTCATTGTCACAGCTACGTTATGTTGCCATAGATTGTGTGTGCTGGAGGCTCTGCCTCCGGGCACAGACCTTACTGAATGTAAAGGATCTGGTTATTCCTCACTCTGTTCTGAACAATTCAGTTTGCTCTAGGTGAAGCTATCAGGGGTGAAGCACTTTACTGCCCACTGCCCAGGATAGCTGGGAACTGACATTTCTTACATATCCTTGTACTGTTGCCCTGCTGTTCTTCATTGTGCCTTAATCTGTTAAGTGCTGTTGTGGTTGTTGTGGAGTCTGTCAGGAGTGTGGAGTGGTGGATGATCACACAGAGTGCAACAGGCTTGGCATGGCCTGTAAACGTAAGAAAAATGCACCACAGTGAGAAAACCAGAGTATGGAAACCTGTGGTGAGAGAGTGTGCCTTAATTCATAAATGTGACAAAGAAGATTTACAGGTACAAAGTCAAACTGACTCTTTTTTTTTTTTTTTAAACAAGCATTTGTCTGTGAGAAAATTGTATTTTAAGTGTAGGTTTTTTGCTGTCAAAGAGTGGCGATTTTATTCTTTATGAGACATAGGAGTGCTGTAGTTGCCAAGGTCCAACAGCAAGTATGACCTATTTGGAAAAAACCACAACTGGCTGCTGATTAACTTTTAAGTATTTTTCTAGTGGTTCACTTATAGTACTGTGGAATTAAAATAATGCTGAGAAAACAAATAAGGGTTCTTTAAAGCTCAATGGAAGCATATTAGCTGGTTGATCCTGGTCAATGGATGGTAAAGAACATTATCCCAAGCTGCAAATGAGGATATAGGAAGTGACTCTTGGGCCCCTGTTGATGTGAGTCACTGTCACAGTCAAGATCACAGCCCAGGGTTTTGGCTTGTGCTTTTGAAACTCACTGTGGATTTTTTTTATTAAGCTGGATTGGATCTGATCCTCTTAAGGATGCTGTGATTAGAGAGTCCCTGTAATAGGTTAGTTGCACATTAACTTCAAAGTCTGGACACATTCTTCAGTTGATGGGTGTCATGGAAAAATGTTTGTAAATGTTCTTTGTTCCTTGTCTTGCTTGTTAGATTTTATTGATATGTGATGCTGAGGTTGGTAGGAACTGACATTTCAGGAGTGTTTCCAAAGGGCAGCAGGAAAATGTCACTTGTGTGGATCCTCCCAGGCAGCACGTGGAGAGCTTTTTTGCTTGTCCTTTAGGAGAGTGCTCTGCAGCCTCCCATGCAGCTCCCATGTGGTCAGGGATGCATTTCATTTGGGCAGCACCTGTGCAGGGCTTCCACCAGCCAGGCTTGCCTTGAGAAGGGACAAAGGCCAGTCTACAAGCACAGCACTGCTGTCAGCTCTGCTCTGTGGGCTGTGCCCCACAGCCCTACAACCTTGTAAATTTTCTCTCCCCAAAACAAAGGGAGGGTTTTGCTGCCTAGGAAGGGGGTGTTTCTTGGATGGGATCACTGGAGTTAGAGATCCCTGCAGAATGTTCCTCAAGAAGGAAAAGAGCGTTCAATCGGTTGATGGCTTTTATAGTTTTTAGAGTTTTTGTTACCAGCAGCAATTTGTCAGGCCCCCAGAGACACGGGCCCTGGAGAGCTGCAGTGATGAAGGATGTCTGAGGAAGACACTCCCTGTGACACAGCCCTGAGAGGAAACGCCTCCATGGTCTCTTGAGAGAGAGGGAGCTGGGCTGGTTCTGCAGCGTCTGGCCCAGTAACCAGTTGTGTTTGCCTGACAGGTTAAATTCATGTGCTCCCATGAGCTCTGTTAAACATGCAGCAGTTCCTGCCCAGCACGTATTTTACATGTTGTGGTTTGACTTACCAAAAGAACAGTATTAAAGAGTGCCATGATTTTTGGTGTTTGTTTCCTTCTGTATTTACCAGTATTATTTATGAGAACTGCAGGGTTTTCTGGACATGTTTTCACTTCATTTTCCGTGGCTTATAACAAATTATCACATCTTTGTCAGATTTTTAAAAGGTACAAAAGTGAAATATGTTCTAAATTTTTGTTTGTCACCAAATTTCATAACTTTAGTTGAATAAATTACAAATTCCCTGTAGAAGTAGGAAGAAAAGTGAGTTGCATATGCAGAAAAAATAGTAATAAAGTTCAGGTTGTTGTTTTTCTAAATATTATGGAGTTTTATTTCTGTGTTTGAGAACACCTCCCCTAACAAGATTTGGGTTGACTTGAGAAATTTCCAGAAGTGAGCTTGGGAATTGATTTAAAATAAAGAGGATGTAGTTCTACAAAGAAGGGCTGGAGTTTTGCAAGCAGATGCTGCTGTTCTGTTCCACCTTTTCCTCTGTCAGCCTCCTTGTGCAATGGAGAAGTTGTGTGAGCAAATGTGTAATGTGGACGTAATAGCCTTCTCTGTGTTTTGAAGGAGAAGCAAAAATTAATACACTGGTCATTTTTATTCGGTCATGGCAACTGAGTGTTAACCATCATGAGGAAAATCATGATGACTTTTGCCTGTTGTTTCTCTAAAAAATGTGCTGGGGCACTTTGGGTAATGCTTCTCCAGATTCACCAAACAGAAACCACGACTGCCTCCAGGAGCCTCTGTGTTGCTTACCATGAGAGGCTTTCCTGGATCATTTGCTGTGAAAGGTTTTTAGGTTTCTAGATGGAGGTTCATAGGATTTTCCTTTGGAGCTCCTCTAATATCAAGAGCCCTTTTCACTGGGTTTATGAAGACCTCAGTTTGCTCACATCCAGAAAGTGAATTTTAATCAGTGTTTTCATTCCATCATTGAGGATCTGTTCACACTCAGAGGTCTGGGGTTTGGATGTCTTGATTTAACCCAGACAGCAACTCAGGCAGCCACAGGCAGGATGGGGGAGACAGTCACCAGAGTAATAGTGACAAAACTCATGGGTTGAGATGGAGACAGTTCAGTAAGTCAAGCAAAAGCTGTGTGCTCAAGCAAAGCAAAACCAACCAACCAACTCAGCCACCCCTTCCCACGGGCTGGTAGTTGTTCAGCCATCTCCAGGAGAGCAGGGCTCCATCACACACAGCAGTGACTTGAGAAGACAAATGCCATCACTCCAAAGGCCCCCCCTTCTTTCTTCTTCTCCCTGCTTTACATCCTCAGCATGGTGCCACACAGTCTGGACTATCCCTTGGGTCAGTTGGGATCAGCTGTGTCTCCTCCCAGCTCCTTGTGTTCCCTCAGCCTCCTCACTGGTGAGGAGGTACAAGGAGCAGAAAAGGCCTTGGCTCTGTGCAAGCCCTGCTCAGCAATAACCAAACTATCTCCATCCTATCAACACCTTTTCCAGCACAAACCCAAAACCTACTAACCACCATGAAGAAAACTAACTCTCCCCGAGCCAAAGGCAGCACAGGGTGTTGCTGAACAGGAACAGAATTGCTTAAGGAGGTTGGTGACTCATTGACCCCACTTGAGTACAGCACAGAGAGGATGCATCATGGCCACTAATCTCCTCAGGAATTGCTCCTTGGTGCAGCCTGGAAGGGAGCAGAGGGTGGAGTTCAGCCTTTCAGTCACCCTGAACTGAGGCTTGCCTGCTGCTTTCAAGTTTGCCATCTTCTTTCCACCCAGTGTGTGATGGAAGGGAGTATCTTTCTCTAAAACTCATAACAAAAAACCCTATGAAGAATAAGCAACCTTTTTTTTTTTTGTATTAGAAATTTCTTTATATCTTCTTTTCACTGTCTACACCAATGGTTGAAAGCAGTATTTGGTCTGTGACTTTGCAGGAGGTAAGTTGATTTGTATTTGTGTGTATCAGCGTTGTTTGTCCTCTTGGGAAATGCAGTATCCTCCTTTTAAAAGCTAAACCTGAGTTCACCAGCCACCTTTTGTAACCAGGAGGAGGAATTTGGGAAAGGGGGATCTGTTATTTTACTGACTGTAGAAACTGAGCAGTGCTGAGGAGAAGGAAATGGTTGTCATAGTAAATTCAGTGTTGTGGAGAGGAGGCAGGAAGCTGTCTGTTTACACCAGGGACAGCTAGCAGGTCTGACTAGTTGACTGATGCCAGTTACAAAATGCTGCCTCTGATGTGAGTCCTGCTGTAACAGACCAGCTCCATCAGTTGAACTTTGTCACTGCGAGCATATTTCATAAAACTCTAAACTATTTCACAGCCAATGGAAATAGTTTATTACACATGACAAGCACTGTTTGCTCTGTCTTTACTGTGTCCTGTTAGTTTTTATTTAGACTTAGGCAGACTTAAGAGTTTCCTCCTGAGAAGGGAGGCAGTTTTACACTGCTAGACCTGGGGGGAGGAGCTGGAAAAGACAAACCAGCTAATTGGGCATACTGCCCTGGGTGGAGGAAGAGTAAAAGTGGCCCTGTGAGAACCTCTCAGCTGGACATTGAGATTTTGGTGAAGGAGCTAAAAACATCTTTCAGCTATTGACTGGATGCCCAAGGTAAGAGATCTTTAACCCACTACCAGCATGCCATGTAAATTCTAGTTTAAGAGGAGGATAGTGCATTTCCAAGCACAGAGCTTGCTTACCCACTTGTCTGTGAATGCAAAGCAGGAACTCTCAGCCTCACACTGCGTGCCTTGCTTTGCAGACACCAAAGCTTTTGGCAAAGACATAGCAAAAATGGTAAAGCCAACTCGGTTATTTTGGGAAAGCCATAAGGATTTGCTGCTTTCTTCCCCTAAGTAACATCACTCTGTAAAGGAATTGGTGCTGCAGAACCTGGTCCAACTCAGGTCTCAAGTTTTAGGTGAATTCAGGTCACTTTCTGAAAACCTGCAGAGCCGTGTCTATAAAAATCAGCATTTCTAAGATGGACTGAATGAAATACAGGAATAAAGATGTGTTAGAGATTGTTATTAGTATTACTATTATTGACTTCAATTTGGTTTTATACTTTAAAGCTTATATTATGTTTACAGAAAATTGTTACTTCAATTTTTAAAATTCTTTGTCCCAAACAGACTACAGTGCATTTAAAATCAGAAAGATCCCCAAAGTTGTGTGCGTTTTAGCAGCGGTTGTTTTAACTGTGTTAAGACAAAAGCATTTTATTTAGCTTCTGTACAAAACAAGTCAAAGTACAATCTTTTGGAAGGGAAACCAACTTACTTCCCTGTACTGGGCAGTGCCTGTTCTAGTTACACAATAGGGTCACATTAAGGAGAGAAATTTCGTAGAGGTTTGACTTCCTGCCACAGAGGAAGTTCCCACACATAAGAGACCGTTTGGGCTTTTTTTGCATCCTCTTAGAGCTCCTGGGTTTTTTTAAGACAAAAATGCAAAATCTGCTTGCAACAGAAATGAAAATTGTAATTTCATAGTTGTGAGTTCGGAAAGAAAAAATATCTGAGCATAGCTGGTGAGTAGGAAGAAGTGAAAACAGGTCAATAATATACTTATGCAAGAAACCACATTTTGTAAGACTGAACACCTCTTGGAAAACCTTTGAAATGCTAAGATATATATATATTACTATATATCATTGACTTTTACTGGTATATTTAGACTTTTACTGTTTTGTTTTGGAGAACATAAGTTACCTTTCAGGCGAAACCAAGTAGTTTTTGAAATCTCAGCATAGGGATTATTGTTCTTCCACCTATGAATTTCTTTATGGATATGGTGTTTTTCCTTGAATTTCCATAGTGCAGAGATTCCCTTTGCAGCCTGTTTTGGTATGAAAGGTACACAGTTACAGAAAGCCAGCACAGTTTTTTTCTCTTAAAATCCATTTGGAGGAAGGCAGCTCTGTCTGTCCCACTTGGCTGTGTTCTTCTGAAAATGAGGACTTGTATTTGATGTTGAACCCCTGCAAGTCCACTGACCCACAGGCATCTTTTGAATATGGTTCTGTTTCTCAACTCTAGAACAACAGATTTCTGAAAGACATGAAGTATTGCTGTTCATTCTCCTGTTCCTTCACCTTCTGTGGTTAATGCTCCAGACAGTCATTTCTGCCTGTGTGGAGTGGGTAGGGAGGGCACTGAAGCAAGGGTTGTCCATGTTGTGTTCCTGTCACTGCCCCCAGCACGTGCTGGAGATGAGCTCCCCTCTCCACACTGGTGTCACTGGCACGAGTCACAGAGAAGTGCACAAATGGTGACACAGGATGTACGAGCTCTATGGAGTTCCCTGCTAAAGGCTGTTCTTTGCTGGTCCTGCAGGAGATGGGAAGTTGGCACTGCATCACCTACAAATGGACTATTTTTATGGATCCCTGCAGACAGAATTTTGTGAAGTGGAGCAGGACAGCTTTCTGCTTTGATTGGAAGCATTATTATGAGTAACTCTTAATCGGTCCCTGTTCGCCGCTGCTGGGCGGGATTTTATCTGCCTGATTTCTTTACATGATGAGCAAGCAGAAACCAAGTGCTTTTGTGGAGGGGTCAGTGTTTACTTTTGACAGGGAAACACAACAATCAGTGTGTCCCTTACACAACACAAACCAGTGGGCTATAAGTGGCATAGCTGCATTTGCACTGCTGGCTTCATTCACTGTTGTTTCCCAGAGCAGCAGTCCTGTCTCAGTGTGCACTCTCTCCTTCTCAGTGTTTCACACACACCATGCACTTGCTGGTTGCTCTTTGTAAGGATTAACTTTCTTTCCTGGTTGTTCTTTTCTTTCCACAGAGGGAGAACCGCAGGCTGCAAGAAGCAAGCATGAGGCTGGAGCAGGAGAACGATGATCTTGCCCATGAGCTTGTCACCAGCAAAATTGCCTTACGGAATGACCTGGACCAGGTAATGGTGACAGAGCTGGGTCCCAGCTCAGCCTTGGCAACAGCAGTTTGAGGAGCCTTGCTTTGTGCTCAAGTGAAAGCATGAACACGTTGAAAGCATAATTATTTTTGCCTTTATTTTCCTGACAAACCTCACTCTTAGCTGCACTCAGCTGGATTTCCACATGCCGTTCTGTGGGGTCTGGCCAAGACTGATGGCATCGTCTCTGTTTGGGGTTGTTTAGAAAATGTAGGCCATAACCTTTAGGCAGATAGCAAAAAACAAATGTTTCCTTGTGAAAGGTATTATGTACTTCTTGGAAGACCAGTTTCAAGGAAAGTTGCATTGCAAAATGTCTGTGCAGATCTGTTTTTCACAGCACTTTTAGTACAGCCAACAAAATGCAGAGATAATGAAGTGGCAGGGCACCAAAAATTCAAAGGGCTCCTGGGTGTTCTCTGATAACTGCTTGTGTTCCCTGTGGACTGGAATGTGGAGGGCAGCAGCCTCCAGAGCCCTTTGCCTCAGAGAGTGATTTTCAGGGAACCACACATTCAGCCCTCTCTGTCTGCACTGCAGGTGCTTGGAGAAACCAGAATGAACACAAGAAAGGAGGAAAGATCTGCAGTTCCTTCAAAGCATATCTTAAACAGATCTTTCATCAATGTAATCCTCCCATTTTTGTTCTAAGATGTTATCTCATCAATTTTCTATTTTTGGACTGTTTGTTTTCCTTTCTCCCCTACAGCCTTATACACACTAAGCAATGAAAAAAATCCTTAATCCATCTCTTCAGTCATGGAGATGGTGGAGCTGGTTCTGCTGCCTGCAAACACCACTAATATCCTCAATAATCATTATAACTGTGGCAGAAAGATTAGCTGATACCACCACAGTGGTAGAAAACCAAACTTCAGCTCAGAGACAAGTTCTATACGGTTCCTTGTTTCCAATGCTCTTTTCCCTCCTGTAATTTCAGCAGTCAGTGTTAATTGGCCACAACCATTTCCTGCCCTGGGCCTCATAACTGAACAGGAAGGGTGGTGAGATGCCATGTGTGTTTCCCAGCTGGGGAGGCCTACAGAATATATCCAGACATTGAGAAATACATTTCTCTCCTGATCATCTGTGAGGACAGTGCTCACAAAAACAAAGCATTCCAAGAATGTGTCACCACAAGCTTGGTTCTTCCAGAGAAAATTGTATTCTCAATGATCAGGTTTCTTCACGTAATGACCTACTTGCACCAATAAACCATTTTGTTTGGTGCTCCTGTTTGTCACTTACACTTGTCTTTGCCTGAACACTCTGTAGGGTACAATGCAGACACCTAAGTGTTTTACAGTTATGTTTTCCCTGCTCACAGATTAAAAAATGGGATGAGTTATTTGAAGGAGGTAAATCATGCTGCCCTCACTTAGATAAATATTGCTCCCAGCAAAAATATTCTATGCATCACTGTTTGTGCTAGGACATAGTATCTGTGCTTATGTGCCATCTGGGTAAACAGTTGGCCAAAGGGTCCTTCTGCACAGTTGTTGAAAAACAGTGAAATAATTTAGTAAATGGCTAACTGAAAAGGGAATTTAATATCAAAAAGTTGTGTGAGCCATTAGAGGGCAGGAAAAGGGAATGGTAAAACCTGAACCCAGTGTATTTCTGAGCTGTATATCCCAGTGTGTTTGTACTGGCACAGATAACCTCTGATTTACACAAATGTCCCTGATTCTAGGCTGAAGACAAAGCAGATGTTCTGAACAAGGAACTTCTTGTGACCAAACAGAAGCTAGTGGAGACTGAGGAAGAGAAAAGGAAGCAGGAAGAGGAAACTGCTCAGGTAAAGCATTCTCCAGATTTTCCCATTTATGTAGTAAATGCAAGAAAAATTATATGCAGAAAGGTCTGGATTTGTTGCAATTGTGAAAAGGATTTTGTCCTCAAAATGCAGTTTCAATCAAAAGTTTATAGTGCCAGGGTAATTTTTTCCCAAAGTACAGTTTTCAGGGTTTTTCTTTACTTGAGCTTTGAATGTTTAGTTTTTCATAGCTTATCCTCTTCTAAATATTGTAACAATTGTTGTCACTGGTGGTGAGCAATCTCAGCTAAGGAGATGTGATCAGACCTCTTAAATATCTAAATGAAGAAGCTGGAGGAGTTACTGCCTTGTAAGAGCCCATTCTGGATTCAGCTGCTGGATGTTCCTGCCTGGGGCTAGACCCAACAGCAAAAGAACAGGGGTGGGGACAGGGAGAATTTTGCTGACTAGACCTGGCTTCATACTCAGTCTTCATCCTGTAATCCTGTATATCTAACATGTACATTTTGAAAGTGATACCCTGATTTTTATTTTTGCTATTTGGCAACAGTGACTGCAACAATTAATGTTAATTCATTGTGTTTCTAAAATGGAGCTCTCTGTTTGCCATAAGTAAGGCAGTGAGGCTTTTTCCTGCTGAAAGAGCTCTTCAAGTGGAGTGGTTCTGAAGGAGAGATGAGTTAGCTGTGTTTTCACTCAGTGCCAAAGACCCAAACAGATTTTTTTTCTCCTGTTATGGAGCATGAGGGTGATAGTGTTGAGAGATTCTTCTTCTTATTCCATCTCCAAACAAACAAGCAATCTGGCCAAACCTGCTGTGACAGTGTGCAGAAAAACAAAAACTGAATCAGTAAACCCCAGTTAATAGTAATGTGCTTTTTTTGTGTGTTCTGTGGACCATGATATACCACCATTTAACACAGAATGGGAATTAAATTACAGGAGAATCCTCTAACCAGGGATAAAGGGTCACAGTACAGACTTTTTGGTTATCACTGATATAATCACTGTTTGTAAACTGAGTAAATCAGACAATTGTCTGAGAACTGGAATTTCATAAGAAGCAGCTGTAGAGCTGTTGTAAACACAGCAAGACACAAAGAAGACAATCTGAATTTGAGAAGTTCTATCAGTGTACTGTGTAACTTCCCTCCTTCAATTCCTAGCTGAAGGAAGTCTTCAGGAAGCAGCTGGAGAAGGCAGAATCTGAGATCAAGAAAACCACAGCCATTATTGCAGAGTATAAACAGGTACCATTCCAGAGACCCTCTCTCATATTTCTTCTTTCATCCTGTTATGAGAGCTGAATTTTCAGCATTGCAGATCTCATCCTTCAAATAAGCTCCACCTTTCAGGCTTTCTGAGAGCAGTGCTGTAATTTGTCATAAATCTTCTTGTGGCTTTCCTAATAGTCTCCTAATTAGGCAATCAAGAATAACCTGTCTTTCAGCTAATTTTAGTCCTGTAGGGTGAATGCTTCTGTACTTTGTGACATAATGCAGTATAAACATCATAAACCAACTCATGCATGAAATGTCCCTGTGTTCTGGTTCTGTATTGAATTCTGCTGGGTTTTATTAGCAGCAGCAGTGGAGTTGTTAAGGGGAAATGCATATACCTGAGTGAGACAAAATTTAAGAAATGTTGGTTCTAGCAAAAACCATTGTTAAAAAGCACAGATTCTACTTTGGTATAGTAAACTTGAGCTAAGAGACTGCTTTCTCTGCTCCAGATTTGCTCCCAGCTGAGCACCAGGCTGGAAAAACAACAAGCAGCCAGTAAAGATGAACTGGAAGTTGTGAAGGTGAGAACAAAGTTTCTACAAGGGGGATATTTCTAACACAAGTGTTGCTGAATGCCAGGGATACAGAACAAAACCTGAACTGTATCTTCAAGTACATCAGTAGTACATCCATTTTTCACCAGATGTGAACAAGGAAAGGGTTTGTTTCCTTTCACTGTTCCTTATCTTGCATCAGACAGTGTGGAACTCTCAAAGTGAAGTGCATTTAGTACTTGGCTTTGCTTTTTGCTGTTAAAATACATACTTCGGGCAAAAAATTTAGAGAAACAGTATTTACTTGGATGTTTTGATTACCTGGAAAAAAAGAAGACTCTCTAGAAGACAAAATGTGTACACAGCAGAGGGATTGGAATTGGCCAGGTTGGACAAGGTTTATACTAAATTTCTGTAATTTATGTAGAATTGGTGTAAGTAATTAAACCAAATGACACAGCTAGGGCCATCCCCAGAATATTCACAAGGGTTCCTCTCCCTTCTCTAAACCCCTTACCAGGAACACCCCCATAAGAGGTAAACATTTTCTGATAGGTAATAATAATAATAGTAGTAATAATAACAATAATTCTGAGTAGGCAGAGGTTTTTTTACCCTCTGCTGTAGTTTCTACACATTTCTTCAGTACTCAAGCTGAACTGGATTTGTTGCTTTTTAGTGACTTTTTAATCTTATTGATAATAACATAATTCTAGGATTGACGTTCCTATATTCTGCTGAAATAGCTCAATATCCTGTTTAAGTCTGTGCAAGCCAGGCCAGCTGTTTCATCTACTCAGATTTAATTTACTCTTTGGAGTTGTGCTGACATAAATACTACAAAGCTTTGGTAGCAAGAAGATTCTAATATAGGAGCAAAGTCTCCATGCTTAGAGCATGCTAAGTAGATCTTAGGAATTTTTATACTGGTTAACATACCCTAGAAATTGTTCCTGAACTACTCATGTTCTTTTCATGCCAGTTATAAAAACTGCAGTACTCGATGGTTTGAGGTTGAGGCAGTCTGACAAATAAAATGGCTCTTCCAGGAAGTACAGCAGCTCCTGTAACATGGATTAAGAATGAGCTTTCTGGGTATTTCAGGGTAAAGTGATGGCCTGCAAACACTGCAGTGAGATTTTCAGCAAGGAAGGGGCACTGAAGGTGCCTGCTGTAAGCACAGACAACAAAGGCATCGAAACAGATGATGAGAAGGATGCACTGAAGAAGCAGCTGAGAGAGATGGAGCTGGAGCTTGCACAGACCAAACTGCAGCTTGTGGAGGCCAAGTGTAAAATTCAGGTATGTAGCATCCAAGTACAGCAGGGTGGTCACCTTAACCTCACGCTCAGTCTACAATGACTCTGAATCATGCAAAAAATTGTTCCAAAAGGGAGCACATACCTGCATGCCTGTATATCTGAACTTTCAGAAAAAATACCTGCCTTAAAAAGATGATTTTATTTGTGTATCTGAATATCTTGTGCTGTTTCAGCAGTTTGAATGTCTTCTCTCCCCAGTGCCTGGGAGATTGCAAGGGAAGTGCCGGACTGCAGGGACTCTAGTGTGAAGATGCTTCTTTGTTAATTAATTAGGTTTTGATCAATTCTGACTGTTCTGCTTTCTTAGGAGCTGGAGCACCAGAGAGGAGCCCTTATGAACGAAATCCAAGCTGCCAAAAACTCTTGGTTTAGCAAAACCCTGAACTCTATCAAAACGGCCACGGGCACGCAGGCAGCGCCGCAGCCGCAGCCGCCCGCGCCTGCCAGAGAGGGCAGCACATAGTTCCAGCCACGGCCGGCAGCAGAGCACAAAGAACAACACGGCTGAACCCTTGGAGGATTCTTCCACTGGTCTCTCCTCCTGGGAAAAGGACAGTGAGGCAGGAGTGCAGGCTTGAAGTGAAATTCTTCAGTGTTTTTCATTCATTTTCTGATGTGACCCTTTTCAAAGGGGAAGAAAAAAAAAAAAAAAAAGTCCTGGTTTATGTTGAATTCCTACTTCCCATACTGCCTTGCTGAAAGCCACGTTCTGATACCTTCATACTTTTACACTTTATTTTATATGACTAGATGTTAAATAAATATTTCAAAACTAGGTCTTTAATACACATCTAATTTGAAATGATTTTTGTCTTGCATAGAAGGTTTTTCTTCTTCTGGAGGAAGAGAGAGAATGGAACATGTACAGTACTGCAGCATAATCTCTCCCTAGAAAGCACAGTGTAAGACATTGAGGATAATTTAGGCCCTGGGACCATCTCAGAAGTTTATCACAGCAACTGTGTCCTGCAGAGAAGCACTTTTTGTAAAGCTTAGGCCATAGCAAAGACAGGCTTGTGCTCTCCTGGCACAATTGCTATGAGCTTCCTTTACAACTTCTTAGTTTGGATTGGTTTTTCCTCAGAAATGCAAGTGGTGCAGTTTTTGTAACACTGTTGTTTAAAGGCTATTTACAGCTCAACTGGAATTTAACAAAAAGTTCCCTAGTTCCCTTTTTTAATTCCTGTTTATATTAAGAATTCCAAGGAGTAATTCCTTCCACTGGGATAAAGGGAGAACCGTTTTGACACTTACTGGATGTTTTTGCTGAGAAGCAGAGTGGAGACCTTGCATGGTTTTGACCTTTTGTAAATCCTGTGCAATAAAGGGTAGGTTTTATGAATAAAAGTAATGAAAACCTTGCCCTGGGTCTATATTCAGATTCCAAATTTGACACAGAAATGAGGTATCAAATAAAACACCCAAGAGGTTTGTGCTGCACTGATGAATAAAGTACCACAGAAAGAACATCTGTTTGCTAGAAGTGTTTGGTTAGGAAACACTTTGTTGGTATTACTTATTTTTATAAAAACAAGCATTTTCAAGTGGAATACAAGCCCTAGACTTCCCTGTGGGGGTAGACATCTCTGGTTGTGAAGAACCTGTCTGGTTGTTTTATATCTCTTAAGGTAAGAAAGTTCAAAAGCATTTGTTCTGACTAAACATAAAGTGTTCATAGAAATACTTATTTCATGGAAAATTAAACTATTGCTTGAACTGATGGAATATTTTTTTAATTATATGTGTCATGTCTGAAGATGGTCTTGCAGGTAAATGTCATTGCTGGACTAAATGTTGTGTATTAATTGTTTCATTTACAAGATTTTTCCAGGGACACTAGTTTTGTTTTGATCTTTTTTTCTTTTCTTTTTTAATTCTAAGGAATGCCATACATTGTCAGTTTTGTACAATAAAATTTAATAATACCCATCTTGTGCTTTGTTGTCAAGCATAATTGTGAATTATTTTCAACAGGGTAGTACAAATTTAATGTTACCAGTGCCAAAGGAAAGGTTCTAAAAGGCAGTCAGCTGACAGAAGTAGAGATTAAAATACAATCACTATCCTGACACAATCCTCTCTTCTAAGAATAAGGGGTTAAAAAACTTTAATATTTAAAAATGTACCTTCAAGAACAATGATTATCTGGAATTATTAATACAGTGAGGAACAAAAGGGGAAAAAACAAAAGGTATTTTTTTTGCAAATGTTATCAAAGGTCTTTTTCCCTTGTCACTGTCTTGCTCATAATATTTGCATAAATGTTTCCATTCTCTTGGCTGACTAAACCCAGTGTTAGTCATTCACTTACCAGTTCCACTTCACATTCAGAATGTGAATCTGAATTCATAATAAATCTGAAGTGACATTTAAGGATATCTGGTGAACATCTGATTGTTGCATTTGAGAGTACTGTGCCCATGAGGGAAACTGGTTGACAAGACGTCTGAATTTCTCATTTAATTTATCTTAAATGATACTTACAAGTGGACTTAAAACCATGATTGGAAAAGTTCAGTAAGAGTGATTAAGGGAATGTGTTAGGCTGTGATCCCCTGAGCAGATGAGTTAAGAGCTCACTCCTGCTCACTCCTCCATCTCCCCATTGTACAGTCCTGTCCCTTGTCCTTGTCTGTACTGGAGATAATTAACAACAACAACAAAAAAGATGTGGGTGGATTTATCCCCCTACAGTTCATCTTTTGTCAAGTGAATGAGTTAAA
>JANPWX010000118.1:1399448-1468163 GCA_024734555.1 Trochalopteron elliotii | reverse complement strand
ATATCCTTGGTGGATTTGTCAGGGATAACTGGCTTATTGTTCAGCTTTTCAGCAGGAAACATCATCAAAGTCTCACTGAAACTGTTGTTTCCATGTGGCACTGGAACAGCTAACATAGCTCCTAAGTCTGGAGTGACCAACCTTTTTTTCCCTGAGTCTGTAGTAAACTATGTGTTCAGATCAAACTTTTATTAAAATTAATTTGAATTTTATAAATATATATGTGGAACTAAAACCTATTTTTAAATTTTATCGAGAATGCACCATTCTGAAATAAAGTCTTTACTTTGATTAGGAACAAACCTCCAAAGAATATTTTTACTACAACTTTTATTTTGTTGGACTATAATCTGTTCCTGAGATGCCCAGTATGGAGGGGAAAAAAAAAACCAAGCAAAAACCTCCTTTTCGCTTTAAAAAGTTGCTTTTCCTTTGACTGTAACACTTTACAGGCTAAATGAAGCAAGGCTGATTTAGTTATGTGATATATTTGTGAACTGGTCTTGTATTATCTTTGTGAACCGAACTTAATATTCTAAAGTAATTGGACATATTCCACTTAGTCTTTGTTTCTATATGTACCTGGAGAGGAATAAAAAGAAAAAAGACAGAAAATACCCTGGGTAGAGAAGCCAAGAAACTGCAAAATCCCTGAGGTGCATCTGCATTAGGGTTTGGCAGAACCAGTCTCAGGAAAGGCAGTCAGCCATGTAATCAGTACTGCCAGTGGGACAAACCCACCCTTGTCCTGTCCATTAATAAGGATTTAATTTGCCACAGCTGAGTTAAAGTGCTTGCACAGGTAAGCAGTTTTTTTTTTCTTTGTTAGACGTTTTAAATGACTTCTCTTTGTTGGCCCTTGAAAATTCTTTAAAGGTAAATGATTGTGTCTGCCACTGTGTTAAGAACAACTTGAAATAAAACCAGCCCTTTGCAAGGGGAGATGGAGATAAGTCAAGAACTGCAGGAGTTCAGCTCCTTCACAAAGCATGAAGTATCCCATTGACTTCAGGGTTGTGATGCCACTCATTGACTGAATGTGCCAGTTTAGGAGAAAATAAAAAATCTGCATTTACTGGCACCAAAGTATGAAAATTTGGAAGTCACACTCCATGCTTTCTCCACAGGATCAAGGCAGGGCTGTTCCCTTCCTTCTATTAAGTAGCTGTAGTGAAATCCATGAAACTACTTGTATGTGTGGGAGAACTATAATCAGGTGATTTTCATTTACTCAGAGGATTTTCATTTACTGTTAGACTCAGGGATAATTGGCAACTTCTGCATCATCTCCTAAGCCTAAACACCCTTGGCTTTGAAACCAGAAGCACTCTTACCTTACAGTGCTGGTGTTCTTCCAGCTGCTAGAGAGAAAAGCATAGTTAAGTGTCATGTCTGATTGACTGTGAAGAGAGGGCAGAGGTGTTCCCCTCAGGTCTGAGGAGCTGCTGTGGCTGACAGGCACTCCCTGTCCCTGCTGGACCCTGCTGAAGGGGCTGCTGTGCAGAGCTGGCTGCACCAGATGTGCAAGCACAGAGGTTAAAACTAAATTATTTGTCTGTCTGTTGTGCTAATATCCTACTGGGAGGTGTCCCATTAGCTCCTTCCAGGTAATAACCCTAAGGGGAGACGTGATGAAATGCTCAAGTTTGGATCTCTCAGGTTTTAGGGGAGGTGTCACAGCAGCCTTTAGAACTGAGCTAATCCACACACAGGTGGCTTTTGGGAAATGCAAGGAATTTGCAACTGGATAAATAATGCTCAGCATTGATCAAGACCTTATCTTTCCCAGGTCAGAAGTCTACACAATTTATTTCAGGATTGTGACTTAACACATACAGGTCAATTCTCCAGGAATACAGGGCTCTCCATTTCTCCTGGGTCCCAACGGCTTTGCTACTGAATGTATTTCATGCAGTTTTTACCTGAGAAACAAAAAATGGGTAGAGAATTAGGATATTACTTTTTATTATTTTCTTATTCAGTGGGACTTGCTTTTATTTAACCTGTAAAGGACTATATATGTATCTTTGGAGAACTATATCTTACATATAGAATAATATATAAGAAACAGAACGACAAGGGGATAAATACATCAAAAGGATTTGGTATCATAAATTTCATTTGTGATTTGATACCACCAAAATCCTGGGCTGTACTAATTTCCTTACAGTTTCTCTTATTTCTGTATTTTATATAATACATGGATGGTACTACCAATGCAAACCACAGCAGGTGTTCCCAGATTTTTCTTCAGATCTCAATTCCTGATTTTCAGTAATCCCCAGGTTTGCAATTCTGCTGTACCACCCTCGAAAGCTGTGCCAGGAGCTCTCTTGAGCCTTGGGAACTCTTGCTTTCCCATGGAAGAAGATTCTCTGGCTTCTTTGACCTGGGAAAAGATGATATATGAATGCAGAAAAGTTTCTAATCGAGCATAATCCATCTCCCTCCGAGTCTGCCGTTAAGGTGGATTCACTCCAGCACGCTGAAAACAGAGCAGCTTCCAATCTCTGACCCCATGACAATGAAGTTTTCCACATTTGGGGTTGCCTTTGTGATCTGGGTGTGTCCCAAGTTCACACATCCTAAAGAGTTAGCAAAAAAGCATCAGAGAGAGGTCAGACTTCCAAGTGAGAACCATTCAGTACTACCACGACTTGGGTAACACATCCATGTATTATATAAAGTACGACATGAAAATATAAGTGTAATGCTTGTTATTAAAAGTGCAATTCAATGTACATGGTCACAACAAATGTTTACTTTTTTAATTGTTACAGAATTGTTCAGATCAGTACCTTGTTATCATTGTGTGAACGATGCCTTGTAAAATAAATGGAAATGGAACACAACTTGGGAATAAGATCCTTATTTTCCTAAGCCATTTACTTAAGCAGCAGCTTAGATCTGTTTGCAGGAGAAGCAGCTGCTGTGTCAGGTTTTATGACGCAGTTCTCACCAGCAGCTCTGTTGTACCGAGGCACAGTGACTTGGCAGGTTGGCTGTCCAAAGGGGGCGCATGCTAATTCCAGCCCGTTCCTAATGTTCACAGGGAGCTGTGCCACAGAGCCAAGGCTCACCCTGCTCCCCTGCTCCACATGCCAGTCTGAGGTTTCCAGCACAGAGAACGCTTTTCCTAAAGGCTGGTGATACACAGTTATTGTTAAGGACTTCATGCTTCCCTGGAGTACACAAGCCTTGAGGCAGCGGGCTGCAGGCAGAGACATGGGGGGCAAAAGGGAACAGTAAAAAACTGGCAAGTGACTACTAAGAGAGAGGCAGGGCTGAGGAAGAACAGGACAGAATAGACTGTGCCGCAGTCAGAAGTATCCAAATGCTTTATAAAACCACTTTTCCATGTGAGCAACTGCTATAGGGTTTCTATTAACTGAGATGAACAGCTGTTCTTCCCAGATAACAGCAAAAGCACACAGCACTTCAGGGGAAGATAAGGCAAAGAGGGACCAAAGCTGAAGATTAAATTTACCAGCCCTACCATTTTGTATGGATTTACCTCCACATCACTATCCAAAGCGTTTGTCAGGAGAGGAGGCAGCATCCAGATGCTGTTGCAACTTTCTGCAAAGGAGAGCTGTGTGGAGCTTGTTCTTTACACGACAGCAGTGACAACTTTTCCACATGAAAGCTGCCACTCGAAGGGAAGTGCCATGTGTGCAGAAACGCTCATCATTTAAGGAAACTAAATAAACATTGAAAAAAAACAAAACCAAAAAAGAAAACACAAGGAAAAAAGCAAATTACAGGCTCGCTTCATACACATTTCTATGTTAACAAAAGCATTTCCTCTTCTAGCCAGAACTTAAATTACAAAGCAATACCAATTTAAATTGTAAAGATAAGAGCACTTGCTAATATAAGACCACAACTGAGTGTGGAGAAACTCGAAGATTTAGTAGCTAAATCAAAAACCACAATATTTTTCCTCGTCTCAGTTGCTGCTACACAGAAAAAATTATAAGGAAGTAATTCCTGAATAAGCAATCAATTTTTAAAAAGGTAAATAAAAGTAAATTCCAGCTGGCCTTATTGTTGTTCTTGGATTGGATAAATTTAACTATCCTGTCCCCAAATGCTATTCATGAAGATGGTCAGGCTTACACTTAGTCCTATGAAAATTTAGAATAACCACAGTTAATTTTGCAGGTCTTTTCCCTACTGCAGATCCTGAAGCATTGCAGCTGAGGGTTATAATAAACCCCTCAATACAACGTCTGTTCAAACCACTTTGGGCAATGCCAACTTGAACATAAATCTTTGGCTTCAGGGCTTCTATGAATTAATTTTCAACAAATTTCTTCTTCCCTCCCTACTTCTATAGATCTCTTTACAGGTTAATTCCTGGACGTTCACTTTGGAAGAGAAAAAACCCCAGACCCCAAGCCCATGTATCAGCAAATAAGCTGACGTTCCTCAATTTGGTAAAACAGGTGTTATAAACAGGCACATTGTTCTAGACAAATTGACTTTTTCACTGCTGAAGGGCTGTGCTCTGCTTTGAGTCACACCGTTTATAAAGGACATCTGAGGGCAAACGATGCCTCCTCTACATTCCTGCTGAAAGAAAGAATACCACTGCCTTACTGGTTTCCTTCAGGGAAATGTTAATGCCCTGGGGCTATAGAAACTTTTTTTGTTGGTGGCGCTCCCTGCGGTGATTTAGTAACAGTGACAACAGTCATGTTTTTCTTTTGATGGGGAAAATGCTTAAAAGAGAATTTTGGTAGCATTACACCAGCATGTTTTTACATGCATATAGCCAAATGCTCTGGAAATAAAAACTGTATTTTCCTCGTAAATGGTTTGATAACTAAGTCTCTTACTCACAAAGTCACTCCCAGAGTACACATTGTGACATTTCAGGTCAGGAGCAATTTCTCAACAGTAACTTACCCTCTGGGTTTGTTGTAGAAAGATTATTATGCGTTAGTTGTGGGAGTCTCCCTCTGCGGTAGTGTGTTGAGGGCACTGTGCCATCTGCCCAACTTCTGTTGGATTTGGTTGTTTTTTATTTGAAATGTTAGAACTTGAAGGCTTAAACCTTGTTGGAGTTGATCTTGGAGGTCTTTTCCAACCTTAATCACCATGAAAATGAGAAGCAGACACAGAACAGGGCACTTAGTTTACAAGCCCATCTTCCTTTTAAGGCCGGGAACAGATTTCTTCCCCTTTGATCACTATTTACCTCCACCACATGAGCCTGATACTCTTTACCCAAAGAAGGAAAAACACCACTTTATTTTGCAAAATTATTCGAGGACCTTGATAAACACGAGCTCAGGGACATCTGCCGTAAAACGGGGAGATTTCTGACCGCCAAACTAAAAGCCAGCCCATGCCCACCTCAGGCACCCCTCACACTGAGCAGCCCACCTGTCCCTCAGAGTCCTGCGAGCAGGAAAAGCCCCCGATCCCGCCCGTCCCTCAGGGCCCGGCTGCGGAGGAAGCTCCTGAACCCGCCGGTCCCTCAGAGCTCGGGGCGGGGAGAAGCTCCAGATCCCGCCCGTCCCTCAGAGCCCTGCGCGGGGAGAAGCTCCTGGTCCCGCCCGTCCCTCAGAGCTCGGAAGGGGAAGAAACTCCTGGTCCCGCCCGTCCCTCAGAGCCCTGCGTGGGGAGAAGCTCCAGATCCCGCCCGCCCCTCAGAGCTCGGAAGGGGAAGAAGCTCCTGGTCCCGCCCGCCCCTCAGAGCCCTGCGCGGGGAGAAGCTCCAGATCCCGCCCGCCCCTCAGAGCTCGGAAGGGGAAGAAACTCCTGGTCCCGCCCGTCCCTCAGAGCCCTGCGCGGGGAGAAGCTCCAGATCCCGCCTCCTCAGGGCGGAGCGGGCCGGGCCGGGCCGGTGGCTGCTCGTCACTTCCTGCGGCCGGAAGGTTCCAGAGGTTCCACGGGGAGCCGCCATGGCCGTGGCGCGGGAGGAGGTGAGGCGATTCCCGGCGTTGCTCCCCGGGCGCTGGCGGGGCCCTGTGCGAGGGGCAGCGGTGTGGCCCCGCTGGGAGGCGGGGAGCCGTTCAGTGCCCGCGTTCGCTGAGGGCTCTGCAGGTCTCCCCCTCCGGCGGTGCGTGTTGAGAGAGCTGTGCCATCCTCCCAGCTTTTCTTGGTTTCTGTTGCTTTTTAGTGGATGAAAAGTTGAGCACTGAAAGCTTAAACCTTGTCTGAATTGATGATCTTGAAGGTCTTTTTCGGTCTTGTGCTCTGAGATGGCCGTGGTTGAGCAGGGGAGTTTTACCCTTCCAGCCCGACCCATTTTGTGAATTAAGATTTTATGGTTGTACGTATCTACAGGAATGGACGGGTGCGAGGAAGGGATGATTCCGTGCTTAACTGGTTGTAGTGGGAAATTAAACTACTGACCTGATAAAGCTGAAACTCTATCATTTGGAACATGTGAAATTGTCACAAAAAGCTGTGAGGCCTGAGCACAAAGAATGTATCTAATGTATACGTGTGATCCTTTGTTTTTGAACCAGTTGCAGAAAGATTTGGAAGAGGTTAAAGAACTGCTCACAAATGCCACTAGGAAGCGGGTGCGTGATGTCCTTCTGGCAGAGAAACAAAAGCTGGAGCTGGAAATCAAGAATCAGCCTCCACCGAAGCCAAAAGATGTGGCAGAGGAAGAAAAGTCATCGCTGGGAGGGTACACAGTGAAAATAAACAATTATGGTAGGATTATTTTTCTAGAGCTCCAGCATCTCTCTGAAGAGATGGAGGGGGGCATTACTGGGAGTTAGAGTTGCCACTTAGCATCATAGTGAAGCCTTAAGTGTTTATTCCACACTGGAATAAACCTACCACATGCTTACCTTGCCGTCCAAACCCTGCTGTGTATTGATCATGTTTGTATGATAGTGTTTGCTGGGATGCATTAAGGATCCTTGCTGTACCAGCTGGTATTTTTCCATTGCTTAGTGTTTAGCAGGAATGAAAGAGTAAGCTTTGGCTTCTCTGCTTGCCATGTAGGTGAGAGGAGAGGGAATTGCTCAAGATGCAGGGAGTAGGGGAAGAAGTGGGTCAAGGAAACTGCAGCAGAAGCAAACAGCTGGCTCTGACTCCTGCACAGTCCAGGTTGCTCTCTTTTGACCTGAGCTGATACGTGGGTTTTCTCAGAATTTCAGGGATTAGGGAACAGGGCTACAGGCTACAGAGGAATCTCCCTTTGCTCTCAAGTTATTCCCAAATAATTCATGTTTTCCTTTTATCGTTCTGAAAATTGCTTCAGTACGGCAGAGCCGTTCTAGGGGGCTTTTTGAGGGAAGCTGGAGTACACAAAGCTTATGGAGGAAAAGTAGAACTTAATCTCTTTCTTTCACTTCCAGGTTGGGATCAGTCAGATAAGTTTGTTAAGATATACATCTCTTTAAATGGTGTTCAGAAGCTTCCAGCTGAGAATGTGCAGGTGAATTTCACAGAGAGGTGAGTTCATCTTGTAGCACAGGAACACTGAAATGCAGGAGTGTTGGATTAGCCTTTTTTTTTTCTCCACTCCCTTTTTTCTTTTTTTAAACCTCAGCTGTATTAGCATTTAGTAGCCCTTGAGGGTATCAGGGTGTTTTCATTTTACAAGTGCACCTCACCATGCTTGACAGAGTGTTAGCTCTGGGTATTCATGGTGGTAGAACTGAGGTGCACATTAAGGAAATTGGATTTTCCAAGTTTGTAGGTAGAAAGGATTCTAAACATCTTGATTTGATGTGAAGTCTGGATTGGTCCTTTTAATTTCTCTGTTTAAATTGAACTGAACATTTTGAGAACCCTGGGAATAAAGTAATTCAAGCCTGCTGGTCTGCTTTCCCAAGAAGTACTCTGCTTTCCTAGGAAACATGCCTGCTAAAGGGTTTTCAGACAATGTAATGATTGGAATATTTGTGTCTTTCCTCCCTCCGTTTCCTGGGTCCAGGTCATTCGATCTGCTAGTGAAGAATCTGAATGGGAAGAACTACACTATGACCTTCAACAACCTCCTGAAGCCCATCTCTGTGGAAGGCAGCTCTAGAAAGGTCAGTTCACCTTGTCTGTTAGAGGTGATTTAGGGCCCTCACAAAGTATCATGTTCATTGCCTGGCTACTTCAGGAGACTCAGTTCTCAGTCCCTCCCTTTTGCTGCCAAGTCTCTGCACTGTGAACATGAGTCTTACTAACCTGTGATTGTCATAACTGCGGAATTAGTCTCTGGAATCCTATTTCAAGAGATCACGTCTGGATATTTAATAGCTCACCAACAGGATTTCAGAAATAATTAAGCAGAAAATACCTCCAAGTGTTCATTCGCATCTTTGTGCTTTTAAATACCTCTGAGAAATTCTTTGCCATTTTAAGAGATTTGTCAGCAGGCTGAAATCTTGGGAAGCTTAAATAGGCTTAGTTCTCAAAGCCAAGTGGGAAACCTGCTCTGCCTTAGTAAGGGTGTGTTGCTCTAGAACTGAGCACTGGTGTGGTGGTTTAACCCTAGTAGGGGGTTAATTTTCTAAGTGAAAAATCAACTCTATCCCAGCCAAAACCAGGACAGCTAGTGACATTGCACTGCTGCTGACTGGTGATATCCATACTCTGCTACTAATGGCACCTTTCCAGGCTTAGAGATGTGTCACATCCCTCCTGTGAGTTCTGTGTTGTGCTTGGTGACATCAGATGTGAAAAACTACTGATTCAATTAGAAATTGGCCTAAAATGAGTACAGAGTGAAATTAAACCAGCTGAAATAAACAAGAGTGATGCTCTGGTGATTTTTTTATACAGTGAAAGTGATCAGTGGTCATGTACTTGTTAAGCCAAGCTAAAGCTGCAGGAGACCCTTGTCTGCTGTGGCACGCAGGAGTTGTTTGTGAAATTTAGGTCAGGGTTGCAGGTCAACAGGCTTTGTAACTTGAAAACATTTTGCAAGATTAAGCAATACCCTAAAACTAGTTTCTTGTCCTTGGAGAAATTAATTGGAGGAGCCTCTGCCTGAACTTGGTATGCTTGAAGAAGTCTAGTGAATATAGTCAGTCTTTACCGGGCAGTCCTGGGTACTTGAGCATCCTTTAAATCACTGAACAGTGTTCCTGCAGCACTTCATGTTCTTCTGTATTGGTGCTGTAAGTCTGTGCTAGTATTATTTTAACCACATATATGAATTGGCCACAGTGAAGTTAATACTTTTTACCCTGAGGCTGAGTGCATGCTGTAATTTTTGTATGCTACATAATAATGGATAGCTGAAAGAAGTGCTTCAGGGACTTGTGAGTATGGAGGAGGTTTATGTTACAAGCTAACCTCATTCATCTTGACTGGCATCCCTTCATGAAGCATTCTAAATTCATGCCTTGCTGTTCACCATACAGGTAAAGACAGACATGATCCTTGTGATGTGTAAGAAGAAGCGGGAGGAAAAATGGGATTGTCTCACTCAAGTGGAAAAAGAAAGCAAAGAGAAAGAGTAAGTGTCTTTTCAACCCTCCATCATGTTTTCCATTTCCTGTTCTCTGTGTTATTTTAGGACTGTTGGGAGAGATCTGTACCGACTGTGCAGTTATAGTGAGGATTGGTGGTCTGGGGGACAGGTCCTGAGATGTCTGAGGATCGTTAGGTCAGGATTTATTTTGGTACTTGTAGGAGTGCAAGTGGAAGAAATATACTTTGAATTGCTGCCATTCCCTCCTGTTCTATTGCTAATGATGAAAGCTGCATCACAGGACATATGATAGGGAAGACCTGCAGTGAGAATTCTAGAGGGAATCAACCAGTTCAAGATTCATTTGCATTTTGGTGGCTGCATTCATTGCGAAAACTGCATTAGTGAGGTGTTTTTAGATCAAGTGTGTATTATATAGAAATACATGGATATATCCCCTGCAGCTCTACTGGTCAAAATAATTACTACCACCCGTGTGTGAAGTGCCTGCACAAAAAGACCAGTGTGCTTTTGGCAAAACAGGTCTTTAATCATCTTTTACTTAGATGATTTTCCGAAGTATCAAGCCAGTTTGTAACACTTCAAGTGTTTGGGAGCAGCTGGCAGCTTAGACATACACAGGTATGAGGGTGGTGAATGACAGCAGGAAACACCTGGGGCCAAGAGACTTTCTAAAATATACATATATATAAATATGTACATCATATAATGATTTAATGTTATTTTACATGTACAGCCACCTTGAAGAATGAAAACACTATTGAGAGTGTCATCCCTGCCAAAAACAATTCATTTTGTGTATGATTTTAGGGTGATTTGCTAAAACTGATCAGGCATAAGTACCTGAATTTAGGGCAAAACAACCTTCTCCACTCAAATGGCATCACAGGAGATTTAAAAGGAAGTGACTTGAAATTAATGCAGTTTTCTGGAGGGACCGGGTCACTTTGTTAAACCTGTATCTTGTGCAGAGAATTCCTGAAGATTTACTGTTTGTCAGACAAATGGCTCCAGAAATGCTGGTCCCAGCCAGGGTCTGTACAGCCGATGGTTAACCCTGAGTGTGAGGAAATTGCTCCCTCTGCTGATCTGTTTTCACCTGCTGTGTTTTTGAGATAGATTGCACTAGAAACTATATACAGGATTTTGGAAAATGGGATAGAGAAGACTCTTGCCAGAGAGGGCATTATTTATAGTCGGGTCATACGGGCCTGGTCCTCCACAGATGCTGACTGCGGGTGGCACTGTTCATCACCTGAGAAAATTGCTTTGAAATGCAATGTGTTAAGAAGTCAGTTAACCTCTGGAGATCATCTGAAAAATGGAAAGCAGAAAAAAAATAGCCTTTTGGGTTGTGAATGTGGTCTCTGCAAAGAGCTTGATATAGTCACTTCTCCATTTTTATTCACCTGTCACGGAACACAAGGCAGGTATTGGCACTTTCTGTGTCTGTTACATTTCGCTTCTGCTTCCTGCAGTTAATTTTGGGAGTGCTTCCAGGGTCGTGTTTCCTGCAAAATGCTTCACATCAAAATCCTGTCCCACCCCATGGGACATCTCTAGGTGTACTACTCAACTTGCACTTGGTTTAAGGCTGTTTCTTAGGATTCTTCCTATTTGGAAGTTGACTTAAGACTGCCGTGATCTAAAGACTTTGCCAAAGCAAAAGTCCCGTTACCAGGATGTTTCAAACAAATATTAGCATTTCATTTTGTTGGGTATACCTGACCTTCTTATGTCTCCATCTTGCAGGAAGGCTGCCTATGACACCACAGATCCTAGTGAAGGGCTTATGAACATTTTAAAGAAGATGTATGCGGAAGGGGACGATGAGATGAAGCGTACCATCAATAAGGCCTGGGTTGAAAGCAGAGAAAAGCAGTACAAAGGGGACATACCAATGGATATCTGAAAGCACTCTGAGGGCCGCCTTAAAACTGATCTTCCATGTGAGACACGCTGTGCTGCAAAGATCATCGTTTACATAACCTTCTTCCAAGCAAAGACAGTCATTTTCCATTTCAGGTTGGAGAAAATATTTAAATAAAATAGCTTATAAAGCATTTCCATCAGTCAAGTGGTTCAGCATTTCCTGAGGAGGGAAGCATAGGGTATTACCCCTCCTTGAAAAATCATCTCAGATGTGAGGGGAGTGCTGTGAGACTGAGAACAGAATGTAAAAGTAAAGGAATCTTAAACTAGAATGGGTCAAGGCCTCTGTTGTCAGTGGCAGCTGTACCCATGTGGTTGCTGGGGCTAGTGTCACGCTCACTTCACAGGGTGTAGTGAATTTAATTTTTGATTAAATATGGGAAAGTGCTGGACTGTAAAGCATGTCACAAAGGGAGAACTGAAGAAAGCAGAACCACATCCTAAGCACTTGATAGTAAAGCAGAAACAATACAGTGTTAACCCTGTGGTATTCAAATTTAATGATTACTCTCAGAAACTACTACTGTCTAATAACACCATGAATTTTGGAAATCAAAGCGCTTGTGCCAGCTGTGAGCATCTTGGCTGTCTCTGAGATGGCATCAGTCAGGATGCAGTCTGCAGTCACCAGCAGGAGAGCAGTGAGCTGTGATGCTGGCCAGGGAGCTTGCCCTGGATCCTGCAGTGTAACGTAGGAAACAAGGGATAAGCTCCACTTTCTCTTTTGACTTCTAAAAGGGTTTTAAGGTAAGAGAGTAAGAAGTATATGAAGATGGCTTACATGCCAAAATATGACTCAGCTGGGTGTGATGGGTGGGTTGCTGTCAGTTTGCTGCTAGTGGTATTTGGCCTACTTATTGCCACCTCTCAGCGCCTGGTGAGGAGGGGGACAGAGCAGCCACTGCTCCCCCTTTACTGCAGTGCTTTGAAGAAGAGTACAGGGCAAACATGACCTTAGCAGCAAGCCTGTTGTTAATTGTGTCCTTCCTGCCTCTTTCCCATGTGTCTCCCAAGGACAGATTTGTTGTTACCTGTGAATTAAGGAAGCCATTACTCTCCTATTAGGGTCTGGACTAGGGCTTCCTTGCTACCTTGTTCTTGAAGCACTGGGCCGAGTGCTGCACTACCAACAGGAGAAATACCAGCACAGTGTAGTTTCTAACAGGTCCTTTAGCCACGTTGTCTGTTAATATACACATATATTTAGTTAGCATAGCAAGAGTATCTAAACTTGAGGCCATGTTTTATTCCCACTCTGTGCTTGCCCTTGTTCACAGCAGAATACCACTTTGTCCTGTTGTGCAGTTTTGTTGATGCTTTTACCCAAGTTACCATGATGAACTTACCGTATGGTGGCAAAAAAAAAACAAACAAAAAAACTTAAACAAGCCTTGTGCTGTATGTCTTTATTTCTAATGTTGCCCATACCACAAACCTCAGCTCAGTTTTGCAGGCATCACGTAGTGATTTTCTCTCACAATCAAACTGCCTCTCACACAGACCAGTTCAGTGCAATTGTGCTGCTGCTTGTCAGCTGATACCAGTTGCAGTCCAGTGAGTTTAATGAATCAGCACAACTCCTCATCCTTCCCTTATTAGATTGATATTGATATTGCTGGACTCCGAGGCAGGACAGTCTTGCTTTAATTACACACACAAATGAGCCTGGTTTGTTTCTTCTGCCTGAAGGCACATCCACGTGGTGATGGTGATTACCACATGGCTCTCTGCACACCTGACATCTGAGCGTGGTCAGCAAAGTGGCGGAAAACAATTCTGCTGAGCCTCCAGCGCCGCTTCACCCCCCGGGGGCGGGAGGTCAGGACACAGCGGTTCCGGATCCTCACGGGGCAGCTGTCCCGGGGCAGGGCAGCGATCTCCTTGTCAGCCACTTCCTACAGCAGAACACAGCCCAAGGGTTTGTCTGTGTCCCCTGGGATCCAGACCTCAAAATCCAGGCATAGAGCAGACACCATCACCTCATGGATAAACTTTGCTATTTAACTGAGAACTTCAGCCTGTCTTTCTCACTCAGCCTGCCCTTTCCGGACATTCCAACAGTGAATGTAAACTGAGCCACATGGAGACCCCCAAATGAATCTTGTTACACAGACAGAACAATCTCAAGCCACTACTTATAACCAGTCAAATCAGCTTGTCTCTGTCCTTGTTGCAGGGTGGGCTAACCCTCTAACAGACCCAAAATTTAACCTTATTAAAGACTGAATAACCTCAAGCAAGGAATTATAGTTAGTCAAAAACCCACTTGTTAGCCTACCCACTCATTGCAGGGTAGGCTAGTCCTTTCAGATGAGCTGAATTTAAATATATGTTGTTTATTAACTGCCTGCTAAGGTAGCATGCTCTGCTGTCAGTAAAAGGGATCTCTCAGGATACTCTGGAAGATGTTGCAGGATTTTCTTTTGGGGCATTTTTCTGTATTGGTTTTGCCTCATCCAGCACCAGTCAGACTTACCCAAGAACAGTAAAGTCAATACATAAAAACAAATTCATACGCTTTCTCTCCCAGGATGTGTAAGTATCATGTCCAGAACAAATACAGAAATAATGTGATACTTTCAAATGTTCTTGGTGCTTAGTAAGGCAGGCTCAGAGAAGGGCAGTCAATTTTAAGAAAAGTTTTAACACCCAGATCTGATGCAGATTTGACATGCTTGTGGCTCAGGCAAGAAGTAAAATTAAGTATTTTCAATTGCACAGATTGGTGGTTTGGGCTAGATCAGGCATTCGGATTTTTAAGTAAGAAAAAAATAGAGTTTATTATTCTAAATTATTGGAAGAAAATAGGCTTGTCAATGTATTTTAGGGACAGTATGTGTGAGGGGAAAGAGAAATCTGACTTGGCTGTATTTAGTGTTACATATGTTGCTTACACAAGCACTGGTTTCAAAAAACCCCGCAACACAATGCACACAAATTCCAGTCAGGTGAATATGCTGTTGTAAACACCCCCAAAAGGCTGAACTCACCGTAGAACACAATGTGATTCTGTGTGCATGAGCTGGGGAAACACAACATTAGTGACCTGGGACAGCCATCTGGATCTATAAAGTGACTGCTGAGGCCTCAAGCATGCCACAGCAGCAAGAGCTACATGTGGGTTCATGCCCTGGCTGGGCACAGCCAGCTGCTGGTACCTGCAGCTCCTTGGGAAGGATGGAATTCTTCCGGATGGCGTTGATCCTCAGCCTCTCATCCGCATACTCATATGCCGTCTTCCTTCTCTTGACGTCCCGCAGCATCCTCCAGTCCACGTAGTAGCTCCGCACCTGCCTTGGGCAGGGTGAGGGAAGAACCTGATGAAAAAAATAAAATTTGTGATACCTGCCTGTTGTATGTGGTTTGCCCTAGTCAAATATGAATCGTTATTTCCATAAAGCATGGAATATCCTGAGTTGGAAGCGACCCACAAGTACCCATGGAGTTCAACACCTCGCCCCAACAATCCCACCGTGTCCCTGAGAGTGTTGCCCAAAGAGCCTTTGAGCTCTGGCCGCCTCGGGGCCGTCACCATTCCCTGGAGAACCTGTTCCAGTGACCAATCACCCGCATGGAGAAAACCTACTAACATCCAGGCTAACCCTCCCCTGACACAACTCCAGCCGTTCTCTCGGGTCCTGTGTCTCCGGTATCGTTTAACTTCTGGATCACAAGTTACACTCCTTGCACCTCATTGCTGTCTACATCTTCCTCAGGAGGGGCAGCACCGATCTTTGCTCTCTCTGACGCGTAACAGTGATGCCCTGAGAGCTTTAGGGCATACTAAAATCTCAATGCTTTCCATATTCTGTACTGCGTTAGTATATAACTCTGAACTTCATATAAAGTGTTAGCAAGTTCTCTTCACAGAGAGATACAGAGAGCCCCAAGCTACACCGAACGCTACATAACACCGGACCTGCGATGTCCCCGCGCCGCGCGCGCAGGACGCAAGCCCGCAGCGGTCAAACACTACCCGCATCTTCCCTACCCGCTCCCCGGCGCCTCGGCCTGGCGGACAGGGTCCCGGAGAGAGGCGGGGAAGCAGGGTGGGAGGAACGGAGGGGAGGGAGTCGCTCTGACCTGCCGAGCCGCCCTCAGCGCCCAGCACAGCGCGGCCGCCGCCATCTTGTCGCTGCGCCGCGCGTGCGCGCAGCCAGGGCGATGCCCGCCCTCAGGCCGCCCCCGCCCCGCTCCCGCTGCATTCCCAATGTGCCCGATACTTTCGAATCTCTGCGCCTGGAGGTGTGGTTAGAGCCCCAGCCGCATTTGAGGGCTGTGCTGTGTGTTTATCTCTGAGGTGCTGTCAGGGCTCGCTGGCACCAGCCATCATTAGAGGCTGCTGAATCTGCCACAGAAACATCAGGGGCCGGCCTTGCATGCAGCAAAGGTATCCCAGGCTTGAAGAGGAACGGCTCCAAAAATGACGGGGAAAGTTATCCTAGCAGGAAAGTTGACGCAGAGGCAGCATCGTCCCGCCGTGGTGGGGTCACTGTCTGGAATAGCACGTCCTGACCACTTGTCCTGCTTCGGGACAGGTATTTGCCAGCAGCTCTACTAAAGGCTGGGCTAGGTCTGTTTCTTAGGGATTTTTTTGCTTGTTTATCACCTAGGATAATTCCTAGGATTCCTAAATTTATACCTGTGTTTTGCAGGGTTTTTTCCTACTTGTGAATTTTGAATTGTAGAATATTCTGAATTGGAAAGGACCCATAAGGATCATCGAGTTCAACTCCAGGCCCTGCACAGGACAACTCCAAGAATTCCACCATGTGCCTGAGAGTATTGTCCAAACTCTGGCAGACTTGGTGCTGTGACCACTTCCCTAGAGAGCATATCCCAGTGTCCCACCAGCCTCTGGGGGAAGAAACTTTTGCTAATATCCAAACCTTTGGGTAAGTTACAGCACTTTGCAGACAACACTGAATAATCATAACCCCAAACAGAGAAAAAAAATGGGAAATTCTGCTTCCATTGTTCTTGTTCAGTGAGGGAAACTGTCCTGTTCCACTGCCTGGAGCTTCACTTAAGCAGCTTTTAAAATATGTCTATTTCCTGATTTCAGGGACAACACGCATCACGGTTTTGATGCTGAATTCATAGTTTTCTGTTTGTATCAGCTCATTAGCTGCGTTCAAAAAGTTATTTAAGAAGCTGGTTCTCTCAGTTTGTCAAGCTACTTGCTGTGTATGTGCTAGTTCTTTTACTTAGATGTTTGGTATATTATACTGGTCCAGAAGTGTGTAATAATCTGGAAGAAGTAGCTAGTTTGGCTGGCTAATCAAATTTTATTATCAGTGCTACAGTCAGCAGCTTTCCTAGGTACTTATTGTTGTAGCTTCCTGCTGTTTGCAAGGGGAGAATTTCAAACTTTGTTCTCTGATGTAATTGTCTATAACTTCCTATTTTTCCACGTGGTAAAAGTAATTGGTAGAATATCAGCAGAACAGATAAAATAGATGTAATCAAAGGGGATTTGGATGTTTCAGCATGCATTCTTTTCTACAATATTTTGTATATCACTTCCCCTTTTGTGCTTATTAGATGGTCCAGATGTGGGAGGAATGGGTGAGAATGTGAAGGAGAACTATTTCTTCAGCCAGGGCTGACTCCCTCACTTGCTCAAGAGCATCCCCTGTGGGATTAGCACTTCCCCAGCTGAGGCTGGCAAGGATTAATGATGCATGTTGATATCCCTCAGGCTTCTACCATCTTCAGCTCCCTTAGCACAGCTTCTGGTTGCAGTAAATCAAAGGAACTGCTCAGAATCTGTGGGTTTGTCAGCTAAAACCTGGGCTCAGTAATGCACCTGGTTAAATAACCGTGTGAGTAGTTCTTGAGGGATTTTTGAAAGTGTTGTGCTGGATAAATGTAGTGTTTAACTGCTGCTGAGTTTAAAATCATTTTGTAAATCTTCATTTTCTGATGTACTCCACCTGAATTTCTCATCGTTGATATTACAAACGTGCTTGTTGTGATGGTAGTCTCAGTAACAATCCTGTGATTCTTGCAGACAGATGTACAGAGCTGGAGAGGCTTTCTGGCTTTTAACTGGTAGCAGAGCATAAAACAAGTGGGAAGTGGTTCTTCCTGCTGATGGGCAAGAGGAATGCCGGGCAGGGGAATCATTCCCAAACCCTGCTCCTTAGGTGGTTTGTAAGAGGGAAACGCCCCGAGGCCTCTATTGGTTCCTTTCATCTGCTCCATGGGTTCTTAAATTCACTGCAGGGAGTGCTGCTGCTTTGCAGCTGGGGTGGGAAGAGGAGAGGATTTGGTCACTTTCTGGTTTGCTCAATTTACCTTTTCGAGTGGTGCCTGCATCAGAAGGGCTCTGAACCAGACAGCTGAAAATACTTGACAGGTAAAAGTATTTTTAATTCCTTTGAGATTCCTATTGTTTGTTTTGAGGGAAAAACTCAGTTTGTCTCTGACTTCTTAGAGCAGATGCCTTCCAAGGATTTTGAAGCCTTACACAAACATCAGTGATCCTGTATTATGGGCATGTATTATTATTACAAAATGTGCAACAGTATTTAATGGGGGGTTTGAGGCCCATTTTGAAGGGCTTAAGCTTTCCCAGGTTGTCTCCTCCAACCATATAAAACTACATATCTGCTAATATAAATGGGAGTTTTGCTTTTGGATCTAATGGAGCTAGGGTTTAACCTGGAAGGGTTTCTTTTTAGAATGCTTGTTCCTAATACTTTGCGTTTTAGGCTCTGATTTCTGTGTGACAGTACATGTTTTAAAAGCCCTTCTTTTTGTTGTGAGTTCATGCTGGAATTTGACCACACATATCTTATAATTGTAACAGACACTCTTTAGCAATTCCTCAATATTTTCTCATCCAAAGGCTCTTCCTGGGCCTTCTTGTGCACGTTTTCACAGACTGAGGGCTGAAAGCCAGTAGAAGTTGGAACAGGGGTAGAAGTTAGAACAAAGGGTAATGGCTCTGATGGACAGAGCCCAAGGTGAGATCACATGTTGGGAAGAAATTCTTCCCTGTGAGGGTGCTGAGGCCCTGGCACAGGGTGCCCAGTGAAGCTGTGGGTGTCCCTGGAAGTGTTCAAGGCCAGCCTGGATGGGGTTTGGAGGAATCTGGTCTAGTGGAAGGTGTCCCTGCCAGGGCAGGGAGCTGGAACCAGATGGTCTTTAAGGTCCCTTCCAACCTAAACCCTTCTAGGATTCTGTGAGTCTAAGTGCTTAGCACCTAAGATGAAATTTATCACTGTTCTCGTACATTTATTACGATTATTAATTATCTTATTACGATTATTGATTATCTTATTTATAATGAAGATGTCATCCTTGGGTAAGTAAAATTAATCCAATACAGGAGTTAAAAAATGTTTGAATTGTGCGGGCAACGGAACACAGATTTGCTTCTGACTTAAACAGAAAACGACTGACTGAAGAGGAGGGAGCTATGTAACTTGTAAAAAACTGCATGTTTATGCTAATGAGCAAATATACAAATGCTGTTGAACCTCTCTGCACATGAGTATGTAGGCTCTTGAAAGCAATCTCTCATTCACATTTGAACAGTTAATACACCTTGCTTATCAGACCTTGCAGAATCAGCATGAAAGAAAAGATGAATATAAGGATAACTCCAGAAGCATTACAATTCTGGGTTTTTATTAATTATTTTGAATCATCCCAAACTTTTATAGTGGAAGGTGTGTTCATTCAGCCTGGTAAAAGAAGGGAGATACCTGCAAAAGAAACAATCTGGCCAGACTAATGATTGCATTTCTTGTTGGTAGTCATTGGTTGCACTAATTGCAAGCATTAATTTCATGAAGGTTGCATAATATTGAAAACAGAATGCTGGTTGGCTTATTACAGCAGCTGCATGGAACAGCTTCTGTGACCAGTCCCAGAGAAATGGGAATGTGATGCACAGCTTTCAAATGCAGCTGAGGTTTGGAACAGTAGAACAGTTTTACCACAGAAAATAAAGGCAAATAATCCAGTTGGTTAAATGAAATTATACTTGTGCAAAGTCTGTAAGACTAGTAACTTGTCTCAGCCAAGTACATCACTGAGAAAAAGATGTAAAACTGAAGAAAAACGGGCTGGCCATCTTAGTGTCTGAGTAGCAGTATCATCATTTTGTGAACCTTTTGAGCCCCCACTTTATTTTTGTCTGATTGCCAACAAAAGATAATAGTCCCCAATGACTGAGTTCTGCCCTTTGGTGCACTAACTTGTGTGGTTATTTAATGCTAAAAAAGCATTGAAAGACGTCAGGAGCATGACTGCACTCCAGCTTAGTGAGGTATGAGCTGGTTTATCACCTTTTGTGCTGCTACATCTGCTGCTGTGTCTGAGCACCCAGCTTTGCCATGTGCTCTGCAGGTGCTTCTCTCCACAGGCTGCTGCTGCACACTTCCCTGCTCCCACATTGTCCTGTCCATGCTTTAAGTGGAATTCAGTGGTCAATATCCATTTGAGGGCAGAGCCTGTGATGAACATTGATCACTGGTAATGCTCATGTCTCCTCAGACTAAAAGTGTTGGTCAGACAGGTCTGTGGCTGCTCTTGTAGAGTTTTTGCAGTGTTGGCTCTTTGGAGATCAGCAGCACTTCTGTGAACTTGCAAAGGACTTTCTGACATACCTTTTATTATTTGTCATTCCTCTTGTTTTTCTCAAGAAACCTCCCTGGCTTCAGGGGGGTTGAACGTGCCACTTTTCTAACTAGGTGATTAGGAATCTGCCTGTTCTCCTGTCCCTAGTGCTGTGAGACACTTGGCAGTTCCATTCTGGCTTTAGCATGCAGAAGGCTATGCTCAAAAATCCCATTCTGAATTTCCCCTTGGTACTCAAAAAGCTCAGGTCTCTAACTTGCTCCTTTCACCACATCTCATTTTATTCTGGCTATTTTGCATTAGTGTGTGTTGCTTCTAGTGTTGTGTAGTATAACTCTGTGTCTTGGATACCTGCATAGTCAGCTCTGCTCCATTTCTCAGTCTTAGAATTCTCTCTCTCTTCTACAACCATGGAGCTGTCCTAGACCTGCATTTCCTTCATCTGTGATTCCAAGTCCTCCTCTCTCTCCTCAATCCTCTCTCCATGTCATCTGCTCATAGAAGGCCTAGACCCTAAATCTTCAAGCATGGGGCAGTAGGATGGAAAAAGACTTGCAGAGTTAGATTGTTGGAATCTTTCACACAAATATTCCACGTTCTCTCCAGCTTTGATCATCCCATGCTTTCCTCTGCAATAACTGAAAAGATGTGAACAGCGTTTCTTTCATCCCTTCCCTTAGGAGAATATTCTGTGCCTGGTAGATCTGACTGGTAGGCATTCTTTCCTAAATTAGTCCTTTCCCTAATCTGCTGTTATTGCCAGTTACATGTATGACATTATATTCTCCACGAGAAGTCAGTTAAACCCACTCTTTTTAAAGCAGGGGGAAAAAAATCTCTTTATTATATGATGAGGAGGCCAAAAAAGTTGTGTTTTTTCATTATGCTTGACAGAAGTGCTTGTGTACAGGGGTTTTTCCTCTGGAATGATCTCTAAGCCCAGGAAAATTTGAGCTCAATTTGTGGTTTCCATGAAGCCCTAATTAGTCCCAACATCATGGTGCAACCCAGAATGCCATTAATCTCTAGGTGCTGAGCAAAGGGATTTAGTGCATGTGTCTGTCTGTTTGGGGAGCTCATCTCCAGGGGTTTGGAAGTAAACTACACAAAACAAAGCTATGGGGGTTTCCTGCAATGGACTGTGATGAGAATCTGTAGAATTTAGACATAAATTTCAGAGCTTTATGATTTGATTTGTTTCAGAAGTCTGCACAGGAGAAAAAGAAAGGTGGAGCTAGTTTCTGTGTCCCTTGGAGGGAGAGGATGGGTCGGGGTGGGAAAGCTGCATCTTTGGTCAGAAATAGGCATCTGCAAAACAGGGAGAAGAGATAGGGAAGGAGGCCTGGATTCACAGAGCAATGTGCTTGTTCCCCTCCATTTCACTTAATGTCCATTAAATGTAAATAACTGCTGAATGGAGGTGGAAAACCAAAGGAAACAAATTACTACTTGGGTATAGGCACCAGAATAATTCCCTTATTTTATGGATAGAATCATAGAATTTTTAAGGTTGGAAAAGGCTCTAAGATCATTGAGTTCAACCATGAACCCAGACTTGCCAAGCCCTTCACTAAACCATGTCCAAGTGCCATATGTACATGTCTCTTAAATCTCTCCAGGGGTGGTGATTTCACTGCTGCCATGGGCAGCCTGTGCCAGTTTACCTTTTCAGTAAAGAAATTTTTTCCTAATACCCAATCCAAATATCACGTCAGGGTATCAGGTAAGGAATTGTAGATGGAGTCTTGAAACCCTTCCATTGTTTTCAGCGGTGTCTGTGATTATTTTGCTTCAAGAGAGATGGACCAAAGTGGCCTGCAAAACAGGTGTAAGTGTTTATATGTCTGTCCAGTGGTGGTGTTGGGTTTGTTTGGTTTTTAGCAACCAAAGCTTCATGTTTCTGGACAGGAAGGACACCTTCTTGTAGCTGTGCTGCCATTGGAAGGCATTAATCTAATGGTAGGGGTATTTCCAAAGCTTTGGCAGACATGTAGGAGACATAAGGATGTTTCACAGAAGCAGAATTTTTATTGTAGCTCAGGATTATTATAATGAGAGTATTATCTGGGTCCAGATGTGCTGTTACTGTGGACGCCAAGTGCTTTCTAGTCATCACATTACCTATTTTAGACTTAAATAATATTTTCTTTTCTTCTGCTTGTGCAGTTGTGTTCAACAACACAACTGCTTAGTAAGTCACATTTGGTGGCATTTTGAATTTGCATCCTGTGGTATGAAATTCAAAGTTTTTAACCAAATATATATATATCACCTTCTGTACAGATGGACATGTACCATTAATGTCACTATTTAGTGTATAATATTGAATAAACCAACTGATAAATTCAGATTTCTAACTTTGTATTTTATCCTTCCTCCCCTCCTTGTTCAGCTTCTACCTCCTTGTTATTTTTGTCTATGAAGTGAGGTGTTCATTAGGTCCAAAATTCTTCCTGGGTTGACTGCACAAAACTTTTACAGCAAACATGTGACACAGCCAGAGGGGTCTGGCAGCACCACAAGGAGTTCATTGGACTGGGCTGGAGTGAGAATCAATGTCTGGGGATTGCAGAGGCAACGGGTTCTGTGACGTGAGTGTGCTACTGTTATGATGGCTTCTTTGGCCTCAACTGCTCCCAGCTGAGGGAAAGACCTGCCTGGGAGTTTCTTCTCTCTTCATTGTTGCAATCTGACTTTCCCTCTCTCCTTCCCATACACTTGTAGTTAATCCTGTAGGTAAGCCAACCCTGGGATCACCATGGTTAGTTTGGAATTTCTGCTGGTTGACTGGTCCTTGTCTTCAGGAATTGCCTGGGAAACATTGCTGAATTAGGGAGAGGTGAGAATACAGTTAAAGATAGTGCTAGCACCAGGCTGTGTGCAACAGCTCAGGGAGAGAGCAACATGGGCATGGAGCCTGGAATTAAAGAAGGAGACAGAGTCTGTTTCTTGACATACAAATGAGACACTAGAAGGTAAAATTGTGTTTGCTGCAGTGTGCACTGCTTGGTGATGAGGTAGTTGATTGGATAAAACCTGTGAGACAAAGGATGTATAAATCCTTTAAGAAGTCTCCCTTCGAAGTGAGGTCTTTGGGAAATTCTCCCTTATCCTCCTTTGTTACAAAGTAGTAGGATTTGCCTGAGAGGACCTTGAGGAGTGTCCTGCAGTTCCTGGTTCATTCTGCCACCCTACAGCCACAGGTGGGTACTCCAGTACTCAGCCTTTTGTCCTGGAAGCACCTTCTCAGCATGGCACTCTTGATCTAATCTTTCACAGCTCCTTGTGAAGGAGTAACCAGCACACACTGAGCAGCAGGTATTGCTCAGTAAGGGTTTTCAGTGACCTCCTTCACAGATCTGATCTGCCCTGTATCATCCCTCATGTTTCAGGCCTGATCTGTCTGCTCAGAGACTCACCTTTTATTTAAAAGATTATTAGCTCAAAACTTTACTCCTGACATTTCCACACTATCCAGAGGTAGAGGATGGTGTGGCTATCCAGCATTCTTCTCTCCTGTCTGCAGGCTGAGATTTGCTACTCAGGAGGCAGCACCTTTACAGAGATGGCAAGCAGAAACAATTTTTCAGAGAACTGTTGCCCCCTCGTTCTCTCCCAAAGAGCAGTCTAGGTCCAGCTTAGGATCCTTTTCCTTCCATAAAACTTGAAGCTGTTTTACAGGCCCTGAGAGTGGCCTCTGTTCTCTGAGTGAGAAAGGACTACAGAATTAATGCATATAGGACAATCCATTTTGTTTCTGTTTCTGAGCACTACATCCCCAGTCCTGCTTAAAAACTCAAAGTCCAAAGGAAAATGGTTCCCATCTCAGCAGCTGTAGCCGAGTGCTCCTCTCCTGCAGATGTCAAATTGTGTTTTCTGTTCCAATCTGGGTTAGATTTCTGCATCCTGAGAGACAGACACTGAGCACTGGCTTTATTTATGATTATTAATATGTTCTTTTTTTATGTGTCTCAGATCATGAAGTGACATTTTATGTTGCCATGGTAACTGGAATGTCTGAACATTTACAAGTTACTATGAAGCATGCAAGAATATAATTAATGCTTTGCAATTCCTTCTAAAGGAGAAATAGAGTACAAGGATGTGTTGAGCAGCACAGAGGCAGATACAATCCTCTTCTGAACTCTGCTTAGACAAGGAATAAAGTACACCACATGTATTTAGGTTCTTTATTATTTTACAGCAAAGCTGGATTGTTTAAATCCAGCTTCTATATCACAAGAAGAGACGGGATGAATGTTCTCACATTTTGTACAGAGTTTTCAATGAAAGCAATGCACATAGTGAGGGTGGGTTTAGTGAAAGCTGTGAACTACACTAGGAATGAATGCTGCCTTTCAAGTGAGAAGAATCTCCTGATGTTATCTGACCTCATGTTGCTGACACATGCCTTTTTACTGGCACTATGTGTCTGTGCTTTGCTATCAGCTAGAGCCTTGCTGTGTTGGTTTTGCAGGGCCTGGTTTTTGGTTTTGGGGGCCCACAGAAGTGGCTTCTGTGAGAAGCTGCCAGAAGCTTCCACCATGTCCAGCAGAGGCAGGCCCTGCTGGCTCTGAAGGTGGACCTGCTGCTGGCCAAGGCTGGGCCCATGAGAGAGGCTGGTAATGCCTCTGTGATAACAGATTTTAGAAGAAAATCAGAACAAAGGTGGGGGCAGTTGTAATTTTCCAGCCAGAGAAGAGGAGGATGTGAGAACATGTGAGGGAAACAACATGGAGACACCAAGGTCAGTGGAGAAGGAGGGGCAGGAGCTGCTCCAGATGCTGGAGCCAAGATTCCTCTGGTGAGACCAGGGTGGAGCAGCTGTGCCCCTGCAGCCCCTGGGGATCCACAGGGGTGCAGAGATCCACCCACAGCCCCTGGGGACCCACAGGGGTGCAGAGATCCCCCCACAGCCCCTGGGGACCCACAGGGGTGCAGAGATCCCCCCACAGCCCCTGGGGATGCACAGGGGTGCAGAGATCCACCCACAGCCCCTGGGGATCCACAGGGGTGCAGAGATCCCCCCACAGCCCCTGGGGATCCACAGGGGTGCAGAGATCCACCCACAGCCCCTGGGGATCCACAGGGGTGCAGAGATCACTCTCAGCCCCTGGGGAGGTGCCCAGGCTGGAGCAGGTGATCCCTGGAGGGGGCTGTGATCCAGTGGGAGACCCGTGGAGAGAGGGGGCCGTGCCCCCTGGCTGGAGCAGCCTGTGCTTGAGGGCTGCACCCCGTGGGCAGAGAGACCCAGGCTGCAGCAGTTTTGGGAGGGCTGTGTGCCCGTGGGGGGGACTCAGGTTGTGGCAGGGGTGGTGGGGCTGCTGCTGGTGAGAGTGGAGCCATGGTGGAGAAGTTCACAGGGAACTGTCTCATGTGGAGGGACCCCACAGCATAGCAGGGGAGCAACTCCTCTCCCTGAGCAGCAGTTAATCAGACTGTTAATCAGACTGAGACAATTCTCTCATGTGTGACTGTCCAGTGAGATCTATTTGGGCTTCCCTATCACATAAGGAGGTGTCTCTCCACAGGGAGAAAGCTATGCTCTGTAGATAGCAAGTTTCCAGGCATATTCATTAATTTAATTCTGTCCTTGTTAGGAAAAAAGTGCATTCTTGTTTCAGAGCTGATATTATGGAAATCCCCACCAGCAGCAGTCAATATGCCTGCCCTAGGGACAAGCTGCTATCAAAGCATTGAAAAGACAAAAAGCAAGTTGGATAGAAATCTAAAGTTTAAGTTCCCCTCTGCAGCAAATCTGAAGCTGGATAAACTAAACAAAACAGCTTTCTTCAAGGAAAAATGCCATCTTCCTTAATTGTTGGTGATGTTCTGTTTTGCTCTTTGTAGGCCTGAAACCTGGAACAGAACATGAGGTCACTGTCATACCTGGGAAAGTCAACACAGAAGGGAAATCATCTTCAGTGACTGGCAGGACTGGTATGTGGAAAGTTGTTTTTACTACAGTGATGTTACTACAGGGTTTGGGGACAGATCTTTCAAAATTCCAGCACAAAAGGTTCATAATTGACTGCTTCTTCATACATGACCTGCAGCCAGGTCTGCTTACACCTTGTTTGAGCTTGTCTATATTATATATTAAACACTAAACCCTAGGCCTAGCTCAGTCTTTTGCTTTTTTACAGTAACTTCACCCTTAACTTGGCTAACAGCTCCGTCCAGACACAGGATAAGTGTAGTGAGTTAGCCTCTGTATGGAATAACAACTCTGTTGGCTAATTACCTGTCCTAGAGAAAAATGACAGAATATTTTTGAGCTATTCTATTGCAAAAGAGACCTTGAAGAATTTTAAACTCTCGTTCTACTTGCAAGATGCTGGAATTCCTGAAATTCATCTCTTACAAAAGGGTAGGCATGCTGCTTCCAAAGACTGAAAAATTCCATATCAGGCCTGACAATCCTGAGGTTGTTGTGTAAATTATTCCATTAAAATGAAATTTATTTAAAACAACAAAACCTACAACCTCCACATTGTCATTTTAAGGCTTTTCTTCTGCCCTGTGTGGACTCTGATTATTTGGAACACCCTTGACTTATGTTTTCAAGCTGTTTAGACATGGGGGCAGCAAAGCTTCTTAAAAATGGAAAATAATAACCCCAATGCTCATATTCTTATGTAACCCTTGGAATTTAGGAGATGCAGATAAGCAAATACCAGCTACTTCAAGAGCTACCACCAAGCTCTGATTCATCAGCAAAAATAGCAAAACCTTGGGGGAGTCTGAGAGACAGGTCTGCAGGGAAGGCAGAAAGGGAGGAGCAGCAGATGGCTGACAGTGGAGGCAGACAGGTAGGCACTGTGCTTGGAGCTGGGAGAGGGCAAGCCAGAAGGTTGATGCCAAAATGATTTTTGCTTTTATATATTTTTCATTTATTTGTAGCTTTTTAGACTGTTGCTGTATAGTTATATAGCTCCTGGCTCACTCCAGCATTTTTCCTACTCTGATAGACAGAAAGACAAAACACATTCCAAAGGCCCCAATCCTAATCTTGCTTCCTCAGGGAACCAAGGACAAGCTCCCCTCCCAAGACACTTTCCTATAAAAAACTGGAACAAGAGGGGCTCCAGAAGAGTTTGAACCAAGGGGAGGAATTACCTCATCACCTGTGTTTCTAATTGGTGATTCTTGTCAATTATGTTAATTTGCTAAGCTTATAAAACTGTATTTGTCCTGTGGGGCATTTTTCCATACTTGCCCCTGGAGGCCTCCAATTAAAGACCAGTTTTTATATTACCTCCTATGTTATTGTCTCAAAAGTGTGTTTTATTTCTGGATCTTTAAGGCATCTAGGTAATCCTCAAGGTGGTACCTATGGAAGGCAGGACAGGTAGCCTGCAAGCTCTGCCTGCAGAAAGAAATGGAGAGTTTCATCTAAATGGTAGAACATTGCTTCTTTCCCCTGGTTTCTCATGGATGCCTTTCTTCAAAGGCTGTTGGAAACCTAAGTGAATGTTTTAGCTGGCCAAAGCAGTAAGGCAAAAATAAAGGAAATGTGTACATGGAATGATTTGAGTTTGAAAGGACTTTAAAGGTCATCTAACCCAACTCCCTGCCATGGGCAGGGACACCTCCCACTGTCCCAGGCTGCTCCAAGCCCCATCCAACCTGGCCTTGGACACTTCCAGGGGTGGGGCACCTTCTCTGGGCACCCTGTGCTAGTGCTTCACCAGACCCCTAGGGAAGAATTTCCTCCTAACATGCCATGACAGGGATTTTAGTGGTTTAATTCAACTGGAGATAACTAATCCTGCACTTTGAAATGCTGTCTTAGGAGTCGACAGCCCAACCAATGTGACTGACCAAGTGACAGAAGATACTGCCACTGTGTCATGGAATAAAGTGGAGGCTCCATTAGACAGGTACGTGGGCAGATACACCTCAGCTGATGGAGACACCAAGAAAATACAGGTGGGCAGTGAAAATGGCATGATCACCTTGCTGGATCTGAAGCCAGACATGGAATATGTCACTGACATCTGGGCAGAGAAGGGGCCCCAGAGGAGCAAGAAGGCAAGCACCCCAGAGCTGGGACAGGTGAGCTGTAGCAGCACTGCAGGGAGCTGAGTTTGAAATTCAAACTCCTTCATCAGTTTTATTTGTTTTGGTAAAGCTTCTCCTGCTTTGCACACATTTTTAGTGGGGTAAAAAAATCCATGTAATTCTTATTAGTGTGGCTGAACAAGTCTCCAGCTCACTTTAAGACCCTGAGTCCTGTTGTGGACTAGCAAGGGACCAGTTACTATTAGTACAGAGAACAACCAGAGGCAAAACTCAAACCTCATAACCACCTGGAATGTGTAATTCGTGCCTTACCCTTAAAAAATGCCATAAGCCATATCCAGGCATTTCTTTGGGTGACTGTTGTAGCATTTCCCAACAGGACAGGAGGCTCATACACGTTTCAGACAGATAATCATGGCAGAGTGTTTGTTTAAAAGGAAAAACACTTTCATTTGGATAATAAATTAAGAAATATGTGGGAGATCAAATCTTCCACACAGTGTATTTGCTTGCTGTCCTTTGATGACAGGGAGTCTCCATGGGAAGGGTGCTTGCAGCTGAGTCAGTAACTGGATTGGGAAACTTCTTGAACCACTGTCTTAATGAAACTTCACAATCCAGCAATCCATGTGTGACTGTGAGTACAGAAGCAGTTTCTACTGACTATTGACAAATAGTCTTATATATGTACAATGTGCATTTCTTCACAAAAAATTACCTGGAGGAATGTTTGGGGTGCTCAACTCAGGCTGTAACCAACACATTTAAGCATATAAATTGGACTACACATAACAGGAGCTGCCTTAGGGGAGTTTGTAGGACTGTCTGAAGCTCTCACGTGAGGGGAGCAGTCAAATAGTGATGGAGCTCAGTCAGTCCCCTACTATCAAGTTGTTTCATTGTCTCGAGGGTAGCCAGCCCTTCCCTGGTGCACATGACTGCCTGGGCAGCTCCTGGACCACGCAGGGAGCTCAGTAGTGAAAGCACTGCATGTGCAGAGCAGCACAGTCTGTACCCAGCTGCAGTGCAATCAAGAACAAACTTGATTTTCATATCACACAAGAAAATAACTTGCTTGGTTTGTCTTGCCACAGGTGAGCATTTCATACTGCTAAGGAGTTGAGCTGTGATTATTCAAATTCCCAGTTCCCAGCATGTGCTGCTCTAGGGTGGTACAAACAAGCCTCAGCATCTTTCATTAAAATGAAAAGTAATGTATTTCATGTCACAAAAGAGCTGAGATTAGTACATGCAGGTGGAAAATCACAACTTTTACCATAGCTAATGTGTGGTAAATCACAGTGCAGCTAAGCTGGTGTGTGGTAAATTACACTGTAGCTATTGTGCATTTGTGCCCTGGAATTTGGAGTCTCCAGCAGAACAAGAAATGCTGTTCCAATAATTTGAGAAGCATCTGCAAGACCTTCACTCCTCAGGCTGCCAAGATGTATTTAGTAGTTCAGTGAATTAAAAAATCCTAACCAACCAAACAAAAGAAAGTGTACTCTGTAAAGGTCATGGGTTGTAGGGCTGTCCTCAAAGGGCCACATTACTGCATCCTCTTGTGTTGTGATACAAACTTAGGACTCCTGAAATCTAGTGTTGTGTTTCCATCTGAGAATTGGGCAGGGAAAAGATTGTAACAGTGGGAGGAATTTCAAAGTGACAGCTGCATCTCACAAATTCTGAGCAGGTGATTTGGAATTTTTTTTTTTTGGTCAATTCCCAGAACAACTTGGACAAGATGTTGTTGTGATCTTCAGAAAGCAAAAGCCAGTAGCACCATATCCTGCCTGGGCTCAGTGGCTGTGCTTTCGTTTCTCCCAAAGAGCAAGCTCTGCCCTTGTAGCTCTGAGGAGGAGACCTAAACCCCAGCTGAAATACCTCAGAATTGGACACCTCCTCACTTGCTAGTTCAGGCCCATCCTTGGCAAGAAATAAAGGATGAGAGGTGGAAGAAATCAGCAGGGGCCATGAGGGGAAGGAGTAAGAGTAGCCCTGTTTGGACACTAGTGTTTTTCAGTCAAAAAAACCAGCACAGAAGCCAGCAGCCCATCTCACCCAGTGCAGGGCAGAGGGATGACTGACCCTGCCAAAGCTCAGCCACCTTGGCTGATGTGCAGATACAGTCACCAATGTACCAAGAATGGCAGGACATGGAAGCAGTTAGCACACCTATTTTATCTTCCTTGCACTGCAAAATGATTTGGCCCCACAAATATCCAATGGTGACTCACTTAAGTAGTGGTTATTTACACTGCATGGTCAAAACACAGTTTACAGCTAAAGATAAAACTTCTGTTAGATTTACCCCTTTGGGCTGGAGAGAAAAAAACAAGCAAGCTTTTGGGTACACAAATTCCCTTTTGGGTCTTTAGACATACAACCATTTCCCAAATTTCATCTGTTTTTCCCAGTGTATTAGATAGTCTAATAAAACACACTACCTCTGACTATAGAACTTGTGTTGTCCGTGTCTTTAGACCATTGTGATTACCACAGCACTATACTAAAACTTCTGATAATTATGACTTTTTCTTACAGAAATTGACAGCCCAACTGTGAGCAACAAGAAGCATCATCACAGAGAGATTCTAATTACCTGTAGGTTCTACAAACAGGTCATGTTGTAAGTACTAACACAGATTAGGGTAAACAGAGCTCTTGCACCAGTGTGTCTTATGTGTTTGTGTAACCTTATTTTAACTGGTTGATTTGTTTATCCTTCATCATGCAACAGGGAAATATTCAGCTCCTTGAGATGAAGAAATTGAAGTGTAGAGAGGTTAACAGCATGCAGGCCATCCTTTTTTTTTTTTTTTTTTTTTTCCAATAGAATGAGTAATCATGGTTCCTCAGTTTTTCTTGTGTTGTGCTACAACTGGTTGTGTAGTGATCTTCCTAATGTGTTTCCTGTTTATAACAACACTGTAAATCTGAACATTGGAATCCACTGAAAGTGGTGGCAGGCATTGACAAGACTCATCTCTAGGTCAGGGACTTGCTGGAGGGAGATGAATAAATGTGTACCTAGGCCTCTTAACAAAAGAGCTTTGGTTGTTCTCTCACTTTGTGGACAGATGACATGTATGTGTGCTTTGGAGGCTTGTCACCATGACAAAACAGGAAAGTAACAGTATCATGCTTTGTAAGGGCTTTCCTGTCCAGCTCAGCACTGGCTGTGCTGGTTTCCCAGGAAAACATCTTCCAGAATTAAAGACAGACCTTTTAAACCACCTCAGAGCTTGTCACCTTCCAGAGTAGTGGGTGCAATCAATATGTGATCAGAAATAGGGCTTGAAAAAGGAAGAAACTAGCAAGGCCCTTTAGGGGAAGCAGTGTCACAGGTCACAGCAGAGCCTATGGCAGCCTGTGTTCTTTGCTTTTAACTGTCTCTGCAGAAATGAACAGTCTGGTCACCTGGTGACTGACCAAGTGACAAAAGACACAGCCACCATCTCCTGGGACAGAGCCCAGACTCTCCTGGATAGGTACATGGTGAACTACACCTCTGTTGGTGGTGACACAGAGGAAATAGAAGTGGGAAGAACAAGACTACCATGACTCTGACAGGACTGAAACCTGGAATTGAATATGTCATCTTCCTCTGGGCAGAGAAAGGAACCTGACAGAGCAAAATGATCAGCACTGAGGCAGTGACAGGTATTCCAAAGAATCTTTGTGCTGCTGCATGACACTATGCTGAGGAGGTGTTCTCAATTCTGGCCTGTTTTCTCCTAGCCTGCTGCAGATCATATGCTAGACACAAGTTCAGCTACTGTCCCTGATAAGTATAGTATGTAATGAATCAAGGGACGAAACACCCTTTTATTTAATTTTTTTTAATAATAAAATTTTAATTTTATTTTAATAATCTTTTCCTGAAACATGGAAGAGTAGGAAATTATTTGAGCCTGGATAAAGTCTCTTAATTATCACTAATTCCATCTTTATACTTCTCAAAACAGAGGATAAACAGCAGTAGGCATGATATATGGGGTTTCCCAGACTGTTACTGTTCAGTCCTGGGCATTACCATCTGCAAGGTCTCTGAATGTACCATCCTCCTCAGCAGTATTCCACTTTTAACCCTTTCCTCCTAGCAGAAGGATCCTGCTGTCTTGTTATTTTATGTTTTGTGAGTACTTTTGGCATTGGTGCACAGTGGTAGCCCCACTTAAATCATTACATTTAGTAATTTAAATACATGCATACAGGCTATATAACATATAGCTGAGACTGCTGCTATAGATGATTATAGAAGAGGCAGATGTCATAATGCAAGAGTGATGGCAGCTGATGGTGCTTTCACTAGTCCTTAATCAAAAGCATTCAGTGCTTCATGTGCTGTCATCAAGCCTAACAATAGCAGGTTTAACAACCAAAATGAAACCATTTTAGGATTGGAGACAGTTAAAAATAATGGCCTGCCCTTTGACTTGTCACCTTAGGCCAGTCCTAGGAGACTGCTAAGCAGGCTTAAATCTGTTCTGTTCAGTTAGCCATAAGGACTGTGATGCACTGGGAATATTTGGGGTTACTCTATATCCATTGACCTTCCTAATGCACTTTTTCTACTTTATGAATTTGTCTGGTGTGAGATAGAACAGTTTAGGCTTGGATATAGGGCAAGATGCCAAAGAGTTCCCCAGTGCTTACAGAGATCAAGGGCAGCTGATGAGGACAAATCTTGAGGCTGAACCAATCTGAAACCAGAAATTCAAGGAGAGTTTCAGCAAATTGAAATGGTTTTCTTCTTGAACGGGCATGAAAATGGAGGCACCTGGGAATTTTGCATGAAGTGAAACTGCTGAGAGGGAATCCATTTAACATTAGTAGTGATATTTTTAAGATACCTGCACAAAAATAAATGATACCTCTGCTCAAATAATACAACTTCTGAGGAGAAAAAGAATACATTTTCTCACACAAGGTGCTGGCTGATTACTCCCTAGCATTAAACTGGCTGTGGCAGGGAGCTGCCCTGTGGGGGCCCCCTGCACCCACGGGAACTGCCAGCTGGCCTTTAAGGGCAAAGCTGTGCAGCCTCTAAGGCTGCCCTTCCCATCCCTTGCTGCTTAGGATGGATTTGGTACCTCTTAGCTCCCTCTCCTGTCCAGCTGGAGATACGTACAAACTTGTCTGGGGAGGTTTCTGGGTTGTTTCACTTAGAGCAATTGTTTAGTGCTCTCCCAAATGAAGCACAAGTTCATTAGGTAATGGACTATTGCTTAATTCATGAGCCTGGTGTAAGGTTGTAATGAATAGACAGCGTTTAAACAACATGGGCTGAGAACTACAGTGCTACTGCCTCTGCTCTTACATTTGGTGTTTTGATTTCTTCCTCTCTGCCTTTTTATCTGCTTTAAGCAGCAGCACCGTGCCCGAGGAGTGCAGCATTTCCTGGGAGGAGCCAGTCTGCTCGACTCTGCTCGTTTGCCTAAGACAGACAAAGCATGGCCTTGTGTTTTTCTGTGGCCTTTTCACGACAGCATTATTTCACTGATGCATTATAATTTTTGTTATGCTTATCCTCATAGCATTCTTCAAGGCCTGGCAAGTTTTGTAGCCTGGTTTATACAAAAAAGACAGACAACAATGTGCCCACAGTCCTCCAGGGAGATTTGTGGAAGAGCAGGAAATTGAGATAAATTATTCATTTATAGTTTGATATAAACTCAGGTGTACTTCAGGGCTGGAGCACTCTTCCCAGGAGGCCAGCACTGCCCACCAAGGACCTCCTCTGTACAACTTGGAAAGCCAGTAAAACCTTACCCATCAAATTGTTTCCTTAAGATGTTCCCAAAATATATAAAATATAGCAAGCACAGGATAAAGATTAGGAAGAAGCTGCTTCCAGTGTTGCTACTTTCAACACAGATTTAAAAATTGGATTTATCTTGATGTAAGCACTGCAGCGCCCTTGTTGGCACCTCATAAGACATTTTTTGACAACTGCTGTTAACTGGCATTGCATTAAAATAATTCTGTTTTCCTCCTTGTGCTGACCTTGGGCAGTCTGACTGCTCAGGAAAAGTCTGGCCAAGTCTTTGATGCCAGTGAAGGAGCTGGTATCCCATATCCAGCACAGAGTGAACTGTAAAGCTCTGGGTTTCTTTGTAAAGAAAGATTTCCTTCATTTACTAAAGAAAACTGAACCATGACAACAACAAAGCCTGTGAAGTCATTCTTCATCTGCAGAAGGGGAACAAAGGGTAGAGACTCTCAGCAGATCACATTCGAGCTGTGCTCCAGGACTGGGCATGGAGCCTAAACCTGTCCTATCTGTGAGTGCTCCTCAGAGATGAGCCTGATGGAGACTCCTCAGGCACACATGTGAGGAGCTCCTGGATACTGCACAGTTGAGCCAGTTACCAGGCCCACAGAACATCCCAAACCAGATCTGTAGAAGGCTTGCACTGTTTGGGCTAGGCTTCTGCTGCTTTCTAGCTATGAAGGCCACTGGCTGACTTTCAGGCAACTTGCATTGTGGTTTCTGTTTTTCATTTATGCAGTGGTGTAGCAGGACTTCCTCTCTGCCACAGAAGAACTTATCTGTTCTATCAGCTGATGCATAGCTCAGGGCACCTTCCCCCCTTACAGGAATCTGCTAATTGGTGAGATAACCCAAATTGGACATCTCTCCTGTAGTGAGTTATCTCTGGTACCAGGGAGGTGGAATTCCCAGCTGACCATAAACATCTTGTCTTGAGAGCAGATTGATGGGAGATAAGCCTTGAATTTCTGACTGACAGACACTTCACTTTACAAACTATAAAAGTTACACAACACTTTCACAAGGTTTTGCACATTCCTTGGAAATTTGTGGGGACCTCTCCTCAAAGTTTGGGACACTGGCCCTGAGTTACCCTTCTGGAAGTTGAGTGAAAGGAGTATGTGTACCTTGTCATCAGTTGGTGGTAAACTATGTTGACTCCTAATCCATATTATTTCTTTCTAGCTATAATATAGGTACCTTTACACTGTGCACTGTTTCTGTGCTTCTCTTCCAGTACCCTTGTCCATAGGAGCTTCCCAAGGTGATGTGCCTCTTCCTGCTTTGTTGATGGACAGTTTTTCTTGCTCTGTTCACACAGTGAGCTTCCTCTACCAGTATCCCACAGACTACAGCCAGGTGGAGCAAATAGAAATGCCTCTAGCAGCATGTACACCATTTATCTAAACAGGGATGGCAGCAGGCTGCTGCAGGTGTACTGTGACATGGCCACTGGCAGAGGCAGGTGGATAGTGAGTGAGGCTCTGCTCCTCTTCCTGCTTTTTGATGAATGTAATCACATGGACACGACACAAATGTTAGCTGGGGCTCCTTTCTCTCTGCTGCACTCCCATGTTTCAGCTCCTTCCTGAATGGAGTAGCATGTCTTAGGGAGGGTGGTGGATGCTGATGTAGCCACAGTCTGGGGTTATGTGTATGTACAGTTAATGCAGTTCAGCTGATGCCTGTCAGTGTTTTCATTGCCAGTGCTGTGAGCATGCACCTCGACTCTGGCCACACAGGAGGTGTGGAGTGACTCAAAGTAATCTGAAGGCTGAGGGTGCTTTGAGGTGGGGTGTGTGTGTGTGAATGTGGAGGAGTGAGGTCTGAGGTTCTCTGATAGCAATCTCCCTAAACAAACAGAGTAAAATACTACCTTTTTCACCTTTCAGTGATAAGTGATTTTCTCCACTGAAATAAGTTGTTTGTTACTGCCAAGCCCCTCTGATCTTGGTGAAGTTTAGAAACCCAAATGCCTTGTGGATCTTGTCTAAGCTTGTTTTGTCTAAGTGTTCAGATCATGCTCAGATTTGTGGGAAATAAACTGTAAAATTTGTACAGAAAGTATTTGCCCCAGTGCTTATGTACAGCCAGAAAATGCAGAGTGTGAATCAGAGAATCCAGCATTAAATAGGGCAAAGTTTTTGGAGTAAGAGCCTTTAAATGGTCTGGGAAAAATAATGTTGCAGTACAGCCAGTCTTGTGCTGGTTAAGAGTGTTTGTTTTTTCTGACATTTCTGTCTCTTGCCAGAAACTGAGATAAGACAGCATAAACTTGGCAAATTGTCATGAAGCCACAAGCAGAGGAGGAGGAGGCAGGAAATAGCTGATTTAACCAAAATGGTCATGGGGTGAGGGTCTAAGACTGCAAAGGTGAACAGGCTTCCCACTTTATGGAGTAACTGTCTTTTATTTCAGGTCTTGGCAAGCTGCACAACCTCACGAGCTGCAGCTCCATCTGCTATGAGCTCTGTGTGGATTTGTGGACAGCCAGTGACTGACTGTGCTGTCTATGACTTCTTCCAGGTTGCCTCAAGCAGGGACAGGTACAGGCTGGTAGTGGGGAATTACAGAGCCAGTGCTGGTGAGGAGGGCCTTGTACTGGTGCTGTCTCTGCACAGGGAAGCAAATGCTGGGACCTGTGTATTTGTTTTGCCAGTAGAGTGGGAGCTCCTTGGGTCAGGTTGGATCAGATGTGGTTCTCTTGAGGAGAAAAGTCTTTCTAGGGAGACTGAGAGTGCCTCCATGGGCCTGTCTCATGCTGAAGACAGGAGAAAGAGTTGCTTGTTCATGGGGAAGAGAGGGCTTTGTCACCCAGGGAAATGCCTGAAAAAGCAAGCTGGGAAATTTCCATGAGGTAACCTGTGCTGATGGGGCAGCAGCTGCTGGGGCTTCCCAGCTGAGAGGGAATAAAAGTGTCTTTTACTCAGATGGGAGTTTGCTCAACAGCACTGGTGGCTTCTGCCACTGCTAAATCCACTATTGCTCTTGTGTCCATAGTCTTCCATTTGTCCTTTAATACCCTCTTGCCATAAGGGATCCTCCCTTCAGCTGGGAGGATCCACCCCTTGGACCTGCCCTGTAATAGCAGTGCTTTAGAGATTTGTGTCCAGACCTGTCCTGTGCTGTGGCTTCTCCTCTCCCAGGCCTGCTGTGTCCCACCTGAAGGGTGGATAAGCCCTCAGGCTGAGCAGCTGTAGTAACTTACTATCCATGTCTTTGATCCCTTCTTTTAGGGGATGCAAGGACCTACCACAATGGCTGGAAGCTCACAACATGGGACAGGGACAATGATGTGGCTCTCAGCAGCTGTGCCCTGAGGCACCACGGTGCATGGTGGTGTAAGAACTGCCACCTGGCCAACCTCAACAGGAGGCACGGGGAGAGCAATCACAGTGGCTTGAGCAGCAGAGCTGGTGTGCTGATTATCTCTTTATAGCCTGAGAAAACACACGGAGGGAGTGTCTTTCCTTGGAGCAGGAGGGATTGCCCTCCAATTCATTTCATTAGAAAGCAAAATGATCCATAACAAAACTTACAGCTCTTACTCTCTCCTCCCTGGATCCAGAGGACCTGAGCTCATGGCTCCCTGCTTCTTGAGGTGAAGCTGTGTTGATTTCTGAGGGCAACACCTAAAGGAACACTGTTGCTATTGTACACCACAATGACACAAAGACTCCGACTTCAGAAGGCTGAAAAAGTGACTCCTTTATTCTCAGAAAGTGCCTCCCCTTTTATAGTATTTTACACAGACCAATTTGATTGGTGACAAGAAGACAAACCTCTTCAATCACATTGGTCAGAGCTGAGGGACATCAAGAAGAAGTCCCTCCTAGAGAAATAATGTAAACATTTTTGCCAAAAACATGTCTCTTGTTTACAGAAAATTGTCTGGGAAAGGAATTTCAGAAACCAAAACATGTCAGGCATGAACCAGGGCTACAAAACCCTCACTGGGAACCACATTGGGATGCTTGCTCACTGTCTGATATAGCCTTTCCCTTGGTTTTTAGTGCATGCCTTGGGGTACATCTTGCTGTACAGGCTTAATTTGGGATTGAAGATGGCTCAGTCCTGTTGTGTTCCAAGCTAGATAGAGGTTTGATCAATATTAAGAGTGTCTGAAAGACTGATTATAATTAAAGTCTCTGTTTATTGGAGGGTTAAATGGTATTTGAGGTGGGCACTGGTAGACTCCAGACCTAGACCTGCTCTGGGCACTTTGGAAAGAGAAATTCCTTGGTCTTTTCCCAGGGTGTGAACTGGGAGTCATGGAAAGGACATGAATTCTCCATCCCTTTTATGGAGATGAATATCTGTCCTCAGTCTTCCAGTAATGAGCCAATCCGGGGGAGGAGGAGGAAGTCTTTATCAGAGAAGAGGAAGAAGATGAGGGCTTAAATAGAACTCTCTGCAGGACAATATCCAAAGATAATGATTCAGTATTTCTTAACAAAGTTTGATTCAGACAGCTTTCTCCAATACAAAGGAGACAATGGCTGACCAATGTGCACCCAGGGACATCTGGATCTGCAGGCAAACCTGCTACCAGCCTTTGGAGCTCCTGGTGGGTGATGTTCCAGAGTCTAGGAGGAGACTTGTGGGGGCATCCTGCTTGTAGATTCTCTGGTTGACTAAGCATTGATTCAGCTTGACCTGTTTGATCCAATACATGCAACTTCTATGAATTTTATGTAAAACCAGCCTTAACACTGGGCTACAGAGTCATCTTAATTCTGTCCTTCTCTGGTGCCATCCACTTCAGACTTCCAAAAATAAATTTGAACCTACTAACAAATAATAGCCCCCTAATTTACATCAGAGCAAATTTTTCTGAGACTGCTTCTTCTCCCTCTTTTGTTCTGCAGTTCTCCTCATTATTTGGGCACATTCCCTATTCTTCCTGCGAGAGCTGGGTTTTGGGAAATGCTGCCAGTCTGCTGGCAAGGCTCATTAACCCATGTGTGTTCTGCAGAGTTGCTTCTTCAGCCTCCAGTATCACATCTCTGCTGGTTAAAACCTTGTTATTTTGCTTGTGTCATGTTTCCCAGCCCAGAGAAAAACCTAAGGAGATGTGCAGTAAATTGATGTTCACACTCTACGGTGAGGCCCAGAACAGGGTGAATGTAAGGTCCTCTCTCCTCCAGGCTCTGCTCACCATGCCAGACCTGCCTCTCTGTACTGCTTGCTTCCAGACAATTAACCAAATTCCCTATGCAACTGTTCCATCTACTGCCTTCTGCTTTTTCATCAGCAGTGTGGCAGGTAGTGATGCTGAAATGATAACACTTGTCATCCACCTCTAAAATGAGCATCTCTTGGAGTTAAACTGATCCTGCGTGCCCCAGTGCGTGGTTTCACGTTTAACTGCTTGTTCTGTTTTTTCTTTTTAGTCACAGCTGTAAAGGTGAGGTTTATTTTCTTTCCCGGAGAAGATACTAAAATTCTGGACAGCCAGCTCCAGCCAGGGAAGATGTATGAGCTAACCAAATGCTGCTTGCTCAAAGGCTTCCTTGTCTGAGCACACTGGGACATGGTTGTCCCATGTCTTAATGGCCTTTTCTATTGCAGTGCTGAGTAATACATTCTAAAGAATCCTTCCCAGACTTGGGAGAAAGTAATATAATAGCAAATAAAGGAGGTCTTAAAATATTTCCGTCTTCTTTGCTTTGAGTGGTAGAATTTTTTTGCTTCCTGTTTAGGTATTTTGCACAAAGTGGAAGCATTACCCAGACCTGGAATGGCACTGTGCAGATCAGGTCTTTGGGGTCTGCTCCAAAGCAGAGATGGGGGTTGTGCTCTCTTTGTGGCTTAACTCTGGGAAGGGCTTAACTGATCTGTGCTTGCTAGGACCTGGCTGAGGAGAGGCACCTAGAGAGTTGTCTCTCAAAGGTGAGGACTAAATTCTTTCTTGTACTTTCAGGGCTGTGCCTCTTGGGTGGGCAGGTGGGCAGAGACTTGTCTGAGCTGTGTTAGAATATCCAAGCCCTGGTTTGGGGGCAGGAGGAGACTAATGTTGAGAGGAGTAGAAAGGAAAATTGCACTTGAAGTGTTTTGCAGGCTCTGTGCTAAGAGCATGAGGGAAGGACATGGGGAAACGATGAGGACTCTTTACTGTGAAGTGTTTTCTCCCTGTTGCCCACTTGTCTGTAGGCAAGGACAGATTTCAGTTTGTTATTCAGTTAAAGGGCTCAATGAAGTCATCAGGAAGGTGACTGAGAGGGAGAGGAGGACTACTCTTCACACACAGCCACTCCAAAAGTAATTGTATGCTCTGAAAAACAGCAGGCATGATTGTTACCTGAGACTTTCCTGTGCAGCAGCCAAACATAATCCCATCCTAAAGCTGAATCCCACCTGGGAGCAGGGAATATTCTCTTAAGCGCTATAAGCTTTGTTTTTGAGCTAAAGGCAAACGAGGCACCTTATCTGCAGTTTCTGAGGAGGGTCTGTCTGTCACTTCTAATGCACCTCTCTGACCAGGAAGGGCAAAGTGACAGCTGCTGGAAAACCATTGCAAAGTCAGTATTCCCGAACTGCCACAGGATGGCATTGTCTCTTCACGCAGGAGAGACTTCCCGGTATCCAGCTGGCCTCTGCGAAAGGACCTCTTTGGGGTTAACTGAGTCTGTGCTACGGCCTGGGAGGCTGGGACTGCTCAGATAATGCAGTTTGTTTGCCTTGAGGAACTGCTGTTCTGGATTGGAGGCTCAGGATGGTTGGCATAGTCCCATAAAAATGTCATATCCCTTTACTACCCCTTGCTGCTGTTAAACGTGGCCCTGTAACAGTGATGCTGGAGAGCCAATACATTCTCAAAACCTCTGCCTTGCTCTGAAATCACTTAAAAGTTGATACACTGATTTGCAACACACCAGGGCAGAATTTGAATCTCAGAAAGATCCTACTGCTCTGGCATTGCTGTGTTGATGAGGATTATCCTGTAGTTGGGTCCTACCAGCCAGGACCCATCTGTTGTGATATATCTGCTGTTTCTGGGACTGCAGAGAAATGTTGCTGTATTTACCCAGGAAGAGAAGGGAAAGGATGCCTCTTCTCAAAGACACTGCATTTCTGTGTTGCTGTGATTTGGAGAGAGGCCTGAAGTATCTTAACTGCACTGGACACTTGCTTGGAAAGCAGTGCTGTTACTTTTGGTCACTGCTCTATGCTTTGTTGGCTGAATAAATAGTGGAATGGTCAGTGAGGATCTAATTCTTCCATCAGAGAGGGATTTGATGGGCATTTTTGCTTCCCTTCAATCTCTAGACTTCTCCAGGATTCTCAGCTTCATCTCAGCCACAGCATATTTCCAACATAGGACCCTGGAACTATCCTTTTCCCTTACAACCCACACTACCCAAGAACAGCTTGCCCTAAATCCACTGTCTAACATCTGGAGAGAAGCAAGAAGCTCCTTTCTTCTCCAGGAAGTGGGCCTCTGCCATTTCTAACTGCTCATCACTGCAGTTCTGCACTCCTTTTTCACCAGCCTCTTCCGGAGCCTCAGCTTTGTGGGCAAGGGACAGCTTGGTGCCTCATCCAGCTGACAAGCAGGTTTTTAATTTTTGCCCTCATGGAGGCAAGAGCTCCACGGTGTCGGGTTTGGAAAGGCTCTGCCCAGCAAGCTGCAGACACCATGAAATACTTGTCTGATCAAAACCAACTGGAATTAAGTAGTCCATGATCCTCTGTAAGAAAAAACAAAACTGCAGCCCACCTCCCACAGCACAAACACACCTTTTGTTCTTCCCACTACTTCTTGCCCTTGGGTAGAGGAGCTTGGCTGTGCTCATTAACAAAGCAAGGCCATTAACTTTCAAGCTGTTTCTTTAAGAAAAGGTCTCTTAAGCTGCACAGCTGGCTGCAGGCAAAGACTGCACAGCCTCTGAGCTCTCCCTGTCTCTTATGTAGGGCCAGGACACAGGTTCCCCACGAAAATAAACACATGACTGATACAGTGTTTGTTTGCAGTTTGAGTCCTTTATTTTTGGTTTAAAAAAAAAATTGCACAAAATTTGTTTTGTTTTTGTTCCTGTTGCATGGACTTTTTGAGGGAAATTGAAGGTTGATACTGAAATGCAGTGGTGAGAGGCAGAGCTGGGGTGTCTGGAGAGCAGGGACCGTGCAGTGGAGTTTCTGTACTGTGCATCTCTGCCCCCTTGGTAATGTGGGTGCTGCAGGGTTGCTGCTGCCCAGCTGCTGGCTAACAGGTTCTGGTGCACCTCAGGCTGTTGCTGCTCTTTTGTTTTTTCCTCCAGAAGCAGCTGATTCAGTGCATGGTTTGGCTCAAACAGTAGACACCAAGGAAGCCAGTCCCCATGCTGTAGGGGGTGAGGAGGCTTGGACCATGCACTGGTTGGATGGATCAGGGCAGAGTTGTTTCCTGGTCCCTCCCTGCCCAGCCCAGGGGTGGCTTGAATGATGATTTTGGGGAGCTCTTGAAATTGACCTAGCTCTGAACTCCCCAAAGCCTGGATCTGGGGGTGTGTGTGATACAATGCTCACATTTTCCTGGCAGTTCTCTGGTAGGAATTGGTTCTCCTCACCTGGAGTTACTTGCTATGCTTCCTGGAGAAAAGCCTTCCTGCAGGAAGCCCTGCAAAGCCTGGCACCTCTACACCAGGTAGGCTGTATTCTGACAGTGCTTGCTGCCTCCGTGCCCCTGCTTGTTTGGCTGAACCTCTGGCCTCCCATCGTGTTTCCCTTTACTCCAGTTTTTGTTTTGATTCCTCCAGGCAGCACCACCCTGCCTTCAGGGCTGCTCGTGCCTCTGGATCACAGCACCTGCATGAGCTCCTTTGGCCACCCGGTGAGTGTGGAGGCAGGAGGGCTGAGGGAAGTACTTGGATGGGGAAAGGAGGGAAGGAAGATGGAATAACACAGTGCAGTGCAGTTCTCTAGGATCTTGGCTAGGCTGAGAGCTTGGGACAGAAATCAGAGCTATTCCTGCGTTTCCTAGCAGGACATGTGGCAAATCCTAATTTTTATACCATTTTATGTTGCTTCCTGTTTTGGAACAGAAGGGAGTCACTAATTTCAATGGTGACAAAGCAAACTGGGAAATCAGGCACATATGGGGTCAATTTAAAGGGCTGTGTGAGGAGGAGCCCAGCCTCATGGCTGTTCCCAGCACAGTCACAGGCAGCCAAACCCTGTGACATGATGTGACCATCACAGCCCTGCCTGCATCAGACAGAACAGGCTGTGCTGGCACCGGGTGACACAAGCAGCTGCTTCCAGCCAGTGGCTTTGTCCTCCAAGTGAGGGGAAGGTGGCATCACCCTTGCCTGGGCTGAAGCAGCTGTGCCCAGCAGCTCTGTCCAGGCTTGCCCACGTGGGTTTTGCTGTTTGTTCCCCAGATGTCTGGCTCTGGCTGGCAGCTCTGGTCTGCTCCAGTGGCTCAAGAACTGGAAGAAAATGGAAGCAAGACATCCAGTGTACAGACAGGGCAAAACCCAGATGTGATGAGGCTTCTCATCACACACATGCATCTCTCAATGGAAAAAGAGATGGGGGAGACAGAGCCTGGTGGGACAGAGACTGGGGAGCAGAGGAGACTACCAGCTCAAGGGACATAGGATGGGAACACAAGCCAGGTGGGAAACAGAGCAAGGATGAGGGCTGAGTGTGGTCCTGTTAGCTGCTGTGCCCAGCTGAACCGTCTTTCCAAGGAACATGAGGATGGAGAGAGGTGCAGAGTCTGGCTGTATAATGTATCCCTGTGTAAGGGATGACTCTGCACGTGGGATTTACTTTGCTTCTACAGCACATTGAAAATCCCAGAACTGGTCAGCCTGACAGTCATACAGAAACCTCCAGTGCAGCACACAGAGCTGGCATCCATCAGCTGAGGCAGCACGTGTTGATGGGTCTGTATGTGTCTGACACATGGCACAGGGCTGCAGGGAGAGGTGATGGCTGAGTGTGCCAGAAAACCATGTCTGCTGCTTCAATACTGCTTCCATGTGCCTGTTCCCACTCCAGAGGGGACTTTGGTCCTGCTCTTCTTTAGTAGTCATTCAATAAATAACTCTAATGCCCATAGCAAAGCTTTTACACAGCCTCAGGTTGTGTTTCTGCTCTTGCAGTAGCATGGTGGGCTCTTTATTGGCAAGTTTGTATAAAACAGTCTTTCAAGGAAGATGTTTTCTTAAGTGCTGGTGCAAAAGGGCTGGTTTGGCAGCCTCCTCTCTCCTTCTCTAGCCTAGGTGGCAAGGCATCCTTCTGCTGTGCTGCCTTAGGATGGTGTCTGAGGTCTCTAAGGTTGGGCTGAGGACATCTAGCTTCAGGTGCTCACAAGTGGCTTTGGTTTGGTGGCCTGGGAGCTCATCTTTGAGCTGTAGGGTAACTCAGCTTTCTTTGTGTCTCCAAAGCGAGTTGGGTTTGGACGGAGCCTAGGCAGTGAAGCTGTGCCATCTCCATGGCAAGGCAAGCAAACAAGGTGTGTGTCTGTGCCTGCTTCACTCACAGCTGTCTGTGCTGTGCAGGGGAGTGTGCAGGTGGTTTGGTCTTTGGGTGAATCTTGTGCTGTGCACCCTTGTCTGTGGCACGGTGCGTGTGCTCGCAGGTGAGAGCAGAGGGCGCGCCTCGCACCCCCGTGCTGTGTGCCAGCCCCATGTGTGTGCACTGTGCTCATGGCAGGAGGTATGCAGGACCTGGTGGCATCATGTCACTGTGTGTGCTCACCTGTCCTCTGCAGGGGTCTCTGCCCCGGGGCACGCTGTCATGGTGGGGGAGAAGAGACTTGCACAACCTGTGCCCGACCACCTTGTTTTCTGTTGGCCCTGCAACGTGCTGGGCTCAGCCGGTGTCGAAAGTCACCATAAAGTGGCAGCAGATTTGGTATCTCCTCGCCCCTCCTGGTGCACAGGTGAAAGGAATGGTGACATCTCAGAGGAGAGGACCTGCACACCCTCCTGTCTGCTAGATGGGCAAGGAGGGTCTCTTGTCCAACAAGAGCAGCTTGGGCTGAGCTGAGATCCACAGGTCCTCTTCATCCTGCTTCTTCTTCTTCTTCTTTTTCTTCCTGTTCCTCTCAGCATGCAGCTGCCCATTGCTGCTGGGGCCACCTTTCCTGGTGCTCTCTCTCCTGTGTCTGCAGAAGCAGCAGTGGCAGCAGATGAAAATGAAGGCAATGAGGACAACCAAGGGCAGACCCAACAGCACAGCCAGGCATACAGTGTTGAAGATGCCTTCCTCATGCTTGGTACGGATGAGCTCCAAGATGGAATTAAAGAAAGAGCTGATCTTCTGCTGCATCTCAGCTCCTGAGTAGGCTGCCTGTGCTGCTCCCTCGGCTTGAAAGGCACCTTGAGATATATTCAGCTCCTGTAAGCAGCTAGTGGGCTCCACAAGAGTCCTTGGATGGTGCCTACAGAGACAAGAAACCACATGGATCAGGTGTCTGCTCCCTCAGCAGTTTTCTCCATGAAGCTGCCAGAACAGCTGAAGCCTCAGCAGGGCAGGATGTCTCCTGCCTTGGAGGGGCCTGGAGCTGTGAGGGATGGACTGTGCTGCCTGCTATGTCCCTTTGGGGTGTCTTCATCTGAGAAACACAACCTCCTATCTCCTGGGGTTTGTTCATGATTGTGGGAATGGCTCAGGAGGGCTTTGGGCATCCCTACTTGCCTAGGAATTTGGCCAAGCACAAATCCTGCCCCTTTGGATTTACACATCAGCCCTGGCTGAGCAATCACAGCATGGAGCTCTTAGCCCTTTCTAGGGCTTGTTTCGTAGCAGATGAAATACGGTCTGCAGGAGAAGCTTTCCTGTCCAGGAAAGGACTTGCCTGGTCTAGACCAGTGACCATTGTGGAGACACAGTCCTGCCAAAGGAACCAGGACTCCACATGTCACAGGCCCCTCCTTATTTCCAATCCTGGGATGGGGTATCTTTGGCCAAACTGTTTCCCAGGGTCTGTTATCTGGGATGGGGAGCACACACCAGGGTCTGTTCCTGCTGCCCCTGTACCCCAGGCACCACCAGCAGGTTTGGGGCTGTGGCTAAACCACCTGTATTCTGGGTGAGGACTGTGGTCAGTGGGACTCACAGGCAGTGCTCAGCTGGGAGAGCCCAGTGAGCAGCCCTGTACCCACAGCTGCTTCCATGTACCCAGGGCTGGCCACAAAGGCAGCAGCAGGGGAGAATAAGGGTTGGCTGGGGTGGAGGAGTTGCTGCTGCTGTGCCTCACCTGGGAATTGCTCCAAGGGTTTGGGTAGGGCTGAGATGCATTTCTGTGGCTTGACGTAAGGTTTTCCTCTTCCCTCAGGGAGGGAGAGGTGCTGCTGAGTGCCAGGGCTCTCAGGGAAACCCTCCTGCAGGGGCAGGGAGCTGCTGCCTCTGCTCACATCTTTCTTCCTCTCCTGTGGCCAGGCAAAGCATCTGAGTAGAGCAGGGGCCTTTGTGCTGTGAGTCTGGAGTTCTGGTTCAATGCAGGGGTCACTAAATTAGAGGTTGTGCAGATGAAGAGCTGGCAGGGACAGTATCAGGCTCCAACACCCTATTTCACCCTTGCTCAGCATTGGAGAGCTGTGTCTTTGCCAGCTTTTGGGATTCAAGCCCTGCAGCCTCCTGAGGGAATGCTTAAATCCCCCTGTGCCCAGGAGGGGAAACTGAGGCACAGTAAAAGGAAAACCAACACTTCCATGTAACAAAAACTTGAGAAGTACAGCCTGAACACCAAAGGTGTCCCAGAGGGGTTGCTCCACTTGTCCCCTGTGACACCAACTCCTCATCTTTCCTTCTGGCAACTCTCAGAGAGCTCGGGGACCTTGTGGGAGGGACAGGAAGGGGACCCAGGCTGGTTTCAGCTGATTCCTCCTCGTCTACAGCACCACCCTTCCTTGCTCTGCATCTCATTTATTTCTTGTTTGGCACCTGCTAAGGGATGCTCTCTTGTTTGGAGTGTTTTAGGATCCTCCAGCTAGCTCCACTGTGCTTCCCTCTGCCTTGCTGTGCCATTACACCCCACTCCTAAAGGAAGATCAAGCCACCAGCCTCCCCCAAAAAAGCAACCACTGGTCCCACCCAGCCCTAACCACAGCTCTCATGATGCTGCTTGGGCAGGAACTCCTGGGCAGCCCCCCAAAAAAGCATCTCCCAAGGGAAAACACCTGCCTGCCAAAATGCTGTCCTGGGACCTACAAAACTGTACAGGCTCTTGTTTCACTGGTCTGCCCTGGCTGCTGGCTTTCAGACCTGACTGTCAGAACCTCAAGAGCTGAATCCCTCAGCATAGATGTCAAGCTCTCAATTTGGGATTCCACAAGTGCTCGGATTCTGTTAAAAATAAGAGGTTTATCCCTGTCCCTCAGAAACAGACTGACCACTGTGGATTTATTGTTTCAATGTGCATGAGCACACAGCTGAGCTGGCCCCAATTAGCTGGTGGTTTCTCTTTTGAACATGAATTTCTCTGTGTGCCTTTCTACAAAATTCTCATTTGAGAGTTACCAAATGAAATGCAGTGCTCTGGGGGGTGGTTTTTGCTTTGGCTGGAAGAAGTTTATTATTGTTATTACTATTATTATTACTGGATTTTTGTCCAGTCTGCTGCATCAAAACTGGCTGTTCCTCACATTCCCTCATTCTGCTACTCAACAGAGGACAGAAATATCATCAACATCCCCACCTGAGAAATCACAGGCTACTCAGAGACTCAAATCCCATACCACCTCTTCTTACCCCCTGCCTGGAGCCAACTGGGAGAATCCAGATCTGCTTTTGCTCACAGGGGAGATAAGTGAGACCCACTTCTTAAAGCCTGCTCCCTGTCCTGACCTTCATCTTCACCTAGGTCTTTTTTTTTTTCTTTTGAGGCAGCTGTAGTAAAGGTTACACTGCAAATTAAACAAACAGAGCAGCTTTTTTTCAGTATAATCATCCATGTGATGCAGGTTTGCCATTTATCCCTAAGTATCCTGACAGCTCATTATCCAGGCAGGAATACAGGATGCCTATGATACACTTGAGTCCAAAAAAGAAGTAAAAAATCCAAACAACCCCCAAACAACAACCGCCTTAATTTCAGACAAAACAGGATGTACAGTTTTATTCCTGCACTGAACTGCTTTATATTTACTGCCTCTAAACTTCTGGGTAGGGAAGGAGGGCTGGAACTTCCTTTTAAACTTGTAATTAATTGTTTGCAGAGGAAAAAAGAACGGGGAGAGAAAAAAAAGCAAAGCCCTTTGAAATGTTTCCACTTTAAACTGGAGCTGAATGCACTGCAGAGGCCCTGGCTGACTGTCAGTGGGAAGAGTCCAGCTGGGGATGTGTGGCCACCCTGGGCAAGCCAAATGTGCATCCCTTGGAAGAGGAAGGTGGACGTATCTGCCCCTACCCTGACCAAGCAGCACCCAAAGCCCAGGGCCATCTTCCAGCACGCCCATGCAGCTGGTTTTCAAATGCCTTTTCTTTCTGGTGTATGCATTGCTTTTTGTTTTGCAGATGAAGGGATGTCTGTGTGCTAAATAATGGGGTTCTTCAGTTTCATATAAAAAAAAATTGAGGGGAGGGGAAAATAGAAAAACTGATATGTTTGGAGGTGGCAACTCCAAGGGCAGAGGGGTAACCCAAGGCCACCCATTGCCAGCTGAAAACCTGAGTGCACCATGAGGAACTGCATTTAGGAAAATCCATGCTGCTGCTCAATTTGGTGTGACATCTTCCCTTAGAGAGGGGATGAACACAGAGAGCTGCTTTACATGCTGTGGTCCAGGATGGGTGTGAACCACTTGCTGCAAGCATGTGGCGCTGCCATTGTGAGGTCAGCTGTTTTTTGGGGCAAGATATAGAACCAAAAACAGGACTAGGGAGGTACTGGGAGACAGGGCTGTGTCTCAGGGAGGGCTGTGAAGCATCCTGCTAAATGAGTTCTTTGTTTTTGGGCAGCTGCTGCTGGCAGAGCCAGGGGAAAGCTGACATGGAAACTCGCCTGGGAACTCCTGTGGCCAGGGAATGGAAGGCTCCAACTGATGGCAGCCCTGCACGGCAGGGCTTCATGCCACTTGTGTAAGTTTTAATCAACATTGCACATCCAGCACGAAGTTCTTTAAACCACCCTGGCTTCGAAAGAGCCGGTTTGCAAGGGTGGAGAGCATCTGCCACTCCTCTGGAGTTATGGGAGGCTGCGGGTGGAAAACAAGGTCCTTCTGAGGGACGGCTTCTGATGGCACCACAGACCGTTGGCATGCAGGGCTTGCCTGGCTGGGCTGGAGGGGTAAAGGCTGCCAGCCTGTGTGTGGGGAAACCAAAACAGAGGGGGTTGCCTTGGCAATGCTGGCTTGTCCACATCCTGTGCTCTGCAGAGCAGCCGCAGCCACTGGGGATGGAGGTAGAGTTTGCAGAAAAGCTGCAGTTTACTGGAAACTGGTGTGCTGTGTCACCGTGGCAGAGGGGAGAGAGCTGGAGGTCATTTTGCTAGTTAAGTGCTTTAGGCCCAACCCTCAACAGGCTCTAAGTCTTCATGAAGTTCCCTCCAACCTAACAAAGCTCAACCTGCTCCTCTCAGCTGAGATGCTGCCTGACTAAGCAGGAGTGGGGCTGTTCTAAGGTGCTCCCTGCATGCAAAGTGAGAGCAGCAGCAGCTCTGGGGGCAACTGACCTGAGGGGTGTGCCCCAAGTATTTCTGGATTGTTTCAACACTCCTGTGCTCTGTGGCCAGCTGTGACTCAGGACTTGCGGAGGTGACATGAAACCAACTGATCTACAGCCACCCCCATTTCCTTAATGCACATAAGACCACACTTAATGTAGTTGATGCTAAGGAGTGCAAAGCAGGAATCACATTATTAAACAACCATTTCCATCTGTTTCTGGCTTTATGTCAGCTTTATACCAACTTTCCATTGCAGTGACAGCCCTGGTTCAGGCGGGGAGAGGCTATTTTTTGTTACAGCCTGTGAGCTCCCTGATCCACCCAGCAGAGCCACAGCTGTGCTGTCACACGAGTGGCACCTATTTTCCCTGCTTGCACCTGCAGACTTAAAGGAAAACTGGATGAAACCTGACACCGAGGGTGAGCAGTTTCCTTAGCAGGGATTGCACGTTGCTGTTTCGGAAATGGTGACTAAGAAGGGGTTTTGCCGCAGGTCTCGCAGAACTCGCAGCAGGCTACAGAGACCTTCCTCAAACGTAAATGACAACCACCAAAAGCCACCACCCAGCAAACACGACCAGCCGAAGCTTCATCTCATTCCCACCACCATCAAACCTTCCTGCCACGCGTAAATGCTTTCATTCCTAAAGGGAATGATTTGGAAAACTACCGATATGGATGTTGGATAAGAGAGTTAAAGTGAAACTATTTTGCAAGCTGCTGCCTGGAGCCCACTCGTCATCGCCGTCTGCACACGCGTGGCTGCCGTCAGCCCCGGGATCACCAGGGCTGTGGCCAAAAGATCAGTTTTGGGTTTAGGTGAGCGCCACTGTCATCTCTGGATGCACTGGGAGCTCCCCCAAACTACGGTACGGCAGGGCTGCCTCTCCGGGCAGGGAGCACCCCCAGCCATGGCCCTCCCATCTCGTATGGTTTTGGTTACAAGAGGCTCAGGGGGGTGCTAGAAAAGCTGTGGATGCCCCATCCCTGGAAGTGCTCAGGGTCAGGTTGAACGGCGCTTGGAACAAGCTGGTCTAGGGTGCGGTGTGCCTGCCCATGGTAAGGGGGTTAGAACGAGGTGGTTCTTTAAGTTCCTTCCAGTCAAACCTCTCCAGAATTCTGGTGTTCAAAACGTGTGGGTGCAGCTCGGGTGCCACAAAACCGCGGTACCAGGCGGACTGCCCCAGACACACAGACACAGTCCCCTGAGAGCTGGTGCTGCTCATCGCTCTCTCCCCAGTGGACTGTTCTCACCCCCTCCCCCCCGGGCTGCGTGAAGCAGATTATGTGGCCTTAAAAGAAAGTATAAAAGGCGAGAAAACCCCTGGATTCGAGTAACACCGCACCGAAGATAACACCTAGGGAAGCCTAGCCCCCGGTATTCCCCCGGACCCCCCGACCTACCTCAGCGCCGCGGCCCCGTCCCGCCGGCTGGTCCCGGCAGCTGCTGCGCGGCCGAGGAAATGGGACGGCCCGCCCGCCTCCGCCCCCGGCCCGGCCCCGCCGCCCGCCCGGCCCCACCTGGGGCTGCCCCCGCACCCTCCGGAACCCCGAACGGCGACGGGGGGCACACGCGCTGCGGGGCGCGGGCCAGGCTGAGGAATTCGGGCTGGGACAGAGGCGGGGACGGGGCATAAAACAGCCCCGAACCCGGGAAGAGGGAGGGAGCCAAGCGTTTGGCTCGCCGCGCTTTGATGCAGCTCAGGTTTTCCCAGAAGCGTTTTTGGGAGGGTTGCTGTGGTGGGATGCAGGGTAGAGCTCCAGCTCCCTAAGAGTAGTGCCAGGAGTACCACCCTGGACCCCGTCACCACTGCCACCCTGCTCCCTCTCACCTCCACCCAGCACCCCATCACCACCACCCTGCATGTTGTCACACCTACACTGCCCTGACACCCACCCTCTGTCCCTGGAAAGGGGACACTGCAGCCAAGCACGAGGTGATGGAGCATCCCCAGGGAGTGCCCCTGGTCCGTGCAGCATCCAGGAGCATTATTGGTGCTATACAACCATGGAAAATGATGGATGCTTCAGCCTGGGAGGGTACTCCTGGCTGTGCAGGGTTTAGTGGTGGCCTTGGTATTGCTGGGTTAAGGGTTGGACTTGATTATCTCAGAGGGCTTTTTCAGCTTAAATGATTCTGTGATTCAATATTTTCAAACTGTGATCCAGTTCCATTGGGATTGCCACCCCCACCCTTCACTTGCAACTTTCTCTCCCACTTACTCCTTTTTTAACACCGTGGCAGTGATATCCAGGAATTGCTGGATCCCTGCTGCTTTCCAGTCCAGGGCTCTACGGCCTCCATGCAGGGTTGGGATGCTGACAGCTGGGCAAGCTGTGACTAGAAAAATGTTCTGCTGGAATTTTTCTGGTTGGACTGAGTCCTTTTGGATTGCAAAATCCCCACATTTGCCCTCCTTGTCCTCCTCCATGCTCCAGAGCCAGTGGCTTGGCTTTACTGCTTCAGCCTTGGTGCTGACTTGTCGAGCTGGGCTAGCCAGGGCTATCTGACCCTTCAAGGTTCCTGGAAAACAGCCTCACATTCCCAGTGCTGTGACTTGGCAACTCTAGGAGCAATGCACTGCTGGGAATAGGGGGGAAGAGGGGTAGAGAGGAGGGTGGAGGGATGGAGGTAAGCTGGCTGCCAGCCTCTTCTGCCCTCCTGCTGCCTTCACCCTAGTGCTGGGGTCAGAGTGGTGAGAGATCCTCAGAAACACACATTGTAGGCTACAGCTTGTGCTAAGTGCCTCCTCATAGCCTTGGGGAAGGTGTTTATGTCCTGTGGGAAGCACCAAGCAATTTTTCCCTAAAGATTTGCTGCTTAATGCCAGGAACTTTTCCCTTGGTTTTATGCTGCAGGATGAAGATCCCTGGGTGGCTCCCTGCATCCCAGTTTCTCATATCCCAGTTCACCCTATCCTGACTGATTCTATCCCATCTCTCCATGTCCCAGCACACTCCCCCCTATTTCTCCCTTGTTCCCTGACCCTGTCCCAGCTCCCTGCATCTGAGGCCCCTGCTTCCCAGCTTACCCCATCCCAGCTCTCCCCCCTCACTGAGCTGCAGCCATTCCCTCTTTTGCTGGTACCAAATCTCCTTATGAAAACATTCTTCCCAGGGCACACAGAAGCCACCTGGGTGCTGACAGTCACCTGAGGGGTACCTGATCACTCTACAGCACCAGATAGCACAATGCCACCTTTGAACCCCCTCTAACAGGATTGACTAAAAATATTTATTGTCAGAGCTCTCTGACAGTGAGCATATCTGAAAGCATCAGGCTTCAGGGTCCCTGGGCCTGGGAAAGTGAAAGCCCAGCCCGTCCCTGGCACTTGGGATATTTGCTTCATTCCCTGGGCAAACAGCCTCACTGGGGCTCCACACTTTCATATCACTAATTTAATTTGGCAGAGACCTTGACAGGGGAGGAGCTGCTGGCCTTGCACCTTCCCCGGATTTTCGGGGGCCCCCCTGAACACGATGCCTTGGCAGCCTCTTGGCTTCAGGCAGGAGTGCTGTGGTGATGTGGCAGGGGTGGTAGGCACTGCTGATAGTGATGTCTTGGAATGCTGCTACCTGTGAAGGAGAGTGTTGATGCCATCGAGGGTGGTGAAGCCATTAAACTGAGCTGGGAAGCATCAGATAGACTTTAAGAAACTTAGAATTAATGCAAGAATATACAAATATAGTCAATCCACTGCTCTGTCTAAGCCAGCATCATTCTCCCCATAGCTGACCTGTAAAGGTCCCTTCCAACCCTAGCTCAAATTCCAAAGTGGTCTATAGGAGATGTTTTGAATTAATCTAAACAGCATGTGATGCTTGACCCCGTGGATGTCTCCTGCAGCAAGGTGTGCCAAGGCTCCTTCCCATGTGGCATGAACAAAAGGTCCATTTGCAGGGATTTTGAACCTGCCACCTCCTGGTTTTGTTTGGCACGCAGCATATCTGGGATCCAAGGAATCGTGCTTTGTTTCTCAGAAGCTTTAATGGGCGGGAGGAAGCCGTGACTCAGCCGCTGATGAATCACTGCAGCTCCAGATTGTCTCCCTGCCTGCTGGTGCCCCTCAAGCACAGGAACAGAGTGAGCCCATGCCAGGCCAGCTCCTGTCACCTCCTGGGATGTCAGTCTGAGCCCAGGCCTGGGACCAGCTGGAAATCAAATCCCACCTCCAGCTCCTGTTTTCCATCCATCTTTCCCAAAATCCTTATTTCCACATGATATCAAAGCCTTTCCCGTGCCAAAAAGCACCCCGATAACTTCAATTTCCTCCTAAGGCCCCTTCAACCCCTAATTTGATTTTGAAAACGCTACTCATTTTAAAATGAAGATAAAAACACCCTTTTGCTTCCCCCTTATTTCATTGGATTCAGCTAATATTGTTATCAGTTTGCCTTCTTACACAGCTGTGAGCTTTACTCCTTGATAAAACCCAGCTGGTACCCAGGCTCAGTTTATTTGGGCCTTTCTCGGCATGGTAGGATGGGGGGAGTGGCAGAGTGACTGCAGACGTGATCACACCTTTCTTTCCCAGCTGCTTCCTCTGCTCTCTGGTGGTGATTTCTATTTGCAGACACTAGTCTGGCTTAAAGTAAGCAATGGAAAAACTCTGCTCCCAGAGAAACATTCCTCTCATTTTTCCCCAATGCTTCTGCCTTTTCTCCTCCCTCTCCCCCTCCCACAAAAAAAGCCTGCTGTTTAAACACCAAAAATAACGCACGCCCTGGTCGTGGTCTGGATAAAAATAGCAGCTCTTGGTATTTAGCAGCAGCAATGGGTTTTCTGGCTTTGGAGGAAAATGAGGAGGAGGCATGGGATTGTGACTTTTGACGCACAAGTGGAGGACAAACACAAATCTGGTGTTTCGGGAGATGCTTCATCCCCTCCTCTCCCTCATTACCAGCTGGGTACTGTCCCCTCCAGGAAGGGTGAGCTCTGAGGGTAGGTTGGGCTCAGGTGTCCCAGTCCCACCTTGAGCTGTTTTGGTGCTGCCCTTAAGTGTTGGGGCTAAGTCCCATGTTGGCAGTGATGGGGGCAAATGCTGCTCTTGGGGAAAATGCCCCAAAGCTGGTGAGCTTTTGGGGGTTTTGCCTCTTACCCACCCATCACTTGAGAGACTTTGCAGCTGGGCTTGCCAAGGTGGGTCAGGATTTGCAGGATCATCCCTCTCTGCTGCTTAGACAAGAAGAACACTGAGGTAGGGAGTGAGGTGGGGTCCTCAGGTGCCTCCTCAAATACTGTTTGATGCTTGTGTTGAGAAAGCTGCAGTATAAGGGAGTGTGCAGATGAGGAGGAGGGTGGTATGTGTCTGCTCGGGACACAGTTCAGTGTTTGGGCTGTTTAGAGCTGATTGCTTTGTGCGTGTGAGCCTTCAGGAACTCCTTCCTGAGGAAATCCTACAGGCAGCACTTGGTGGAAGGCAAGGGGGAGAGGAGACACACTGGGAGGTGGGGAAAGCTCCCGGGCTGGGCGAGTCCTGGCAGCGTGACGCGGGGCCTTCCCGTTTGGGAGCACTCAAGGATCAGTTCTGCAAAAGCCAGGGAAGGAAAACTTGTTGGTGAATGGGGGTGCTCCTTCCCCCAGCATGGAAATGGGGTCAGTGGCAGCATTCAAGGGCTGGATTTGTGGAAGGTGTGAACCAAAGGTAGAGGGGCGAGTGATGCTTGGGCACAGTCTGGTGCCCCCCAGGACCAGCATATGCCCCCCCCTTCTAGGAAGCAGTGGCTTGTGCCTCCTCCAGCCACCCCCAGGGGTTTCCCATGCCAGATGGGTGTTGGATCTGATCTGCCAAGGTTGATTTTTAGGTGAAAAACCGGTTGTGCCGGCCATCCCCTCTGTCACAGTCCTTCCTTTGACTCAGCCCCGTGCTGCTGAGGAGCAATCAGTGGCCATCCCTCAGTGCTGGCTTCCCCCAGAGCCTAGGTGAGATGGGCAGGGAGAGCCAATCCTGGTTTTTAATTATATGGAGATGCCAAATTAGTAGTAGTATTTTGATTATTTTCGTTATTCACTCCCATGGGGGAAGCTGTTCCCAGAGATCTGTGATGAGCTGAAGTCTCTTTGGACACAGGATCACATGAGGATTTTGGCTGGTGGTATTTGGAGCCATTGGAATGTTCTATGCTGCCCTTGGGGCTTAGCTCCTGCCTGGGGGTGGGACTATCTGACCTTTGTTCTTCACAGATCAAAGTCTTCCTGCTCCTCATCTTGTTTGCTACTGGGGGCTCCGTGGGGAGGATGCAGCTGGGTGTCAGGGCTTGGGCAGGGCAGCTTGTTGGGAGCTCACCCACTCGCTGGGAGGGAACTGAGAGAGAAATGCAAATTGTGGTGGGTGAAAGAGGGGAAAAAACAACCATGACCTTTCTCCTGGGGATGCTTTGCCTCTTTTTGCCCTTCTGTGAGGGAGAGCAGGTTCCTGTATCTTGAGGGGCAAAGTCCGCCTCAGACAGGCAGCAGAGGCAGCCTTAGGTTGTGACTGGGGAGCCAATCCAAGGGGTGAACAGGGAGATGCCATCTGGTTTTGGCCTGGTGTGAGTGCAGCCAGGGGACATTGGACCAGGAGCAGGGACAGACACTGTCCCCAGGAGTGGGGGAATAGTACTGCCCTGATGCTCCTCCAGCCCCATCCCCTCTGCTGCTCTTCTCCCAAGTGCCATTTTCCAATACCTTCTGAAATTCTTAGAGGATTTCCTACTTCATCCCACTCCATCTCTTGCTTTTAAGGAGGATTTTTCTCATAACCATTTGCAGAGTTTCATCCTTCAACCACCTCTTTTGTTGTGACATCAACAGATGCAGGGGACAGCATGGGGACAAAGGCCTGTTGTGGTGAACAGAGGCAGTTTGTGTCCCCACCATGTCCTGGTGTGCTCTGCTCTGCTGGTCAGCAGCCACGCCAGGCCCTGGCCCCTGTGGAGGAGCAGTGCCAGGGAGATAACCTAGGTGGTAGCAAGAGGATTAGCCGTGCTGCTGGGAGAAACCAGCTACAGGATTTCTGCATCCTTTGATGTTCTTACTGACAGCAGAAAGCAGTCCAAAAATACTGGAAGGGAGAGGAGTGCTGCTCTAAGGACAAGGGCAGGATGGGTTCACACTGCCAGGGGCAGGGTTAGAAGGGATATTGGAAGAAATTCTTCCCTGTGAGCGTCCTATGGCCCTGGCACAGGGTGTCCAGAGAAGCTGTGGCTGCCCCCCCATCCATGGAAGTGTCCAAGGCCAGGTTGGATGGGGCTTGGAGCAAGTCGGTCTATGGAAGCTCTCCCTTCCTGTGGCAGAGGAGTTGGAACTAGCTGATCTTTCAAGGTCCTTCCCAACCCATTCTAGGATTGATTCTGTGCTTGTTGAAACAAGTTGCAAGCAGAAAAATTGCTGGCTATAATGCAGGGAAGGGGGATAAGCCTGGAAGCTGCTATTCACAGCATTCCTCATCAATAAAATTTAAACCCCCTGCATTTAGATTTGATGAAGAGAGATAATTTATAATTTCTTTACACTCTACATAACTAAACATTAGAGCCTTTAGCCCCAGGAGTTAAAAATATAAAAATGGGAATGAGAGTTTTAAAAGGGATGATGAACACATGCCATCTTATGAGGAGAAATTAAAATCTGAGAATGTTGAAGACGGTGCTATAAAAATCACATCTCCTAAGCCATAAAGCAGCTGTGAATCTGTGGCACAAAGCTGCCCCTTCATCAACCTGCTCCAGCCTTGCTCTTGGAGGTGTTGCACCTCGTCCTGCCCCACTCTGTGCTCCTGGGCCAGCATTTCCCTCACAGTTTTTTTGGGCTGAGGCTGCAGGATGTGTTGTTGGGAATGTGTTGCTTGAGCTCTGGGTTTGGGATGGGTGCCCAAGGTCCTTGCTGAGGACCTTTGTACACCCTCCTGATGTTTGCTGTTGGAACAAAGTTCCTGAGCATCACTCATGCAAAAAGGGGACTTTGGTAAGAAGGCTGTGATGAAATATGTCTGTGTAAAGTGCAGATGGGGGGGCTGTGGTGGCTGGAAGTGCCTGAAGAGGAGTCTGGCATGCCTGGGAAGGCATGCTTCTTGGAGTTCCTGGAAATATGAGATCCCACCACATGTAGGACCATGGCTAGATTATGGTGATATGGCTCTGAGGGGAGGGTGCAAGGGCAGAGGGGGCCAGAGCGATGAGGGTGGTGGGCACATGTGATAAGGTAGGAGCTCGCCAGGCTTTAGTGTGATAGGACAAAACACTTCCCTGGCTTAAATCAAAACTTGTAGCATTTAGAAAAGGGCTTTTGCCAGCCCTCACTCCCTTCTCATCCCATCTGAAACATGGAGTTGGGCCTTGACTGTGATTTTGGGAGGCGGTTATGATCCAGAGGGATGCTGCAGCTCCCCATGTACCTGCCTTCTCTAGGTACCAACCTTTGACTGATACATACCTGCCTCTTGTTATTGGTTTTTGCCATAGGAAGATTGTATTTCCTCCAGGTGAGCTTTTTGGATGGGTCTCTGCAGGAAATGAAGGCTCTGGGGGCCTCACTTGGCCCCAGACATGCTGAATGGGGGGGTACAGTGGAAGGTGTTGTCCTTCTCTTAGAGACCATAAATGAAACACCCTGGACTGGGTCAACTGCTTGGCCAAGCATGGTGAGGCTGGGATGACAAGTACCAGCACAGGTAACCCTTTCTCCCTACCCCAAACACATCTCCATCCCTCAGTTCCTCCATGCACAGGCCTTGCATGAAGGGTCCTCCATGGCACTGACTACCTGCAGACACAAAAAAAGTTCATTTATTCCAGACAGTTGAGTCCAGCAGGCTTCACGCTTTGCTTTTGCTGTACTAAGGGTCGTGGCCAAGGTGGGACATCCCCTCTCTCACAACTTCCTTTTTTTGCCTCACGAATCCGAGCAAGAAAGAGAAGTTGAGAAGCTGCTACCAAGAAAACTCCCCTGTTTTGTCTCTCCAAAATCAAATTTAGAAAATATTGAAGTGGTCTGGCGGAAGAGCTTCTTTCGAGCTTTCTCATCCTGTCTGGCTACGTGTCAAATGTGAAAACTTTAAACAAAGAGTTTGGGTGAAGTCTTCATGTGAAATAAGAGAAGAATTTCAAAATCTTCTGAAGTTCATATTCATCCTAGAGATTTTTGCTAATCACTGCTGGAGTTTTGTTTGGGGTTTTTGGTTGTTTTCTACTGGCAGTGTATTCTGCTGGAACAAGCCTTCCCATCTGTTTTTTGTGGGGTTTGCATCATGTTTGGAATAGATAGCTGTTTATATCAGGCAAATGGTTTTCACTGAAGATTTTGGGGTTATTTCCCTTTGCTCCCAAGCATTCATACCACAGCTTTGCTTTCTCTGGCTGCAAATTGCAGACCAAGAGCCTCTCTAGCTGATGAGAGCAGCTAAATTTATTAGCAAATTGTCTGGTGCTGGGCTGAGGCCAAAGCACAGCTCCCTGCCTTCCCGTGGTTAATGGACAGACCATGCTGACCTGATTTTGTGGCCACATTATTGCCATTTATTTTAACAGCATAGTTGGGCCAGGGAGACGTGGGAGTCCCTGGTCCCACCTTTTGCCCAAGGCAGCCCTGGGGTTGGTTGGATGAGGTTGCTTGGAGCTTTTTCCAGCCTGGTCTTGAACACCTGCAAGGATGGAGATGGCACCAGCAGCCAAAGCTGGGCTGCCCCAAAACTTCCTCCCACTGTTTTTTATTACATTGCATATGCTAGGTCTGTCAGCTGCTCTGTTCCTCCAGGTTTGAATGTGAATCCATGCTAAGCCCCCCATGCTCTCCTCCCATGGGATAACCAAAGATCAGGGATAAGGGATGCATGTCCCTTCTTGGCATGAGGTTGGGGCTGGAATGTTGCTGGGCTTGGATATGTGAGGACCCTGGTCCCACCCCACTCCTGGACAGGCACACAGCTCATTCCTTCAGTATCTTTTATTAATGTATAGAAAATGCATTAAAAAAAGGAACTATACATAGCCTAAGAGCAGTCAGGACTAAAAATACTAGTTAACAATGGTTAACAAGCGTTGATCCCTTTCTCCAAGCTACATTTTCATTACAGGGTGGGAAGGGTTGTTTAATATATTATTTATTTATATTATAGATTTTATTTATGCATTTATTTACTCTTCTCTTCCTTCTCATTTGGTTACAGTGTTTTGTGTTCGAGTTCATCAGAACCTGTCCAAGGCATTTTGTTGCCTCTGTTCTCCCTTCTTATTTGTGTTTTCAAACTTTTTTTTTAACATATTAAGAGCATTTCCAGGATGACATCTGTACACAGGGGGCTGTTTGTCTGTTTGATTGTTTAGGTCTTTGTATCACCATCCTTCTGAGAAACCACTGACATCTGAAGAACTGCAGGCTGGTATTGAGGCAGGTCTAGGCATTAGGATCTCCCAAGAAAAGGGCCTTTCCCTCCCACTCCCTCAAATTTCCCCTCTGGATGAGGCAAGGAGCTGCCACCACCATCAGGGTTTTAGGGAAGGGGAAGGTGACCCTGGAGGTGCTGGTGGTCCCCAGGGGGCTCTGCTGGGTTTTATGGCTATCCCAGGGCACTGGGCTGGCAGAAACAGGGATGGACTCCTTGTTTGGCCCCAGGACAGAGTCCTTTGTTAGTGGGTGTAAGCATGAATTAGAGAGGTTTTTTGGGGCGAGAGTTCATTGCTGGCAGTGTTTGGTAAGGTCAAAACTTGTGGGCATGTCTGCGGGGCACAGGACAGCAGGTGCTTGGTCATCCCTGGATGGTGATGGACATAGCAGGAGGGCAGCTCTGAGCTGGGATGAAAGTCATGTGCTGGTGTGGAGGTGAGGCACCAGGAGGGTACTTTGGCTCCTGCTGTGTTTTGTCAGGTTGCTCTGAGCCTGTTGTGGGCATGGGGACACCATTGGCTGAGCCCTCACCAGCTGCATCACTGGGAGTGAAGGTGGCATGAGCTGTGCTTTCCACACCTGGAGCACTTCACCTGGGGTAAGCATCCCTTTGGGAAGGAGGCAAAGGGTTGGGGAAAGAGTGCATTTAGGCTGGTCCTAAGCTTTGAGATGCCCATGGTAAAGTAATGTAAAGATAAGGAGTGGAAGCAGACTTCTCTCCAACCTTTGTGTGGAAACTCTCCCAGTACCTTCCTACCAAAACCCAGCTACCCTTGGAGAGAGCCTGGCCTCTCTCCTTCTTGAAATTATTCATTTATAGATGCTATCACTTTACTAAAAGCAGCTTTTCCTTTCAGGACTCTTTTTTTCTTTGGTTATGTTTCAGTGCAGTGTACAATGGGAAGGTGGGCTTGGAGAATGGAAACAGAGGAAAATGAAAACTGGGCAAAAGATGAAAGTCCCTTTGTGTTTCCCTCCAGGATTTTGGGGTTAGAAATAAGAGGTGGCTTTGAAAGGCTGCAAGGGTCATGGGCACACACGGTGTTCTGCTGTGTGAAGGATTTGATGTGCTTCTTCCTGCTTCCTATTAAATGAGATGATATCTTGCAGTGGATAGTGTGGTTTGGGTAACAGGCTTGTGTTCCTTTCTGGGCTCTGGAACAAGCCTGAGCCACACAAGCCCAGGATGGCAGTGGAGCCACCAGAGCCCAGTGACAGTTTACATGCTGGAGCCAAGGTCTCTCAAGATGAGCACTGCACCAGATCCAGGCTTGGTTGCTGGGAATTTCCGGGCCACACCTGGTCTAGCTGGAGAGTGAACTAGCCCATCCAGTGATGGAGGGTGAGAAGAAACTACCTAATCATGGGCCCGTTCTGTAGCATCAACATTAAGCACAAATTTGCTTGAAACTCCTGGCAGGAGCTTTGTCAAAAAAAAAAAAAAAAGAAAAAAGGAAAAAAAAAGGCAATATAGAAAAATAACTTTCAGGGAAATTGTGTCTTGTTGATGGACAATGTGAACAAGGGACAGTGGCCCAAATGACTGAGTCATCATTGCTGGTTGTGTGCCTGGGCTTGGGCTGGGTTATCACCAGAAGAAAACCATGATGTGTAGAAATCTTTCCTTTAAAGGATTGTAGCAACTGTCTTCCACCAATGCCATGGAAAGGCAACATCCTGGTATCACAAGAGAAGTCAGGGACCAGCACTAATGTGTAATAGCACTGAAACATTGGATATTGTCTCCAAGAGTGTCTTTCATATGTGACTATGCAGTTGGGTCAACTGGGCTGACTCATCCTGGTTACAATCCCCTTGTGCAAGGGATTACAGACATGAGGAGTGAGGGAGAGACATAAGTCAGTAAACCTGTTTAGAGAATAATCAGCCTTTTTGAGGATCTTCTTTTGAACCTCCTAGAAAAGCTTGGCAAACCTTGATTTTCTGTTTGAGTCTTACTTTTGAAAAGAGAAGTTTCTTGCCTTTCACTTGATTGTGAATGATAAGTGTATGTTTCCACTGACATCTCTTCCTTTCACCTGGGTAGGTAAGAAAACAGCACCATCCACTGCCAACCTCTGCTAGTTATAACCACTGCTCCATTACAGCTTTTGTTGGGATATTTCTTCCTATAAATTCTTGATGGTTTGGGGAAAAGTTTACTCTGCTCATCTACTAAAAGCTTTCTTAGGCTTTAATTAATTCCATCTGCTGCTTTTTGTTGGCTTTTAGGTCTTAAAGCAGGGTTGGGTGCTCAGGAGGCGTGACATGCTGCCATCTGTGACCATGGCCATGTCCTGCAAGAGATCTCATCATCTACAGCCTCTGACTCACCTGTTCCTCAGCAGGTTGACTTGTTGTCTGATTTGATGCCAAGGGGAAGTACGACAGGACATCTCATTTATATATGAGATGTTGCTGAGCATCCTTTCTGCAGGTCAGTTTGTAAGCTGACCACATGAAGGACTGGGCCCTGTATCTAATCTTGACCTCGGTGTTAGCTGTAATTTTGTGTGCCAGTATGTGGCATGGAAAAGGAGGTTATGTCTCCTGCTTAATGCTCTTCTTCAGCTCTGCAGCCATAGTGAGTAATGTCAGAACATTAAGGAGTGTGACCATGAAAGATACACTGGCCTGAATTATAAGCTAACTGCAAAGATGCCTTTATGTTGCCATCTGAAAGATGTTTTTGAGACAAAGCAGCTTCAGTGTGATAAAACCAGACAGCAGTGTTTAGCATTCGTAATGTTCCTTTGGCTGCAGATCCAGTGATGAGCTGCATTGTCCTTGGGTGCAGGGATGAGTCCCTTCTTCCAGACCAGGCCAGTGACAATGCCCAGCATTGATCAGAGTCCTTGGCAGAAGAGTGACTTAAGCATGGTGGTCATTTGGGCTATGTGGAGGTGGGGTCAATGACAGTAGGGCACAGACAGAGCTGTCCAAAGGGTCCATCTTCCTTGAGACAGGAGAAGTTAAGGATGGGAAGAGCGAACTCATTAATTCTTACAAGGACCTTGAAGTGCACCAAAATCTGAATGGAATCTCTTCCAGGAGGGGAAACAGTTGATTTCCTGTTAGAGAGATGGCAATACCAAGGCACTGAGATTTGTGTCCCTCTTGTGATGGCATTGAAGAGGGATGCTGTAGGAGAAGGAAGGAAATGGGCATTCCTCAGCTTGCACTTGTCTTCCCTTAGCTGCATTGTCATAATTCCCTGTGTGCGTGGAGGGCCATGAACAGGAGCACCTGAGCTGTGACAGCTGCTGGCTTCAGGTTGGGCTGCAGTTGGGTGATATCTTTTTATTGCTGCTCCTTCTCTGAACCTCTTTTGTTTGGGACCAATAACCTCAGTGAGAGAGAGCATGATGGAATGTGGAAATAACAGAGGAAATGGGTCCTAGATTTCAGGACCATGAGTAGGGATTTTTCTCCTAAGTCTTCTAATTTAAGTCCTTTCTTCTCCATCAAGTTCAGCATAACCCAGCTAGATGTCATGGACCTGGAGTGGGATGAGTTCAGCTTGGAGGAGAGGATAATGAAAGTTGGGGCTGGTGAAGTAGTTCTCATTCCCACACACCCCATGCACACGAGGATGACTTTGTGGTGGGACCAACACATGAGCTGTGGACTCTCTGGAGTTTGCCTACATATGCAGATATTTGCCAAGCCCTCCTGTGAAAACTGGGGATGGGATGAGCTTTTGCTCATCCTCACTTAGTCCCCATGTGTCCAGAGCCTGCACACAGGGGAGCGACGGGCCTCTGCCTGCTGGAAGAGTTGGTGTCTACAGGATGGCATGAAGCTTGGGACCTCCCTGCAGGAGGGGACAGGGAGGCAGGGAGAGGACGGGTGTCCCTGGCCATGACTCGGCTGGAAATGGCCACACCAAGGTACCTGTGGGGGAGGTTTCTGCCACAGGCCCCGTGACAAACATTTCTAAAAGGCTTTGCTGGGGATTTCTACGTGTTTTAAAAAAATATCAAAAAATCTGTCTCTTTCTCTTTCTTCTCATGTTAAGGGCCAGAGTATTGGGATAGGGAGACTGGAAATTTGGTATTTCTCTGGGACAGATGCAAAGCAATGAGGTCTTTCCTTTCCCATGGCCTTTCCTTGTGCCACGGTTCCCTCCAGCACTTGTGAGGGGCAGGTTGCTATCTCAGACGAGTAGTAATTTTTTTTCCCTTTTCATATTATAAAATACAAACAAATGACAGAAAAGGTCAGGTGGTGGGAGGCAGGAGGGGTTCAGCTGGCTCAGAGCTGTAGGGACCGTCGCTTCCTCCCAGAGATGTTACGGTGGTTGTAAGGTCGCATCTTCATTTCCACAAAGGGGATGGAGAACTCGTGGCCTTTCCAATGGTACCAGTTAATCCCCTGGCAGGAGGGAGAGAAAGGCAGAGGGTAAGGAAAGACCCTAACAAGAAACTAGAGTGGGAGAGAAAGGAAACAAGATTGATTGCTGTCGAGAAGCCAGAAGGAAAAACTTGCCATAGAAGGAGCAAGCAACTCCCCTGCTTCTATGGCTTGATTGTATTTTTCCCCCTGCTCAAAGGCTGATCAAACTTCATGTAGGTAATTTTTCTAATCTAACACACTGCAGCAAATGACTATGGCAGCATGGGTGAGGCACAAAGCATTAGCCTATTTGGCTTGAAGGTGGCTCCCTTTGTTCCAGCTCATGTGGTGGGGTCATGCCACCAGTTCTGACCCTGGTGCACCAATCACACAGCCCCAGCCCTAACCTAGGCTTGCTGACATGCTCCTCTAGAAGAAATTCCAGAGGCTTTTCAGCCCAGCTCTGGCCTTACCTGACTGTGCCGGGACTCTCCGTACTTGCCGTTGAGGTTGGTGCGGTGGCAGTTCTTGTACCACCAGGCCCCTTTGTAGGACATGGCACAGTTGGTCACAGCAACATCGTTGTCCCTGTCCTTGGTGGAGAAGGGGCGTCCCTGGTGATAGGTGAGGGAGTCTCCTGTGGAAAGAGGTGCCATTAAAGGTGATGAAGTCTGAGTTATCCCATCTTTTCACAAGGAAATTAGGATATTCTGTTCTGTGGTAACCATTCCAATCAATGGCTCAAACAGCTGACACTCTGGGAATAATGTTAACTGGAATTGTTCACAGTTGGTTCATCTGAGGTCCTCTGCTGTCTGTTTAGGATCAGTGCAGACTATAACAAATCTTAGAGACCTCTTGGCTTTGTCAGCTAAAGTGCTTGCATATGTGTTTGGATCTGAATTTCAGTGTTTCAGAAATTAATTCAATCCCAGATTTTGGCATCCCTGATATCCTAAGGCTTGGCTCTGCTATCTAACTTCAGCATGCTTTCAGCCTCCTTCTTTCCTGTTAGCCAAAGGGAGCTTTTTCTCTCAGAGACCAAACACTCATCTCTTGAACCAAGATGTTTGGCCACCCATTCTCTCTTTGGATAAGGGGAAGAAGTTTTTGGAAGGCGTGTGATGTTTCGTTCCACCAAAACCTCTAACCTCATCCTCACTAGATAACTAGAGATCTGCTTTTGCATGAAAAAAAAAGCCAGAGTAAAATATGGTCAGTTGAGTGATGTACTCACAGGAGACATTCTAAATGTGCTCCTTGGTAATCCCTAAGGACATATGAAGTGGATCCATGCTGTCTGTGTGCAATCCAGCCATGGAGAGAGTTATTAGAAAACCTCTTGGCAATGAACCATTTGTTGAGCTCCCTTAGCTCAAGGTGGAGCAGAAGCTCCTTGGCTGGATGGCTAGAAGCCAAGTTTGCATGACAAAGAGGACAGAATCATGTCTGCATGACCCCGTTACTGCCATCCTTGGCAATAGGTTGGGTCCCTTGTGCCCTGGGATTTGTGGATAGAGCAAGTGCTTTGTTGCACACCATCAAGATTCCTGTCACTTCTCCTCCAGTGGCAACTAACTGGTATGGAATAGGGAAATTCCTGCATCTTGGGTATGTTGTGGGGTTCCACCTAGTACATGGTGGAAGTTTCGACATGGAGGCTTGCACTGGGCATGTCTATCCCAGATGAAGGGGGTTCAGTTGTACCCCTTCTCCCTTCTTGAGGAAGAGATCCCCTGAGCCCTCTCTCTAGCACCCACTCTTTTCTGGTGGGCAACTCTAACTCTCCTGAATCAACCAAGCAAGCAGGTGTGACGGTGTCCTTGCAAAACTTGGCAGTGTTTGGCCTTTGTGTGAGGAAATGACTCAGAGGATTTCAGATTTTTCCATAGCTGTGGAAAGGCGATAAATACAGCCTCCAGCACAGCATCAATAGCCAGCTGTGGCTATTGCCAAGTGAGATGACACCTCTGATGACTGACCTGCTTATTTGAACAGCAATGTCTCTAATATTAAATATTTAATCCCCAGTGGAAAATTCCGTGTCCTTAGTGGGATTTATCAGCGTGGTTTACACGATGGACTGCAGGAAGGCAGGAAGGACTATGGGTTTTTGTCTTGCCGCTCTAGACAAGTGAGATTTCATGTTGGGATTTCCTTTACAGTTTTGGACCAACAAGACACAGGATTTCCCAAGGCCCTTGCTGGCCATGAGGCTGTACCTGAAGTGCCATTGTAGTCCCCAATTCTCAGTTTGTAGAGGCTCCGGGAGTCCCCAATGGAGAACTTGTCGTAGTAGGCATAAGCTGCTTCCTGACCATCCCTCATGTCTATCCGCAGCTCATAGCGCCCTTGGGACGTGATCTTGTGAATGTTGTCCAAGCCTGTCAAGACAGTGAAACGCCCAGTGAGACCTGGTGTCCTGATCTGCTCTGTGGGCAAACAAGGAAAGCTCTAGGCAAATAAAACAGTAGTGGGAAATGAGAGCAAGGAGAGGAATCAAAGAGCAGCAGCACTTGTGGTGAGCCTGTGTATCTCCTGTCACTGCTGGGGTCTGAGCTCTCTGTCCCTGCTCGAGCTTCACTTCCCTGTGTCTATGAGTGGTGGGTTCAGATTTCTTCATGCTGCTGAAGCTTGGAACATTCAGCTGTTAAGCACTGGTGCTACTTATGTTGTTGTTAAGCTCCCATAAAAGCCAGAGTGTGTTTAGGCTGCAGATCCCTTTGGCTCATGCTCAAGTTTTGGAGGAGCACACTGAGTTTCAAAGCTGTGCTGTCTCCCACTCACTCCTTTCCTGCTTTCATTGGATAGCTGACTTTGTGGCTACCAATACAACCTGTAGTCATCCAATGGACAATGATGGGGTTTGGTCCATGAAAACTGACAGCATATCCCCCNCTCACAGATTTTGCTCTCCAGAAGCACTGCAAACATGTCAAATAAATCAAAGGGCATTTCTCCAAGTGTAACTATTATTACCGGAGCGTGGGCCATTCCCTGTGGCGTGGGAAATGAAGCATGTGATGCTGAGCCTGCTGTCATTCCCGTGCTTTGCTTGCTGGTAGGGGCTCAGTTACTTTGTGCTGGGGACAACCTGCAGGACAAGCACATGGATACTCACAATCCAGCCACCTCCATCAGTGGTCATGTCACAGTACACCGGCACCCGCTGGCTGAGGTCCCCATTGATGGAGATGGTGTAGACTCCACTCAGCGTGTCTCCATTCATCAGGTGTTGGGCACAGTCCTGAGGGTTAGCAAAGACACGTCCTCCTGAAAAAAAAAAAAAAAAAAAAGAGGCCAAATTCAAGCAAAGAGACACCTTTTCCCCATGCCTCAGGCTCCACTAGTTACAATCCAGGAAAAGTCTATCTTGGCTTCTGCATTCCACGAGTAATTCCATGAGGCGGTGAGATTTTACATCTGCCGTCAACCTCAGAGAACTTACTGGAAAAAGATGTGTGCATATATTAATTATTCTTCCATATGTCATATACTGGAAAGGGGCATGGTAAGATCACAATGAATGATGAGGGATGTCATTTCTTGGACCATCTTTCTGCACTGTGTCTGAAACCCTGGGGTTTAAGCTGTCACCAGCATATTTAGACAGCTGTGAAAATACCAAAACCTGTTCTCCTCTCAGGATTGCCAGCTCCAATCAAGTTTTATAACTTTACTCATTCCAGGAGGACTCTCCTGAGTCTCCATGCCCTTGGAAATGATGGTGGACTTATGCTGAGCTAATTGTCACTTGCAAACTGAGCAGGAATAAAGCTCAGTTAGAGCCTTACCTGCTCAATAGAGGCAGGTAGCATGGGCTTTGTGACTATGCTACAGGTGTTCTCTAATGAGGAAACATCTTATTTTGTGGTCAGAGTTTAGGAGAGTCTTAATTATGACAATCATTCTGGCAGTATTGGGATGTCAACTTTGGGAAGATTTTTTTCTTACTTAAGACAAAAGAGGGAAGTACATATTTTTCTTTGGTGTTGGTACATATGGATGATGGAATAAATGAAGCAGAGCTGGCAATGTGGACATGGTTTTCAAGGATGTCTCTGTAACAAACTGAGAAGGTGTGAGGCACCTTCAAATCTTCTATGCTGTGTGTGCCCATCACAGTTGTGTAGTGCCCCCCAGGACCAAGGCACAACCCTTGTCTCTTGCTTCCCACTTGGGTGTATTCCCCTCCACCTTGTGACCTGAAGACTTGGAGGTCATTGCTGTGTCCAAATGTTGAAGATCCCCTCTTTTTTCTACCCATCTTCATGGTCTGTAGCACAGTCTGGCGAGAAATTGTATTTTATAGTATCCAGCAATGAAAACTTCTTCAATGACAGCCACTTTGGGCTCCCCTGAGCTCTGTGGAGATTGCTTGTTTCTTAATTTATATTCATATCTTTAAGAGCCAAGGAGACCTTGAAAGACATTTCAAACCACTATAAATTATAAATACTGTATCTGTTTCTTCCTTTTGTCTCATCTGTATACAATTCCCCAAGAACCTTATGCAAACATGAAACAAAAGAGGCTGAGCTATTAATATGTCAGAGGGAATAGAAGAACCCTGGGATGTGTACCGTAAGCAGAAGGAAGCAAAACAATTTAAATTAAGCCTGGGTGGCTTTCTTTACTTTTTTTTTTTTTTTTTTTTTTTTTTTTTTTTTTTTTTTTTTTTTTTTTTT